>JBBMOC010000018.1:6767933-7129398 GCA_037975185.1 Centropyge bicolor
AATGTTTATTTGTCAGGTATTTGCTTAACAAGGGCACTTGACTGCAATCAAACTTTTTACGGCAATGGTCAATGAAGAGAGTGGTAAAGAAGAGCCATCATGCTTTCAGACCAATCTGTGCTTTTACATCGTAGTGGTGGTGAAAAATGTTTGAGCATTTCAAATTTATGGTTGGATAATTCTTCTTTTTCACCGAGGTTTTCAACAGCCCACCCTTTTCCAAACTTTAAAGGATCCTCATAAGAAAAGAACTAAAAAAAACTGTACATTTATTTTCCTGTGGTTGAAAATGCAGTAGAGTGGATCCTCATTGTGAATCATTCCAGTCCTTTTTGAATGGAAATAGAAGTACCTTCTTGGCTTTAGCAGGTGTGGTAAACAGTTGGCTGCCATCTTAATTTTACTGTGTTTACCCTTGTTGCTAGTACAAAAGTGTTGCAGGTGGAGAATCTTTTTTTTGTTGTTGTTTTAGTTTTTTTCTTTTCTTTTTTTTTCCTTTCTACTTTGAATGTGTTGGACTTAACATACAATAAACTACTGATATCAGCACCACTCATACCGTTTGTCATGTTTACAGGTTTCTCAATTAAAGAGAATATGAATAACAAGCTGTTGTTGCATGTTAAGCTTGTTAAAACCAGAAACACAGGTAAAACTCAGGGTAGCCCTAGGCAGGTTTTTTGGGTTTGTTAGTAAATGAGATCCTCTGACTGTGGTGCAGATTTAACCGCTGATGTTGTCGAAGCAGGTCGAGTGGCAAGCAGTGAAAACTTACAGGATCGTCATTTGTTTTTATCTTCAATATGTCACACAAAAACAGACAAGTTGTGTTTTTAAATGATTTTTATTGAGCAAATGTTACAATTAAAGGGTCATTCTGCAGATTTTACACATCAATATACTTATCACGTTAGTCCTTCTCAGCCTGGGAAAATGTGTATTAAATCTTCTCTGGTAAAGGTTAGATTTAAAAAAACCAGTTTGTGTTTGGAGACAGCATGTGTTACAAATTGGGTGTGTGGAGTTTGAAATATGTGGGTGTTCACCTGGCCAAGATGGAAAGTTGTTTTATGAAGGAATATGTACTTTTGTAGCATATCAAGGCCTAAATGTCAGGATATATGGGCCTCTGCTGTGTGCCTTTTGACCCTTCTTTGCTGTCTCTCTCTATGTAACAGAAGTACTACACGAGATTGCTGTATTACCTTTTGAAAAGTCCTCCGCAGAGTTTTTGACCACTATTACCGTCATGGGGCAATGTTTTATGTGATGCATGATACAGTCAACGGTTTCACATTATTCCACTGATATACAGGTGGTGGCAACATGTAAATGAAGAAGGCTGTACAGTAGTAAACCTGGATGTGAGAAATCAGCTTTGCAAATGCTTTATGAGGAAGGAAATACACTCACGGTGCTTGATAGACACTTTTGGTGTTTTGGTGACAGTAGTGTAGAACAGAAACTTTGTTTTCAAGAAAACTTCACAAGACTTAAAGATGAAAATGTACCGTATGCATATGTGTCAATTCTTATGTATTTACTATTACTACCCTCGCATGTTCAAAGGATTTAATCATCGGCATCTCTTCAGTCATTGTCACTGTCCTCTTCAGATGACATTTCACTGTCACTTCCAGCCAGGAGGGAACTTCTTTGATTTCCCAAGAACCACTGAGGAGCTGGGAGGAAGCCAGATGAGCCAAAAGGTGAGTGTGGAAGAAGTCGACCCCCTCCTTGAATATCGGCACCATGTCCATACATACTGACTGGATGATGTGGGACAACATAATGAGGCATAATAGGTTGGAAGAACACATTAGATGGAAGAGGCGGTTTCTCATATGTGTCTCGTTCTGGGTTATTGACAGTAGGTTGAAGAGGAGGGACTGTCTGATGTGTGTCCTGTGTTGGTTTATTGACAGGGATTAGAGGTGGAGGGGTGGTGTCAATTTCTGTCAAAGGATCATCAATGTCGGGAACAATCTCACAGAGAGGGTTTTCATATCTTGTCCTCACAGTTTCTATCACAAAGGAACCTAAAGAATAAGCAATACAAATATGATTCGGCATTAAAACTCAATCATGTGAGCATCTCAATTTGTACATGCAGTGACGAGAAATGATTTCATGTCATACCTTGTTTGTCATCTCCTGAAGCTTCATGTTGATAGTTGGGAAGGTTATGTCCGACAGGAACAGCCCCTTGAAGAAAAGACAAATTATTACTGGATATTGTAGGACTGTTAAATACAGGGTCATCACTAGGATTTTAGAAATATTGAGGTAGCAATTCTGATTTCTCCCTTCTTGAGAAGAAAAACTTAAGTACTTACGTAACATTTTTGAGATAAGAAATTCAAAAGATTTTGATATTTTCAACATTTAATTTATTCAGGTAACTGTCCATAAAATGAAAACAGAATAATAAAATACAATTAATAAACATGTAATAAAAAAGGACATTAAGTACAGTAAATGTAAACTGGAATAATATTCTTGGTAACATGTAGAGGACAATCAAATATATAATAAAATAGTGAAATATAGTAGCACAGCTAAATGCATACAAAAAATTGAATTGCAGAAATTTGACTCAGGATGTCTAACTATTCACAGCCATGGGACTATGTGCCCATCCAGATGGACACCATGAATAAAAGTGAATTCATATTATCATTTGGATTTTTTATGTTGTGTTTTTTTTCCTCAATGACCTTCTTGCAGAGGTCCTACAAGAACACACAATGCGTTAGTGTTAAAACAGTTTGGCTTATTACATTAGCTGAGTTCTTGGCTGTTAAACCTTTTGATAAGTAAAAACTAAGGACATTTTTCTTTGTTTTTTTTTACTCATTAATATATAATGTTATAGATATTTTCTGAAGATCTGAGACCAAGATTTCAGAACGTCAATCTGTTCTAGAGCATTCTCTAAATGCTCAAAGTTGCAAGATATACATTTCTGTTGGGAAAATAATTAATCTATATATGAATTTAATATATTTAGTCTTAAAAATAGTGGAATCAGCCCACAAAATATTCTAGAATCTATACTAGAAATGAATCGCCAGGTCAAGTAAAGTCATTTTTCTCTACAGTTCTACATGGCTCATAATCATAAATTCAAATGGCTTTATAGTCTGTACAACATATGAGACCCTCTATCATTAGATCCTCAGGCTGCAGCCTTTTCTGTCCTGTGTGTGATATGCTGCATGAAATAATTTGTTAGAGAATGATGCCTGAAACTAGTCTTACCTGTATTTCGTATCTGTGAGCAGAGAAGAAAAATGAGAGCTGCTGTGATTGTTGGTTCCATTGCTGACGGAAAATGTTTCCCAAAGACCCTCAGTGAAGCTTTTTAAAACAAGGGGTGGGTCTGTTTTTTGTTTTTTTTCACACCTCATTCTTTTGTGTTATGACTCAGGTGTTGTACCACACTCAGTCATATTGCCTCACCAATATGCTTCCCAACATCACTTTATCAACAGAATTGTAATTAATCACTGATTGTACATGAATCAGCGTGTCTTATTTTTCATAGGTGTGGAAAAACTATTAAAATAAGAGGCACAGACTACACACTAAAGACCACAGTGACTAACTATTGTGAACCCAGACATTAGAGCAGTAATAAGGCAGGTGGGGTCAGGACTGTATAGCTACTATTAAGGACACTAAGGTCATGGAAATTACAGTGCTTTCATCCAAATGAACCAAAGCTGATTATAAAAATATGATAAATAAATACAGATGAAATATAACCATAGATTCTAAGTACTGGAAATGTTGTTTTGCAAATAGTTTTTTGCCTTTTTGTACTACGTCTTACAGTTTTGAGGTACTTTCCTGCAGTATTTTGATTTGAGTTACTTCATACTTCTACTCTAAGAATTTATATACTACACATGATATGTAAAAATATGATGGACTGGTACAGATTAAACTGCCGAACAGAGAAGATCCAGAAATTAAAAGTACTCTTTTCTTAGAATTCTACTCGTCCCCAGATTTGCACAATGTCGAATTCATTAAAATACAACAATCTAACATAGATACATACAATATTAAAATGCCTCTTAGAGCACATGTTTATGCATCAGTATATTGTACTAACATAAAATATAGCAGTGACATAAGTTAGTCTGCTACATACTGAGTGATTTTCTTTAAGTATATTTTGCAAGTAAAACCTGCACCTGTACTTTTACTTATGTAAGATTTATAATGCAGAACCTTTAGTAGTTTTGCAATGTTATGTGTTTTATATTTCTACATTACTACAGTTTTTTTCATCTTCCACACAGTGATAATTGAGTAATACTTGTTCTCTTTATTAGTGGATGATCTTTCACACACATTGTATTGAACGAATGACTTTTTCTTGCCCTTTAAATATCTGAACTCATTTGTCTGCTGATCAGCCACGTAGCGCCACGTCTTCGCGCATGCGCAGTGTCATCACGGTTGTGTTCCGGGGTCGGTCCGTGTACAAAAATCATCATTGTGAGGCTTTTTTCTATTTTCTACTCACATAGTTTTTGTACGGACCACTGAGGGGGGAGTGTGAGGAGTTTTTTTTATAGAAGGAGAGACGCTTTCAACACGGCACCGAGAGGACATCTGTTGAGATGAACTTCTTCAGAGGAGTGATGGGCGGCCAGGCAGCCGGGCCGCAGCCGTCCGGAGCGGAGACGGTAGGAGACCAGCCCGGCTAGCTGCAGCTAGCTTACATTGTCACCACTGTGGAGCCGAAAAAATGAGACCACACATACACCTCACCCACAAAGCGTATGCTTATACACTAAGGGTTAAATTTGTCTCTAAAAAAACCACCCAGAGTGACATGTTAAGAGACTGGAGCCTCCTTACATTAGAACAACGAGCTAGTCATGCTAATTAGCTAACGTAGCATACAGCTGTCAGTCAGCAGGACTGTGACATACCTGCTGTTATCTGGACTGTAGCTTCAATGAATGAAAGAAAATAGACAGCAGCCACGGTGCATCAGCTGTCAGTTCCTCAATCATCTTCCTGCAATGTATTTATTTTCAAATAAGCTCCAACAATACAGAAGCTAAATAGATGCATATCCAGTATAAAGGGATGTTAGCTGTAGTATCACAGGGGCCAGAGTAGGTCTGTAATAACTGATTACTTTCATTGTCGATTAACTTTCTGTTTTTTATCTATTGTTTAGTCAAATATATGACAGAGTATAGTGAACAATGTCTCTTCCCACAAGGTGGTACAAGGTGACATCTTCAAGTTGCATAGGTATGTTATTCAACACCAAACCAACTTCCAGTGATGAACAAAATAAAAATATTAAATCCTCATAGGTTATACTCCTCCAATTAAACAGTCAACACCTAATATACAGCAGCACATAAGATGTATGCAGTGCTGTTCTGTTTGGACATTGCTCCTGCTGTCATTGCAGGAAAGTTATAGCCACATAATCAGATCTTTGTCTATTGACATTCCTGTTTTGGCAGCTTTTCCTCTTGCAGAATACATTCATCAATACACTGTTTTAAGTTCATGTCAATGTTGTCTTTTCCAGAGTAACTAAATATTAATCCACTTTTTGAGTTAGCGAACAGTGTTTATATACTGCATTATCAATTAATTCTAGTCTCATTCTACAACTTGGTGTTCACTGCCTCTGATCTGATCTGCAAAATGCCCCAAACACACAAACACAAGCAAAACAAATAATGATTCCTCTGTTGACAGATCCAGAAGCTGTGTGACCGGGTAGCCTCCTCGACGCTCCTAGAAGACCGCAGAGATGCTGTCCGTGCTCTTAAGTCCCTCTCTAAGGTAAAGTATAAAGAAAATGTTGGAAATTGGAACAAGGTGCAATAGAGATGCGCACAGTTGACAGTTTATTATGTACACCTAATTTACAGGAGTAGCACTAGAAACTAGCACTTATTAAATCCCTCTACTCCTGTATTAATGTCATGTAAATGAATGGGTACATTTGTGAATATTTTCTCATGGAAAAAAACCCTGTAATTTTTCAAACTGTGCTGATTAGAATTAACTAATCATTGACATAGAGTTCTTTAAGAGCCATTTCTGTTTATGGACAGTTTTGTTACTGGCTGCCCCATCAACCTTGAGTAATGAATTGATCAGGCATGAATAAGGGGTTTAAGAGGCACAGGGTTGCACACAGTGATGTAACACAGTGGTGTCAGCAACACAGAGATAGATGGGTAGACTTCCTGTATTTTATAAGAAATAGAAAATGTCAAGTCACCTTTTTTAAAATGTATTAATTTTTATATTTCACACAGTCCTGTGGCAGCGATGTAATTTTTATTCTCCTGTTTTATCAATTATTGCTTATTTTTATCTGTTATTTCATACTTTCAAAATCCTACTTCTGCGCCTTTTAATACTGCCTTGTGTTTTTTTGTGTCATGTCTTAATGCCTTTTCATGTCATATATACAATGCTTTGAATTGTTTTGTTTTTGAAAGGCACTATACAAAAAAAATAATTTGCCCTCCTTATCTTTTGTAGAAATATCGAATGGAAGTTGGCACACAGGCGATGGATCACTTGATTAACATACTGCAAACTGACAGGTATTTTGTTGTTTGGCCTGGTATCGGTCATGTTTGCCCAAAATACCGTAGCTTTGTAACTGCTATTGTATTAAGTAAAGTGTTGGATCAGAAGTGTTATGTTTGACTCAACTTCTGTTAACATTGAAACCTGTGTTTTGTTAACACTCTTTTTTTCTTTTCTTTTCGTTCCTTCCTGCTAATTAAACAGGTCTGACTCTGAAATCCTTGGCTATGCTTTGGACACACTGTACAACATCATCTGCAACGATGAGGAGGAAGAACAAGGTATTATAAGCTCCTATGATTATTAGAAATAACTAAATTTGCCTTAAATTGATTATCATTTGAACATAATGCCTCTGTATTGTGTGGCTCCTCTTAGCAGTGTTGATTGACTGAGCCATTGTTTTGTATGCATGTATAAATGAGTTCAATTCATGTCAGCTGGACCCCAGTCAATTTGCATTCCCCTCTTCTGTATACTGTTAATGACTGCTTTACATAAAGACTCTCGTCTCTCTTCTCTTCCATGTTTTAACCTACAGATGAATCAGAAGGTAAAACTCTTTTACTGTGCATGATGCCCCCCCTAACCTGCAGCACTTACAAAGACATACATAGATTCCTCTTGGTTTGGTTGTGGAAGAAGAGCATATTAAAAGTCTTGTTTATACTTCCTGCTGTGCACAGATTTGCTGATAAATTTCAACGCTGTGTTTTGATTGTTGCGGCATGTCTTCTTAAGAATCAGTCAGCCGATTCTACACTTCTTCACAGTGGTTGAAATGAATGCTAGCTTTTGGGTGAGGCTTTAAACTTAATCTCCCCCTCCCCTGCCCTCACAGACGCAGTAACCCCTATCCCTGTCTCAGGGAAGCATAAGAATGTTGCCATGCCTGGTCAGTACTGAAGCTAAGCTATCCATGCAGTAGTTATAGTACTGCTCGATAACTAACTTCACTAAAAACAGTCGGTGCCAGAAAAGTGTCTAGAAGGTGTTTGGGTGGTTACAAGAACGCTTCACTAATACCATCACATCCCCATACCTCTGTCTGTAATTATGTCATGTCTCATTGCTCCCTTCTTTTCCTTCACATTTTCAATGCTGGTTCTTTTTGCACTGTTGCGGTGAAATTATACTGTTTAGTTTTGTTGATTTCTTAAGTACTTTTTCAATATCAGTTCATCCAAATTATGAAAGATCATATTTACTATATTTTACATATGTATTAATTCCTCATCTGCTTCTCATGGTTGCTTTTAGATGTGGATTGTTAGAAACGGGGACAATTTCTCGATAGACACATGACGTTTTTTCACGTACAATAACTGATTTTGTAAATAGTTACCTATTTACACATCCATCCATCCTCATAGCAGAATTTGCATAAATTTGGAGTCGTGGTTGTGGCCACCTGGCTGATGTAAGTCCAATCTGTTTTTGATCTCAACCAGCTCCTTAAGGGGAATATCTGCCTCTTTAGATGCTAAATGCTCCACTACCATTCGGTGCTGAGTAGGTCGACTACAGTGGATTTATTAAAGCGTTTTAATTGAAAACAGCTGCCTGCAGTGACTAGAAACAACTCTGGTGCGCACGTTGAGATTGAACCAAAACAGTAAAGGTGCATCCCGGAAAACCAAAACATTGAACTGCACCTAAAATTTGCATTGCTTTAATTTATGGCCAGATTACTAGGTTGTGTACACACTGGTTCTCAGTGCAGTGGTGTTGCAAACCAACTTGTCACACTAAAGCTCTCAGCCCACACTAAATGTCTATTCCTATGTAAACACAGTAGAGTCCCTTTTACGGTAACCCGACTAAGGACTAAGCTCACCCTGTTCACCCTCCCACCACTCATCTGCGTGTCACCCTTTATTTTTTTCCAGAAGGCATGTTCACACATATCACCCTGAGCATGTACAAAATTTGTGAATAAATTTCCATATGGAAAATCATTATTCAAATCACCAGTGATAAACACTCTGGGGAAAGGTTTTTTTTCCTGTAATGATTGCAGTAGAACTCAGGCTGATTGCTTTGAACAAACCAACTGGTTCCCTAACTAGACTCCTGCTGTAGTATTCATTGGATATGTTACTCATTTCAGCGTTCAATCTCCTTCACAGATGAGAATGCCCAGAAGCAGGCAGATGATCTGGGAGTCCAGTTCACAGACACCTTCATTCAGGACCCCGAACATGTGACCTTGCTTCTCACTCTGTTGGAGGTATTGAACTTTTTCTGCTCCTGTGGCAGGGGGTCTGTGTTATTATATCAGTCTAAACACCTGCCTGTCATATTTATGCATTGATGTGATTTTTAGGAGTTTGACTTCCATGTCCGTTGGCCTGGAGTGAAGTTGTTGACTGCTCTTCTGAAGAATCAGGGTGTCCAGGTCCAGGGTATCATTCTGGTCAGCCCAATGGGTGAGTCTCTGCTCCCCACAGTCAGGATTTTACTCAAGACCTCCACCTTCAGTCTTATATCACCATTTCAGTATCCCTTTTCCTGGAGACATCTGCTATCTCTCAAAAAGTTGACAATGCGCACAATAAGAGGAGACAGTTTATCAATATATTCTTGAGAGCAAAATGCTTATTTAAGTGTCCATCTGCAGGTGTTTCCAGGTTGATGGACCTATTGGCAGACTCCAGAGAAGTCATTCGCAATGATGTGAGTACTTGTCCATGCTGTTTCAACTGCCTTTGTGATAAAACACCTATGAAAGCCTCTGTAACTAGGGCGACATTCAGACCAACTTTAGCTCTGCGTGAAAGAATGCTGCCTTGTTTATTTGAATGAGGCCAGTTTGTCGGTGCTAAAGCAGAGTGTTGTACCTGGCTCAACTTGTGACATCATCTGGCAAGGTGCTGCATTGGCCAATCACAAGCTCACATTCCTGGTGGTTTACTTTGTAATTTGAATGCTGTATTTGTAATGTTTACCTCAGTTGTCCCGGTGAAAGATGAAATAATTGTAGCTGTTATAACTTTCCATGACAGGAGATGCATCTTAACCTGTGCTTCACTTCCAACAGGGCTTGTTGTTGCTTCAACAGCTGACCAAAAGCAATGCAGCCATTCAGAAAATTGTGGCATTTGAAAATGCATTTGAGCGTCTTCTAGATATCATCACAGAAGAGGGCAGCAGTGATGGAGGTAAAAAAGATTGTGAGATTCATCACAGAATTGTCACTAAAAAATTTTATTAAAAGTTTATTTCTTGTACTTTCTGTAATTACAATGGTAAGATTATGTTTTTTCTTGAGATATAATGTCCTGATCCTTTTCCCTCTGTGCAGGTATTGTGGTAGAGGACTGTTTGCTGCTGCTGCTCAACTTGCTGAAGAACAACAGCTCCAATCAGAACTTCTTCAAGGAAGGCTCCTACATTCAGAGAATGAAGCCCTGGTTTGAGGTTGGTGATGATAATTCTGGCTGGTCGGCACAGAAGGTCACCAACCTGCATCTCATGCTGCAGGTAATGCACAACAGTCATGTCGAACATTTGTTACTTTAACCTAATTACAAAATAAACAAGCAGAACAATGGGATATTATTTTTTTGAAATCTTGCACAATCATCTGTTCCCAGTTGGTGCGAGTTATGGTGTCTCCAGTGAACTCTCCTGGAGCTACAGCCAGCTGCCAGAAGTCCATGTACCAGTGTGGTCTGCTGCAGCAGCTGTGTACTATCCTCATGGCCACCGGTGTGCCTGCTGACATCCTCACTGAGGTAATGACAGTAGTATTTAGAAACAAAAGTAAAATTGAATCCAGCCTGGGTCCTTTTCTACAGGTCACCCCCTCTCCTCCCCTGCCGTTCCTGTCTCTCTCTACCATCATGATCAAATAAAGCAGAAATACCAAAGTTACCAAGTATTATCCAATCAGAGAACAATAGTTAAATCCTTAGAGAGCTTGGCTCCTTTGAGACATACTGTATTCCAGCTTGTGATCTGGCCACTTTCTTTCAGACCATCAACACTGTATCAGAGGTTATCAGAGGCTCACAGGTCAACCAGGACTACTTTGCATCTGTCAACGCTCCTTCAAACCCACCAAGGTAAGACGCAACAATATTAATTCACCCATATCCATAAATGATGCTAAACTCTGTACTGACTCTGACTTTTTCTCTGATCTCTCTTCCTCATCTGTCCACAGACCAGCCATTGTGGTGCTGCTCATGTCCATGGTGAATGAGAGACAACCATTTGTGCTCCGCTGTGCAGTCCTCTACTGTTTCCAGTGTTTCCTTTACAAAAACCAGAAAGGCCAGGGCGAGATCGTGGCTACGCTGCTGCCCTCCACCATCGATGGTCAGTTATACCAAGTTAAGAATTTAATAGTGTTTGTAGACATGATCAATCCAGTAGGTTAATCAAGGTTATGAAAAATCTATTTTAGTAGCTTTCTGTATAGCAGTGTTTCAGGGCAAATGTTTGATTAGCAAAAACACCTGTTTGGGACATTCCACAGGTAAACAGGTTCATTGTTAACAGGTCATAGTATCATGATTCGGTTGATTGATTATTCAATTCTTTTAAAATCAGGGTTATATAATTATTTATTTACTGACTCGCTGATGCCCCCCCCCCCAGCAAATTCCATCTCAGCAGGCCAGCTGCTGTGCGGAGGTCTGTTCTCAGCAGACTCTCTGTCCAACTGGTGTGCCGCTGTGGCCTTGGCTCACGCCCTGCAGGACAACCTCACCCAGAAGGAGCAACTGCTGAGGGTTCAACTGGCCACCAGCCTGGGAAAGCCCCCTGTGTCGCTGCTGCAGCAGTGCACCAACATCCTCTCCCAGGTAGGACACTCACAGTGGCACTCAGCCGCTGGAATGATGGAAATGCCAACAGATTATGTGCGTTTGGGTAGGATGGACAGAGGCATATTTTTGACATATAAACAAAGATTAATACTGAAGTTTCAACAACAGTGAAAAGAACAATGTCACATTATTGTGGTTTTGCAGGGAGATAAGATCATCCGGCGGGTGAGTAATGTGTTCGTACTGTGTGTGTGTTTTGAGTGTTTGGGTGGCACCTGTGCTGGTTATTTTGGCTTGGCATTTGTAGTAGGGGTCTCATTGGCCCACATGTTGGGGGATCTTGCTTCCCTTTACTACTTTACTACCACGTCTTCGTCCCTCACTTATAGCTATGACCCAGCTCTACCTCTTTTGGGTGGCACATGGGTGCACTCCTCCCCACAGATTTGGCAGCTCTAGTTGTTCTTACTGTGTTCACTTGTAGAGTGTGGGAGGGCACACAAGTGTCCACTCCAGAGGTTCAGAGAAAAGGGTCACAGCGGCTGTTTTTATTGGTTTTATCTCAGATGACGTCATCCTAACACCTCCTTTGAGCTGTGACCTTGGACCATTTGCTGTGCTGCAAGCCTCTTCAGGAAGTGTGCGCTGCAGCAGCTTCTGGGCCTTTTCCTGTCAGAGTGAGAGATCTTCACTCTTGTTTGTCTTGTTCTCTTGTTTATATGTACCTGCTTACAAATGCACACTGCAGGTGCCAAAGAGAGAAGAATTTTCGCTGCAGATTCAGGTGGTTCTAGAGCGTTTTAGTTAGTGTTGAGATGAAGGTTGAAATTATTCAGACATTCTGGGAGTTCCTCAGTTTTATCGCATCATGCATCTCTGGAGCTGCCAAATCTTCGTTTTTTTCCCATTGTCGAGTCTGCTGTAGGTGTCTGGCAGTGGCTTTCTGCTATACTGCATGAACGTCTGTGCACCTTCCCGGTGCAACTGCTTGCTCGCCTGACAAACTCCCTGTTTTTGGATAGCCTGGTCTCCAGTGAGGTGATCAAGTCTGGATCAGAGATACTGGGCCCGTCTCTGGCATCCACAATATTTTGTCAAGTTACGCCAGAAGAAGGAATGAGGGGGTGCATTGCCAAGGATTGGTAGAGGGGTCTGGTGTGTTGGCAGTCAAGCAGTAGACAAAAAGAGAAGGTCTTTGCACACTCACTCCTCGAAAATGGGCTCATGGTGGCGTGAAATTTCAGTGGGGAAAAAGTCCTCAAGTAGTTGCAGTTATTGGAGACTGGGTATGAAAGGCAGCATTCTTGAGCCATGCTACTCTTCCTTCTTTGGGTTGAGAGCAAGTTGCTGCTCCAAGTGGTGGAATTTGAAGCTCATCAGGTTCTTGTTTAATAGTGAGATGGAGCAGTACATTGACCAGTGAGTTGGTGGAGCGGTTTGGGTGAGTTGGTGCATCAGGGGAAGTGCAGGTTTTCACTGGACTGTTGTGGAAAGGAATGAGCTGACTCTGGAGGTGAAGCACTTGATTTGCCAGTAAATCTCCATGCCAGCCCTCACCTCTAATCAACTTAACTTTGGCTAATGTCTGGGAAGAATGAGATTGTAGATGCAAGCAACACAAATTGGTTTACAATTGTTTAGTGAGGAGTTCAGACACCTGGAAGCAGCCTGGACTCCTTTATGTTGAAAGGAGACAGTTGGTCCAGGTTGTCTTCTGGATGTCAGCCAGAGTTGGATGTGTTCACTTAGCTTGAAGAATTAAAGGTAATGTGCTGATGTTGAGTGTAGATGACTTTCTTTATTAGAAAGGTGGTTCACTGTAAATGTTTTAGTGACCGACGGAGTCTTCAATTGTAACCATTTTTCCCCCCTTATTATACTGAGGCCAATGTGTGTCCAATTAATACTTGTGGTCATTTTTCTGTCTTTTGTTTTCCTCTTCATTTTTGCATTACGTCACATTTGGAGACTAAATCTGAAAAGGTGATTTCGTAAGTTTTTGTAGTATGGAATGCTGATAAGTTTTTACACACACCTTCATTGCTCAGATCTCCATACTTAATCAATTTTGCTATTTGTTTATTTCACTAGAGGAGGAAGTCTGCTCTTCTTAAAGCATGACGTGCATTAATTGTAGATGCACCAGCTTATTAGCAGCATAAAGCTACAGTGTAGAGTTTACAGTTTCTTTTAGCCTCTGCACTGTTTTAATCTGGACTGATTTTGTCATCTTAGATTCCATGAAAATCATCCTTTTTCTACAGCTGATTGAGATAACTTATTTGAAACTGCAGTTACTGAAGTGTCCATTTGAAGCAGATCTTTGTAAAGAGGAAAGAAAAAAAAGCCTGAGCTTCTCCTCTTCCCTGCTTCTCAAAGCTGTTTTCATGGAAATGCATGCTCATTTTTATACCATCTTTTATTATTACAGTTCATTTTTCATCCTTAAAAAGCACATTTAGTGGGTTTTGCTTTGCATGTGCTGATAGCTGGAAATACAGCAAAATTTCAGTTTTGATTTCATGATACTTGGATTGCAAGTCATAAGTCATGCACAGAATGAAAATTGCAAACCTCAGACTAATTGACAATTGTGAACTGATGAATACCTGATGCCTGGAGGTAAAGAAGGGGTTTTTTTGCTTTAAGGATATTGTTTTTTTCATAGAGGTTAATACAGTTTGCTCTGGTCAGCATAACCTTGTTTGAGTATACTGAATGTATTAATTTTTTCTGTGTCCTAGTTTTTCGTTTGTTATAACCTTATTAACTACTAATGGTTGATGTGATGGAAGTGCTCCCAATTAAACATTGATGGATTTACTTAACCTTTTCTATATTTTTGCTGATTGGGAAATCAAGTGCCGTGTGTTATGCCCAACATGACAGGATAGGAAGAAAATTGTTAGAAATGTCATGTGCCAACAAAATTTAAATAATTAATTATTGTTAACTAATGTTTTGACACCATCTCATATTCAAGTCCTTTTGTTGGCATTTTGTCAGTCCAGTTTTTACTTAATTTTTCCTGTTTGAATTTAATACGTTGGCAATAATTGTGTTGGATTTCTTCATTGTTTTGTGTCACATTTAGCAATTTCTTCAAGAACTAACTAATCTCCCAATCTGTCCCAATTTTATTTCAAAGTCTGTGACCAAATTCTAATTAATCGTAATATTGGTTCTGACAATGGTTATGATCGTGTGCCTTAATGTGCATAACCTCCCATGTTTAACACCTGTTTTTTCATTGTTTGAGCTCAAAATATTTGAATACCTCTAAAATATCACACATATGGACTCTTGTCGGCCATTTCACTGTCATCCCAGATGCATAGTGTGTGTTAATATTTCGTTTTGTTTTCTCTTGTGCTCTGCAGGGTAGTAAAGTGCAGACCAGGGTGGGCCTCCTCATGCTGCTGTGCACATGGATCAGCAACTGTCCGATAGCTGTCACACACTTTCTACACAATCAGGAAAATGTTCCCTTTGTATCCTTGCAAGCCTTACATTGCAATAAATGCCTCTATTGAGTCAAAGTTTTGATAACAAACCTTTACCTCACTTTACTTCTTTCAGATGAATATGTATTTGCTTTTTTAAGCTATTTTAGTAATTCAATCACTTGATGTAAACTGTTTATGAATAAGAACATCATATTCCACTTCCTGGTTGAAATGGATGTGAGAGTCTGAAACTGACTGGTGTTGAATGAATCCTTGACTCTGTGACTCCTGTAGCTGACGGCGCAGATCTCAGAGAACCTGGGAGAAGATGAAAGACTGGTGCAGGGCCTCTGTGCACTGCTTCTCGGCATCTGCATCTATTACAATGACAACTCACTGGAAAACTACACCAAGTAAGCGTCCACTCACACACCTTGAAAATAATTTGTCAAGTACGAGCACTTGACAAATTAAGCACACAAATCACATTTTGTTTGCATACAGGTGTACACAGGAAATCTGTAAAACATGGTCACATGAGCTGCTGTAGTCTTGTTTGTCTAAAACCCTAATTTACATTCCGTTTGTCATTGACTGTTTGTGTAGTGAGGTGTCACTGCTGCCTGAGTTTGTTTTTGGACTGAAGCAACTTCTCCATGTGGTATCTGTGATGCATAGATGATGTCAATAATACAAATAGCCTGGTGTTCTCCTGTGGAAACGGAATTATTTGGACTTACTTGAATTAATTATTTGAATACGAAAAACTGCTGCGAGGAATTATCTTTCATTTCTTCACTCTACTTTAGTACTTCCATGCCCTTGATGGGCACATATTTTGTATTAAAGGGTAATTTTGTTTGATTTTTTTTTTTTAAATCAGGGCTCTATTGTTTTGGTGTGTAATAATGACAGGTCAGCTTTGCAATTAATCAAGCAGATTGCTCCAGTCAGCAGCTGCAAAACAGGCTGCGATGGCTGCAACAAAATTCTTGGGGGCAAGTACTCGTGTCAAATTATGTTGACTAAAAGTGCTTGTTTTTGCCACTGACTGTTCGGATTGTTATTCCAAGTGTCTGGCAACATTGTGGAAAGGGTCCCTACAGAGATTGACCTTTTTGTTAAGGGGTATGATCCCCTTTGTTTAACCACAAACCGCTGTTAGATCACTCTCTTCAAAGCCACCAGACTCCACTGTCAAAAACAGTAATTTCATCTGTCAGAACACGGGAGTTGGTGGTCTGTCACTGCCTCGATCGTTAGTTTGTTTGTGTTATTGTGTGACTTTGGTTATTTCCAAACTAACATGTTAACTCTTAAACAAAAGGGTCTATGTCTGCAGGGATCTTTTCAGTAATGTCAGACAGTTAGAATAACAATCTGAGCCTGTCAGTAACAAGAACAAGCACTTTTCATGGATGTCATTTGAGTTGCAGTTTCCAGAAATTATTATGTTACAGCCTGTTTTCTTGCTGCCAGTTGAGGCAGTGTACTAGATCAACACCAAAATTTTTTGTACACAGATGAGTAATCAAATTCTCCAGAGTTGTCCCTACCTTAGCCAGAGTTATCTAAATGCCCCATTTCTTTGAAAAGCCTGGAGAAATCAGATTACTTAAACCATGTCAACACAGTGACTGGTACAAAGCTGTCCTGTTTAAGACCTGTAGAAGCAGAGTAGAAAGTGCAAAGAACACCTTTATTGTCAGACCAACACATTTCGGCCTGTGGTCATCCTGTTTAAGACCTCTCATATCATCTCAATCCTCCTCAGAGAGAAGCTAAAGCAGCTCATCGAGAAGCGGATTGGAAAGGAAAACTTTGTAGAGAAACTGGGCTTCATCACCAAACATGAGCTGTATTCGCGAGCCGCTCAGAAGCCACAGCCTGTCTTCCCGTCTCCAGAGCAGATGCTGTTCGACCATGAGTTCACCAAGCTGGTCAAAGAACTAGAGGGTCAGTCAGACACAGTTCTCAACATCCAGGGAAAATTAAACACCATTACCAGGTGCAAAATTTCATGGGGTTTTGATGAATAATGTTTATTACAGGTATGATCACCAAAGCTGTTCACAAATCCAGTGAGGAGGAGAAGAAAGAGGAGGAGGTGAAGAAGACCTTAGAGCAACATGACAACATTGTAACTCAGTATAAAGAGCTGATCAGAGAACAGGTAAACGGAGCTAAATGGTAGTGCCATTTTCAATTCTGCACACTGTTTTGTTTTTGTGTTTATCTGATGTTATTTAGATTCGATGCACTCTCCCGTTGACTGTTTATATTTGGATTGTGCGATCCTCAGGACGCTCAGATCCAGGAGCTGAAAGAGCAGGTATCGTCCATGTCATCTCAGAAAGAACAGATGCAGACTACAGTCACTCAGCAGCTGTCCCAGATCCAGCAGCACAAAGATCAGTACAACCTCCTCAAGCTAAAATTAGGTGGGTTCAATGTCACTAACTGGTAACATGTGTTTTAAAAAAAAAAAAACAAACAGGGATGGAGTTTATCACAAGAAGGGCTCTCTGTCTGGTCTGTTAATTCAAAAATACAATTTGAGCAGAAATGGTTAAACCAGTGTGAGTACACAATTTAATCCTGTCCTAAAGGCACAGTTAAATGCTTTTCATTAAAGTTCTGTGTCCTGGCACTTGTTTTCATATTCCTGGCCACCGTCCCTGTTAACAATAATGTTTTACTGCTTCCTTGCTGAGATGAAGGGGAAACATCGATATGCAGCAACATCAAGATATAGTTTTACAACAGTGTGCACAGGGCAACAACATGCATGAGCTGAGAGGCTTTAAAGGAGACTTTCTATGCGAAAATGACTATGTGGTTTTAATGGAATAATATAGCAGGAAGAGCAGGAAGATTTAGTGATGTCATGGAGTCTTGTCATCTCAGTAATGTTGCAAAGTTTAGTACCATCATATCTGCACAGAAACGTAGAATGAAACCATCTCCTGGACCATATCTGCTGCACAGAAGTAAAAATAAACTGTAACATCATGTAGCTCCAATGAATAAATATAGACTGTTGTTTTTACATTTTTCTTTATGTAGGGATTAAAGAAACAAGATACAACCACTTTTGAAATGTGGACAGAGCCAGGCTCATCTGACTACAATAAATACAATAGCTCAGACTTGAAACTGAGACAAATGATATCTATTAGATGGTGAAAACAGACTATGTGTTGTCTTCTGGTTAGGTATCAAAGATGATGTGGTTAAACTGGACTTCTCTGAGAGCTTGTGTGGTTTCTTATTTTCTCCTCAGTAACAGAGAAACAAAGAAACCATGCAAGCGTAGCAGAGTCCACACCTTATCTAAAGAATTTAGATAGTGACTGAAATGTTATCATAGCTGCATAGAATGATGACTAAAACTATGCAATTAAAATCCAGACTTGCATCTGAAGAGACTCACAAAAAGACTAAATGAAACAATCCAACCACTTTCCTTAATATGATTATTTACTATACCAGAGCCTCACTGATACATTGGCAGGGGCTGTCTTATTTACAGTAACTGGGTTGTTTATATGTGTCTAACATCAACATTTATATCACATTTCTGTTTTAATCTGCCATTTTACTGAGTATGTGGTTATACCTTCAGGTAAGGAGAACCAGAGTCAGCCTAACAGCCAGGGGGACGGCTCACAGATTAACGGACTTCAGACGGAGGAGCTCACACAACTCAGAGAGGAGATGGAGGAGCTCCGCAAGCAGCACACACTCCTTCAGACACAACTCGGCGACAAAGACATGCTCATCAACACCTTGGTGAGTGAATGTCTGCGTACACACACATCTGTGTGCGTGCTGTGGTGTCGTACTCAGGCCTGAACAGTTCCATGAAGTAAGACCAGCGAAGAACAAAGAAAAATGTTGTTTCAATGTTGAGCTGTCAGGCAGTGCAGACTTTATCACCATGTCTGTGTGTGTGTTTGTTTGTACAAGCCTTGAGTGCAGACAGACGAGCCGTGCAGGCAAAACACACTCCTCCAGACACAACTCAGCGACACCCTGCGGAGCGTTCTCCCAAACAGCAACAGTGGCCACGGTTTAGCCACCAGAACACGTTTGATCCGTCCACAAACTGTCGTCCATGTCATCACTGTTGCCTACAAAACAGTTGACATCATTACACAAATTGTGTTTAGTTTTCTCTGATCTCAGGTGGATTTTTAGTCATAAATGACATATACTGAACTTGAAACCACACCGTCACATATCACAGTTATGTTTGACAACTACCGTCTTCAGGCAAACCACAACTACTTAAAGCAACAAACAAATTCTTAGAGCACAACTTCAGACCATATTTGATCAACAGCTCTTTTGAAAACATTTGCCTGAGGGGGAGAAATTTGTGTGTGCCTGGGAAAATTAATAGGCATCTACTTAATAATTGATTAACTGTTTGTTTGTGTGTTTTTTCAATGTTTTTTCAATGTGAGGATTTGGGTTTTTATCATTGTAAACTGAATATATTTTGCTTTTGGACTGTTGGTGTGACAAAACAAGACGTTTAAAGACGCCATCTTCAGCTCTGGGAAACTCACATTTTGAGAACTTAACAGTTAATCGATTAATCAGGTACATAATCAAGAGATTAACTGACAATGAAAATAGTTTCAGTCCTATTCTGAATATTATTTTACAATTAGAGCTGTGACAGTTTTACTTTTTTCCTGTCACACTGATAATGACGTTTATCATTAATGTAATGTGTTTTCACTTTATGTTCCTGCAGAGGTCAGAGACGTCACAGACAGCAGAAGGTTCAGCAGGAGGATCAGACAACACAGAACTGCTCAAGGTGGGATTCATCATTATACTCCAAGGATAAGGCTGGTGTTATCCTGTATTTTTGTAATTGCCAACAAATCCATGAAAGGCGACAACCAACAAAACTGGTCTGCCTCTTGATACTTTTGAATACTACTAAAGATGTAAATCTTACAGAATTGGCCTCAAAGACACAAAGACCTTGTATTTACAGCAGCAGTGCGGTCTTTGTGAGATTGACCCAAAATAAACAGCCGTGCTTGTGTTCTCAGTAATAAAGGAACATTTTACCCAGAGTAATGGTGTGGGTCATTTATGTGTTTGTATAGTTATAGTCTTTGGCTAAGAATAGAGGTCTATGGCACAGTGGAATAAAAATAGAACTTTGGCTATACAGGCAGTGCTCATGTTATTAGGATCAGTTCATTGTCTCTGACAGTTACAAAAATATACAATATCACCAGACTTCACCTGAAAACTTCAATCTAAAACATTTTTCTTATTTTCAGATAATGCTTTTATATATTGCATCTGTTTTTGTTGGTTGCAGGAGCTGGAGACTCTGAGGAGTCAGGTCCAGTCCCAGTCTGCAGAAATCAACCAGATGAAGACAGAGAGACAAGAACTGCTGAGACGAGCTGAAGCTGCGGTAAATATCATGCACATGTGACATTTTGTGCCAAATATATCCTATTCTTCTTAACAGATTATTGAATCTTTCACTGGTTCTCTCAGTCCTCAGATGCAGTTCCCAGCAGTGACGGCTCATTAGATGCCACCAAGATGGCAGAACTAGACAGCAGACTGGCAGCACAGACGACTGAGATAGAGAGACTGAAGGTATGTACAGTAACTGCTCAACAAAATGTCTGTATGATGTCTGTGATCTTACATGATTTACTTCCACTATCTGACATCTTTGAAAGCATTTATTCATCAGATGTTCAGCAATTTTCCTGAGTTCTCCTTATTTGTATTTATGGATCATCCTATTCAACATCCACACCCTCCACCTGTCATTGCCCCTTTCCCCCTCTGTCCCCTCTCTCTTCTTCGTTGGTTCAGGAGGAGGCAAAGAGCTTGTCGGAGAGCCGGGCGGAGCTGGAGCAGCAGCTGGCTTCAGCCACCAGCACGGTGGCCATCCTGCAGACGGAGAAAGCAAAGCTGCAGACGGAGGTGCAAGAGTCCAAGAAGGAGCAGGACGACCTGCTGATGCTGCTGGCAGACCAGGACCAGAAGATCCACAGCCTCAAACAGAAACTCAAAGACCTGGGAGAGACGGTAGACAAACTATCAGTATTACATTCTTTTTCTAGATTCAACAGGAGCTTAACTCTGGCCATCATGTTATGAAGGCTGAAAGGCTTTACTGCTGTGAAACATCACTCATCCAAACTTGTGGATAATAGAGGTTTGCATAGACCAGTCATTCTCAAACTTTTTCTGGCGTCCCCTCTTTCAGAAGCTGAAAATTTTTTTTAAAAGAATGCCACCCAATTCTTATCAATCATTAACAATGACAGGAGAGGCAAATCATAAAAATCGATCCAGATGGAATTTTATTGACATTAAGGTCAGCACGATAACATCAGCAAACACTTTTTTTTAATCCCTTACATAAATCATATTAATTGAACTCTGAACACATAATTATTACTATAGTCACCACCGGTCAGACTGAGCTGGACTGAGTTGTTCCACTCTGGACCAGCAGCTGCTGATAGTCAGAAAATGAAATTATACAGTGTTAATATTGTCAACAGAAACTAGTAAAATTTCACTGACAACCTTTTTTTCCGACACCAAGACTAAAACTAAATAATGACTAATCTATGAAAACAGAACCTATGACCCAATAAATCGGTGGGATACAAATAACTAATGTCATGAGTACAATGTGACTGAAAGTAATATTGTTGCTGCAAGACAAAATCTAAATCTTGATCTAATGTCAAATTAATACTTAATTTGTGGTGCTGAATGATTCCATGTTTAGATTTTTTTTTTTGCTGGAATCTTGATTGCCAATAAACTCTTAAATATTTTTTTTTTTATTATTCATAAATTATTAAGCTCAGCTGTTTTTGATAGATCTGCTTGGGCACCATCTTGCACCAGAATCAGTTTCATTATAGGATTGCGGAAGTTGCCTAAATCTTCTATGAACATGCACGTCTTTGCAAACCTACATAGAGAAGGGTGTTATGGGTAACTTTTGGTTGCAGAGGAAACAGCATTTGTATTTAACGTTCATTATGTCATCCTCTCTGACAATGAAGACAAAACTGTCTGAGTATGTTGGTGAAAAGAGGCATTAATCTTGTGTGTTTCTAGCCTTCCAGGCTCCCAGTGTAACTGTGGTGGTAGTTTTTGTGACCTTTAAGCTTCAAAGATGCTGCTTGGTGTCCTGACCACTCAGCTGTGCTTTGTGTGTTTTGCTTTAGTTAGACTGTGACACTTTCCTTGCAGGTGGACGATGAAGACGACCTCGACGCCAGGGACCAAACAGACGACGATGACGAGGAGGAGGAGGACGATGAAGAAGATGAGGACTAGAGGAATAAAAACACTGAAAGAAGAAAAAGGAGAGAATTTGTCTGCCAGCAGGCGAGAAGAGACGCACCAGAGAAACTGAAGCATAGGACTAATATATTGAAGCAGTTTCTCCCTCCAGCTGCCATTTTATCTTCATTTTTCTTTACCCTCTTTGTCACATCACATGTACATGTTAGTTATTTGGACATTTTTTTTGTTCAGTTCTGTGACGGCTAAAAGATTTGTCAGTGCATTCATCTCTACCACATCAGGTTGAGTTTTACCAGTTGTGTGTTTGTTGTAATGTGTCGTCATGTAGTGTTCGGTTGCTTTTGACACACGAGTCATCTGGGAAATTTAGACAGGAGGATTTAAAATGTAGCAAAAATGCAACCGTAAACAGATTCGATATAATTCTCCTAAACAAGCTGGTGACACTTTTGCCCATCCTGCTGTGCTGCACCTACATTAGCATCACCTGCAACACGTCACTGTGCCCCCGAATTTATCTTCACACCCCGATCAGTTCGAGTTCAGTGTGTCAGTATTAAAACACTCAGAGTTGTTCCATTTTACTTCGACGACACAACCTAACCGCTCTACAATATGCTGCAAAAAACACTGACAGAAAAGATGTAAAGACAAAAAAGATATTTTTGCAACTTTTTGTCCAGTTCTGGCATCCAGCTTCTGTATGATATTGTGTAACTTATCAATTTATGAGCCACAGTGAAATGAATAAAGAATCTATCAGTCTGTATGCCTGTATGGAGGAATAATTGTAGATAAATTAAATTTTACTAAATCCAATCAGACTTTTGTTTTCGTCTTTTCAGGAGTGTTTATGTCTGAATATAGAGCTGGATAACTTTTTTAATATGCAGGCATGTTTCATTATCCTCTGGTGTTGTCAGGTCCTGTGTTGTCAGGTCCTCACTCCTTCACATACTCTGTGACATCTTTGACATTTTTAGGACAATACCAGAAAATAATTTTTGACGGTTTTGGTCACTTTGAACACTTTTTTCAGTTTTCAAATGCATCTTTTGAACACAAGTAGGCGATTCCCCCCCCTCACTTTAAGATTTGAAATGCAGCCCTTTTGTGAGTAAACATCAGATTATATAAGACATTATGTTTTGAAGTTGACAAAACAGACAGATAAACCAACATTTACAGTTTCTCTGCTTTACTGGATACCTGGACAACATAGACATGAACACTGTAAACCAGGAAAAAAACTGGCACAAGAGGAGTAGAAAATACAAAGTGGCTTTTGTAGAGAAAAGAGCTCCAAATCTTTACACTTAAGGATTTATACAAGAAATAAATGAGCCCCCACTTGAGGGTGCTTGACGTGATGTCCCCAGTCTTCGACAAGAATCAGTGGGTATTGGTGCATGTCCACAGTCTTTTAAACTCTTGCCGTTATTCCAGAGTTGCTGACTGTATCCCATGTTCATCAAAGGTTTGAAGGTTTTTTTTATAATGCATTTTTTCAAACAATATATGACATAATGACTACAGGTCGACAAAACGATTCAACATACACCAACAAATCAGGCTTCTGCTTTCTAATTGTTTCTGCCTCTATCTGTCATTCAAAGCTCATCCAAGAAAAGGTGTTCATCTCATGCACATGTGGAAGCAAGAACAAACTCTTGACTGTGTTTGTGTTTGTTTATTTCACACAAAGAATTTAGAAGCAGTTCAAGTACTCAGCTGCTGAGCCTCTGGGACACGAGGACACTTTTACAGAGTTCAAATTTTCTTTTTCTAAAACCACACCTCAAAGCACTGGAAACAGTCTGAAGACCTCTCATGGAGGGAAACATCTTGCTTGCCATGTTTCCACACAGCCCTGCCCAGATCAGAAGTTTCACTCCTGGATCTGGATGCCTTCAGTCAGTCAGTCTGAGGTCTGGTCAGGAGGAAAAAACATGGGCTTCAATAGAAAGTCACTGTAAATGTATTATTCACCTGATTGATGGGCATGTCTGAGGCAGCGTCCTTGTTTACATACATACTGTAGATATAACTCCATAGAAGTTGAGATGCCGTGTAAAACATAGATAAAACATAATGTAATAATTTGCTAATCCTTTTTGACATACTCAATGGAAAACAGTACAAAATAATATAGTTAAAGTTTGACCTCATCAGCTTCATTGATTGTTGTAAATATCTGCTCATTCTGAATTTGATGGCAGCAACACGTTTCAAACAAGTTGAGACAGGAGCAACAAAAGACTAACAGTTGCGGACTGTCTCAAAAACACATGTTTGGATCATTCCACAGGTAAACAGGTTCATTGGTAATAGATGATAGCATCATGATTGGGTATGAAAGGTTCAACCTGGAAAGACACAGTTGGAATCAAGATTGTAAGAAGAAGGTGTTGCGGTCAGAAATCAACATATCTGTGTCATACAGGCCTGGTAACATTCACTTTCTTCTCTCGACACAACGCCCCAGGCACAAGACATTAAGACATAAACGCTTGTGCTGTTCTTGACAAACTTGTAACGCAGGACATACAGATGGAGTTGAACTCTGCGAATTCCCCTCCAGGTATTTTAAGGCCATTTTTTGTTCTCAAAGGAAAATTGAATTGGATTTCTTTTCTTCATATTCGTATGTAGTTACGAACATGTGATGTGATAAAAATGTACTAATCCTAGGAGTCAATGTAGGTGTTGCTTTTCATCCCAGTCACTCTGATACATTAGAGTCTGGACGTGGAAACAGATGAACCTGACAGCAATGTTAGTAATGTGTTTTATCTGATCTTTGGTTGACCTATGGGAAATACTCTCACATGTGAACACATGAAGAAAAACAATGAAGACTTCTCACTAAAATAAGTTATTATTATCAATAACCATATTTATTATGAGCCAATTAGTTGTAAAACATTAACTAAAATCATCAAGATGTGCAGAAACAGTTAGCCACTTAATCAGTTAGTTGACTGACAGAAAATTAAGCAACTATTTCAATATTTTTCAAAGTCATTTTTCATGCAAAAACATTTCATAGTTGCCTTTCAATTAATTTAATAATTTGACCTATTTCAAGTAATTTGAATTTTGAATCACTGTTTGCTGTGAATGTGTTACTGAGGAGTCTGGGTTACGGTATTTCTCAGTATTTTCAGAATTTTTACAAAAATTATTAGAAGATAAAGAAAAAACAATCAGAAGGTTCATTCACAATGGAAATAATCATTAGCTGCAGTCCTATAAAAATAATCCACCTCAACCAACTACAACAGTATAATCCTCCGTCATCCTCCATTTCTCTGTAGTACTTTTACTTTTAATACTTTAAGTACCTCTTCCCAATTGTACTTCAATAGCATTTCCAATGTAGGACTTTTACTTGTAACAGACTGCAGTATTGGTACTTTTGCATAAGTAAAGCATCTGAATTCTTCCTCCATCATTGGCAGAGGCTGTTTCATGATTGACGATGTGATGACTTTATTTGAACACTAGGGGGCAGCAAAAGCCCTCAAATAGAGATGTGAACGAAACATCACTCACAAAATCACATATTTCTTTTCTTATTCTTCATAATATTATGGTCAATGATAGTATAATAGTCAAGTCTAGTCTTTTTCTCACCTGAGAGCCGAGAATCAACATCTGATTATCCAAACATGATTCCTCCATATCCGTCATGTACAGGCTGGATTTTGTGGATTACCACCATCAGTTAAGGATCTATTCAGTCAAATAAGAGAAAAAGCACCTGCCCACACACACAAACACACACCATATGGAATCCATGCAAACCTCTTATGATTTGTGTCATGCTGTGAGTGTCTGACAACACTTTGACAGCTGCACACTGAGCCGTCCTCACCAGTTACACCAGCTTCAGGGCCCTGAGGCTAAAACTGATCTGTGAGCCTCCTCTTCCTCCCCTCTGTCCTGCATTGTGTACATTGTTCCCTGTTGACTTCAAGCTCCCATCAAACACACACATGAGTGGCTTCAGTGCTCCATCAGTCTCCTGAGCTCCAGGTTTGCTGTGTGTCATTTAGAATAATGTGTTTTAGTGTCATAACACAAACAGCAAATGCTTAATGGTGTGACTGTGTTTGATGTTGCACGCTGAATTTTACTTGATATTTGTATATATGTTGTTTGATTTTAGGTGGGCAGTGTTATTATACAGCACATTTGATTAAAGTACACATAAAATACAGGAACAACGCTGACAACCACCCATCTTGAAAAATATAAACCACACAACAAATCAGAGACCAACAATTAACATGTGAAAAAGCTGAACTATATTTGTTTTGATTTGGTTGTTTGGTTTGATCTTAAATAAAAAATACCTAGAACTTAGTTGCAAAGATAAATGCAAAACAATACAGTAGAGTAAAGTGATAAAAGTGTAAAAAACACTCAAGAAATATTCTGCACTAAAAACATTAATTTGACCTTTAACCCTTTGTGAGTTTGACCTCATAGCAAACATGACCAACAAACCCACGCTCTGCTTGAAAGACATGAGAAAAACTGAAAACAAAGAGACCAAATCTGTTGACAAAAATGACTTTTTTTTCACTTGAAGCTGCTGAAACTCAGAAACAATTAAAGAGTCAACCAATAGTTTTATTTTAACAGGGGAACAGAATATGAATGAAAACAGCACATTGTAATATTAAACCCGTGTGTAGTTCATGTTAACAAGCAATTATAGGAAAAATCCATGCAAAAATATAAACAAACAATAAACAAATAAAAAGACTGTTTTTTTATTTCTTTTTTATTATATTAAATAATCTCTTTGTCTTCACTTCTGCAGACGATGAAAACAGGTCTGAAGGGTTTTTCATGTCACTGGTATTTTTATCTCCCTTTAAAGACACAGTGTGCATGAACTGAACCTGGTCTGCCTGTGGCCCCTCCCTCCTCTTCCTCCTCCCTCCTCCTCCTCTCTCGTCGCATCCTGTGCTCTGCTCCTCTTCCTCCTCTTCCTCCTCACGGTGGCTGTAGCATGTAGGATCTGTCCTGTGTGAAGGTCGAGCCATCATCATCATCATCAGCAGTAGCAGCAGAAGCAGGACTTTCCACTGAGCATCATGCAGTAAACAGGACTCTCCCCAGCAGCTCCAGCAGCAGCAGCAGCTTCAGGGACAAAGTGGCCGCACCTGCAGACGCATCTCGCTCCATATGACCGTCTCAAAGGTGAGTTCACTGTGAACTCCTGCAGCTCAGTCATGGCCGGTTCTCTGTGAGCAGACAAACACAAGCTGGGAGAGAGTTTTTTTCAGTCCAGCTTGTCTGTGAGCTGCAGCTCTGCCATGAGGCTCCTGCAGCATAACACAAGCACAGGATCCGTGTGTGTGTGTGTGTGTGTCAGCTGGTTCTTATGTGGCAGCATGTAGGTTAAAATGCATGTCTGGTTTTATCCATGCAGACTAATGAGCTTCTTTCATGCTGGTTTAACTCCCCTGAAAAGATAAAGCTGAACAGCTGTTTCTGCTGAAACTAGTCAACATTTCTAAATGTTTGTTTTTTTTCCTCACTCACATAACTTCATATGACTGTGATCAATGTGAAATAAAAGTAAGGATTGTTGGATTTATTGTTTTGGCTGTAAAATATCAGAAAAGTGGGTGAAATTGTTTCCCAGCAACACTCAACTCCAGGATTAAGGTGTGTGTGTGTGTGTGTTTCAGCTGATTCTTATGTGGCAGCATGTTGGTTAAAATGCGTTTTTTCCCCCATGTCATTCAGACTAATAAGCTTCTTTCATTAACTCATCTGAAAAGATGGTTTGTAGTTTTATGATCTGATACATACTCATAATTTCATATGATTCTGATCAACGTCAAATAAAACTGATTATTTGATGAATTGATTTGGCTGGAAAATGCTCCATGATGCTCCCAGAGCTAAAGCTGTAATCTTCAAATAGCTTGTTATTTAGTGCAAAATGCCAAACATATTCAGTTTAGTGTCACATCAGACAAAGAAAGGCACCAAATGCTCAAAAGCTCAAGCTGAAACTAGCAAATTGGTATCTCTGTTTTTTTAAGATGACTTAAATAATGGTAACAATTTCAGCCCTAAATAAAAGTAACATAATCTTTATTTTATATTATTTGTTTGATGACTTCACCACATCTCACTTTAGAAACCTATGATCAGATTGTTTTAAGAGGTAGTTCACGAAAATCTATGAAAATGTCCAGTAGATTGATGGCAATGATTTTTATTATTCACTGAAAAGGAACAGCAACTACACCAAGATTCATATGTAGCAGTTAAAAGATGACTCAATCACAGAGCCAATGAGTTAATAACAGTATTGATAACTGATCAATAGTTTAGGTCAATTATCAAGAAAAAAAATTGCTGGTTTCAACTTTTCAAATGTGACAATTTGAGTATGTTTAGGTTTTTATTAATCGGTCGGACGAAACAAACAAGAGCTGCAACCAACCATTACTTTTATAGTCAATTAATCTGCCTGTTATTTTCATGGTTAATCAATGAATCGTTTTAGCTGTAAGAATGTAGAAAATAATAAATATGGCTTCTATATGTATGTGAAAGAAACAAGCAAATGTTTGGTGGCTGCTGATACATTTTCTTTAGACTAAAAGATTAATTGAAAAGTTATTTTAACATTGTTTTATTTTGCCCCCGAAGCTTAACCACATCTCAATTTAGAAAACACTGCTTCTAATTATTTTAAAGTGTCGACCATGAAATCTGGACAAAATTTGTCTACCTATCATCGTTTGTCTACCTATCTTCGCAAATTGATTATGTCTGGGTTTTTAATTATTGGTTGGACAAAACAAATAATCTGTCGATGGGTTTTGTGAGCCTGTAATTGTTTTGTTATTTTATTTTCTTCCAGATTCTACACACAAAACAATCAGAAAAATGAGCGATTAAAGAAAGTAATCATTGGTCACTGATGTACCGTCAGCAGCAGTAGCTTCAAATATTGTATTGTACCCATTCAGTTCATCTTCATGTCTGCAAACATGTCATTTGTTATAAGTGAAATCTATTATTTTGGCTCTGTGGGTGTCTGGGTTCCCTCTGGCCACCAGTTCAGCGGCTGGTTTGGATCCATTGTTTTCACTCCCTCTTGTCTGGATGGATGTAAACAAACTTAAGACAAAGGAAAAGCAGTTTGAGAGCTCTGTGTTTAACGACCCGAGTCTAACGTTCACCACATGTGGAACAGTGGGAGAAATTCAGGACTTTGTGCCAGTTGGCTCCTCAGATGTGGCATTGCCTCAACGGGGGCAGGACTCGAGTCCAGTTTAATATTGGTCTGTTCAATAATTCAATACCAATGTTGAAAGACTTTTTGCTTATTTTACATATCATGCTCATCAGGTTAATAACAGAAAATATTATTTTCACAATTTCAACCATGTTTCTTAACTCTAGTTTTTAGCATCACGTCAAACTGAACCTACAGACCTGCAGCATAGAGCAAAAACCACCAAGTGAAGAATTATATGTATTAACGGTAATTTTAATAACAACTTTGCAGGACAAGAGCTTGTATACTTTACATTTCTGTTATTCATAAATGTTGATCAGGTATAATGAGGTCAATTACTGTTGGTTTAGTACGTTATAGAAAGTTGTGTAGTTCTGTGTATTTTAAATATGAGAGCTCAACATTTTGTGACATACACATATTTACTTTCTTTCTGAGAGTTAAATGGGAAAATTGGTGGTTAGAAGAAGATGATTAGCATTAGCTTAGCATAAAGACTGGCAACAGGAGGGATAGTTTGCCTGGCTTATTTAATAAATAGTTAGAAGTCTGAAGTCACAAACTGTTTCTGCATTTCTGTTTGTAGACAGATTAAATAATGAAATTATATATTTTGTATTTGTTTTAACTTTGTGCAGAGCCAAGAGAACTTTTTCAACTTCTTCTAGTCTCTGTGCTCTCTAGCTTTGCACTTACAGACACACTTTTAGTGATGAGGTGAATTAAGGCATTTCCCCAACAGTTGAAATATTCCTTGAAAGGGTCAAAGGTCAAGTCTAGGTTTTAAAATTTTACTCTTCCTTAAATATTACTAAGTTAAATTACACAGTCCGCAATACATGAGTTGTGTTGTTCTGCTTATTTAACTGTATGTTGTTGCTTTTCCTTAAAGCTAACTATTCCCTTAAAGGTCAAAGGGTTCACGGGTTATTATTTCTTAAACTAAATAATAAACTTCCTACTTCTCTGCCCCAACTCTATCATCAAGGCTGGACTTTTACAGTTCTTGCTCTTTGATTTTTTAGGAAGGTGCAGACATGTTTGAAAGTTATGCGACCCAAAATGTATCAAGTGAGGATCTGTAGTGTGTTGCAAATGTTTACACAGGTTGGTCTGAGTCTCTTAAGTATGACAGCATGAATCATGACTTCTGGACTCATGTGGACTGCAGAGGTGTCCTGCCAGCACCAGATCTGTGTAAGTAGGCCTGTCATCCTCCCAATGGCCTCCTGCTGCCAAAATGAGCATTAGACTAATGAGTTTGCAACACATCTTCGCTTGTGGGAAACAGAAAACTGAACCCAACCCAAAATACACGTTCCCCCTTTTAGCCGACTTTGAGGAACAACACATCTTCACAGGCATTTTTTAATGAGTTTGTGATATTTGAAGAACTCGCTTCTGTTTATTTCTGCTCTGTCACTAGTGAAATCTGCTGTGCACTTTCATGTCGGTCCATAAAACGCTTTGCTTTTATCTCTGGCATGTTATCACACAGACTGTTAACACATACCTGAGATTCTCCCAGTTTGTCCAACCTGTGACTCGTACTGTTCGCTATGCAGAAACTCAGTTTGATTCTCAGAAGCAGAAGATTGTTTTTCTCCTTCCTGTGAAACAACACTTCTTTTCTCTTTATCTTGAAACTATATCTCACTGTCGCTCGTGTCAAAACAGTTTCCAGAGCTGCGTTCAAGAACTTGCTGCTGGTTACAAGTATCAAAGTCCTGTCTGCTTTAATAACTGCTGTGAATCAAAGGCGTGCGTTTGAACAAATAGGCCCTTAAACCTTATCGACCCTCAGGCAATATGTCTCTCTCATGCTGCTTATGAGCAATAAAGTAATCGCCAAACATCAGGACGTCTAACCTGTATTCTAGACAAACAGTGTGCCCTGATTACCTCAGAAGCCCTGTTGATATGTACTTAAAGGCTGCACTTTGCTCTGTAAGTGTAGTTTTTAATCTCATGGAAAAATTAGGCAACATGAGCAGGATGTTTTCAACTGCAGCCGAAACAAATAGATTCACTGATGGACAGAAAAAGCTGCAATTGTGAAAATTGAGTTATTTTATTCAGAAGAATGCCACAAATCCACTAGTTCCAGGTTCCCTAATGAAAATGTTTGCTGATTTTTGTTGTTTTCTATGATGATTCTATGATGATTATTTTGGGTCCCTTTAACAGCTGAGGTGGAGCTTTCAAACACATCTTAGGATCTTTATTGAAAGATGGGATTTTGGGGGTTTAGAAATTGGACAATGTGCTGATGAGGATCATGTGAAATACTAGAGACTATAAACAAACAATTTATAGAGAAAATGATAAACTGATTAATTGAGAATGAAATTAATTATTAGTTTCAGCCTTATGTGGTTTTGGTATATTTCCGCTTTAATGCAAATGAGTCAAAGACGTTGGCTGATAAGAAAAAGGCCAACTGTTCCTGAGGTTGGATAACACACACGTTTGACCTGCAGAATGTGTCAGGTCTGTGGCACGCTGATGGATCATTAGGTTTTACTTCACACAGAGGTGAAGAAACCAATTAAAGGGTTGGTTAAGTCATCGCGTAACCAGGTCAGACTGGAGAGGTGTGTGTGTGTGTGTGTGTGTGTGTGTGTGTGTGTGTGTGTGTGTGTGTGTGTGTNTTTGCATCGAGATACAACTCCGATCCACACTTTTTATTTTGTTTGCTATAGACGTGAGAGCAGTGATTCCTCGTCTGATGCTTTGCGCCGTAATCAAACCTAATCTTTGAAAACTGCAGTGAGATGTTTAATGATTTTTTTTATAATTGTGAATCACTTGGTGCTGGATGCACTCAAGGCAACAACTCAAACAAATCTGCCATATTTAAGTGCACAGGCCTCAGGAAACAATCTGCTGGTGGATGTTAAGGATGATTACTGTACTTGTCCTGACAATGGTTTGGAAATCCTAAAATGCTCTTATGTAACCGGAGAGCCTGCACGTGACCGCAGAGCCTCTCACTGCCATTGTCACACACAGGCCACATAAAGACCCCCAGCTTCCCCCCGACACACCAGCTCCTGCTGCTTCCCGTCACAGGCTCATTTACACAGCAAAGCATGATGACTCTTTAAACAGTAGCTGAAAAAGACCTGTTTGTGTTTCCTGTACGGTTACATCACCGTCGCTCAGATCGGTCGCGGCCAGTCGCCCTGCACGTTTCTGACATGACAGCTGTCTGACTGTTTGAGGATTATCTGCTGCTGCTCCCACGTGGGGCCAACAGGGAGGGGATTACTTTAAAAAAAAAAAAAAAAAACAGAGAGAGATAGAGTCTGTGGATTTGTTCGGTGTCAAGGTCATGGTGCTCTTGTGCAGGTTTTTAAGGCTGTGGGAAGGTGACACTGTGAAGGCCACAGGAAAGAGGAAACTGTGCTGCTCAGCCCTTAATGTTCTGTAGCTTTCAGCCTCTCAGGTATTCATTGTATGCTTCAGTCAGTAAATAAATAAGTGGTGGTCCTTGAAAAACCTGGAATGCCACTTTGAAAAAACTCTCAAAAAATATTCTCAGCTGCAGAAATGTCAGCCCAAAATTGCTTCCTGTACTGTTTGCTGAAAATGGCATCCATTCTTGCTCATTTTGTATGACACAAATAAATATGGAATTATTATTATAAGTAACACTAATTTAGACCAATATGACTGATGCAGTTTTGAGTTTGGTTTGTACAAATCGTGTAAGATATATCATTTTCAGCTACCACCTTTGTTTGTTTTAGGACATAAAGTCCCAACTCAACACATGACCTAGTTACATGTGTGCATGTGTGTACACAGAAGATAAATAGTTCTTTCACTCACTGCCTGCTGTCACTTTCTCAAGATTTCATACTTTGTACAGGCTTCCAGACGAGGCTTAACCACAGAGGCGCCTGAAACGTGATTAGAGTAAATATATTTATAATAAACAAGTTTATCAGGAAAAACAAATGTGATCGAGTTGTGGATTTGTAATCCCTTGGCAGAGCTTCGAGTTTCTTATGAGCCATGAAAACAGTGATTTTTCACCTTGAATCATTTCTCACCTTGGATCCTTGTTAATCATCTTGCGACCCCCCTCAGATTTGTTTTGCCCCTCCCGAGGTTGGGAACGTACAGCTTTTAGTGCTCCTGTTGTTTCTGGAATCAGAGGATCTTAATCGAGAGGCAGATGGGTCAGCAGAGTCTGATTCATTATTCATGAAGAGGAGTAGATGGCCTCTTGCAGGTGTGTGTGGGTGTGTGTGTGTGTGTGTGTGTGTGTTCACCATATTGATTCCAGGGCCCTGAAGTAGCCTTAATGGTTGTACCTCATGAAAAATCCTGTCAGAGCAAATGAATGCTCGCTCCCTGACACGGCAAAGTGGCAAAGTGTACGTCTGTTTAGTGGACTCAACAGGATTCACAGGTTCATATTCTGTGTAGGTTAAAGGCTTTGACCAAGAGTATGTGTGCAAGATCCTTTATAGTGGGTGAAGGGTCAAGGCATCTCATGCTATTGTAAAATAGTGAAGTCAGTTTTGGTCCAGACTGAAATATCTCAGCAATTATTGGCTGGACATTTTCAGCAGACATTCATGGTAGACAGACATTCATGACAGACAGACAGACAGACAGACAGACGGACAGACAGACAGAACTTTATTAATCCCTTTGGGAGGTTCCCTCCGGGAAATTGACATCTCCATCATTTCTCCTATATTGCACTGTTTACAATACTAAATATAAAGTAGAAAATATAAAATCTAAGAATAGACACAATACATTAGGCAGTACAGATAACAGAAATTTGAATGTGTATACCTGAGTGTGTACAAGGTACAATAGCAGCAGTGGTAATGCTAATGCTATAGTGCATTATGGTAAACCTTTATGCTTTTAATGATGTTTTTTTTTAGTGAAATGTCTTGACTGCTGTGATGGACGTTGATGTTCACTCAGTTTGAATTGTGGTAACCTTTTTAAATCCCTTATGGGTCAAAAGTTGTCATTTGTCTTTTAAATTGTTTTATGACCAATTCCTACAACTGACACTCTCATCAGCCTTATCTTATCACTAATTGGCAAACGTTTCCATGCTCAACACTCTTCAGAATCACACTGTCCTCCATGTTGAATAAAAACTAAAGTCCAGGGTTTGTATGTTTTCACATCAGCCTCCTCAGAGTGTTCTCATCTGGACTTGTTTATCCTCGGCCTGAGGTATCGCAGACTGAACTCTTTGGCAGCGGTGGCGGCGGCGAGCTGCTCGTTCTGCGCGTGGAGTATCACAACACGTTAATGCAGTTAGCTAATGGAGGTGATCTCGTTAGCGGTGGCCTCCCTCAGCCTGATAACAGGGCGTGCACTGCAGCAGCGCAGCAGTCTGTGTATTGTTTACAGGGAGAGACTGAGCCTATATAAAGGACAGCTAATCCCCGTGAGTCACAGAAAGTGAAACTCACCTTGACTGCAGTTACTATGGTTAGTAAGGATGGGTGGATGGATGGATTTATCTGGTGAGGCTGACGTATTCATTTAAGTGATAAAGATCCTTCTGTGACTTGGTCTGAGGAACAAACTCACAGCCACTGCTGAATAATTGATCATCCTCCCGCCAATTTGTTATTTAATATTTATCACATATATTTATCAAATAGCAAATCTTGCACCAAAATGCATCTCTTTACCACATCACTCCTCCTGGCAGAGCTTCTTGAACTAAATTTAGAGCCTCATTTTGTGTAGTTGCACATATTTTTCCCTCTTTCCGTCTCCTCTTTGATGCTGAATATTTTTAATTGTGTCAGGAGCTCGTGGCGGAAAAGCTGCCTGCAGAGCGGCTTCGCTTAGTTGTAATTAATACGAGATAACAGAAACCCTCTGGAGGCTCCGGCCTGAGACACGCTCTCTCCTCTATGCTACAATGTGACGTGATCCATAATTGTAATTGCCTCCTATGATGTGGGGGAGATTTTTTTTTATTAATCTGAAGTGTCCTACTGATTCTTAATAGGACAGCTCCACATGCAGTTGAGCACTTTGGCACGTATTTTATGTGCTTCCTTTTTTTCTGAAATCATCCTTATTGATTTCTGTTCTGTGAAATGAAGACACATGGAAACGTTTCATGTCGCACAGAAGAACAGGAAGAAAGACCTGAGCACACACATGCAGGTGTAGATGTACTGTGTATGTGGATATACAGTATGCACGCTTTTACAACTGATAACATAAACCTTTCCTAAACGAGGCACCACATCAACAAACATTAGAATAAAGTGCTTCCTCCATGTTAATTTGCTTGTGGATTTGTTTTTAAGCACAGCTGAAGTAACCACATAGTGAAAGTCTTTTTTTTTTTTATTAGTTATCGGTTATGTAGAGTAACTAGTAAAGGTAGGTTTGAAATATATATAATTGAATAAAAAGTACAATATTTCCCTTTAAACTATAAAGGAGTAAAGTAGCAGACGATGGAAACACGCTAAGTACAAGTACCTCAAAATTTTACTCAAGTAAATGTATTCAGGTATTTTTATCAAGTACAAATTTAAGACTTTTTTCCAGCGTTATCTTTGGAAACATGAATCATGCAAACATTGTTGACTTGCAAATTTATAGCAGTACATCTGACCTGGCATATGAACCACAAATATGAAGGGTGGAGCTTAGCAAACAGTCGGATGGTGTCAAATTACAAAAGACTTAACAGAGAAACCTTGCCAAGAAATGATGTTTAAATATCGTTTCCCTTCTAGGAAATTATCAGGAAACTTGTTTACTTGTTAAATCAAGTGTTGTTTGAGCTCCCTCTGTGATGGGATCATTATGTGTTGTGTCCATCCAACCTGTCTTGAGGCTGGACCCTCTTTACTGTAAGCCAATAAAGGAAATTGATTTGGTTTCCAGCTCGTCAAACCCAGCCGATGTTCGCTGTGGTCGTCCCAGATGCCAGATGTTTGTTTGTACGTGTGCTTGTCTGAAGGAATTGAATTCTTCGTGTCTATAATAATCCCAGTTATACGTATGTGTGAAAACAGAGAGGTTATTATAAGTGGTTCCATATATAATAGATTTTAAGTTACATGATTGTTGATCTTTAAAGCGAGCGTTTCTTTGATGTGAGTTCAGGTATTATTGGCTGTACACTCCGTGTTTCTCTGCCAGCGTTGATGTAAGTAGGTAAGTCAGGTCGTGATATCGCCGAATGGAACGGCTCCAAACAGCTGTGTCAATGCAGATATTGGCGTGAATCAGATGTGAAAGAATGAGCCGCGATGCACAGGCATGTTCACATGTGAGTCAACGTTTAAGATGACTGGAGGTGAGCTCACTGACACACACTGTACTTTTGTTGCCCGTGTAATGAAACCAGCTGACATCAGCAACATAGTTTCGAAATGACGGTTGATCATGTTATGAAACAGGGCAGGTCCCTCCTCTTTCAGTGGACCACCGTGGGAGCTTATATCAGGAAAAGGATGAGAGATATTTTTTTGATCTCGTTTGAATTGTGCCTGGAATTGCACACGTTTGTCAGATTAAAAGATAATTTTGCAAGTCAAGACATTTGCAGGTTGTTGTGTTTGAATAAGGGACTACGACATAAGTATTAAGAAATATTAGACATTTAAAAGTATGGAGAGATTTCCCTGTTGTGGGTCTAATAAAGGATTATCTTATCTTAAAGTCAGAGAGGCTTTCACGTCTTTACTACATTTTTCCTGTGAGATGACGGCATTGTTGTTGTCGATGAGCGAGATGATGCAGTTTGCTGATGGCACTTTGCCATCTTCACAACAGACTGAAACTTTCTTGCAGAATTATCTTTGAAATCAACAAACAGCATATGTAGAACTCATGGAACATTTCAAGCAGGATCAAAAAATTGTTTGTTTCTTCTTGTTGATTACTGTACCTAAATAAGGTCTCTTGGGGTCCAGCGGAAGGGGCGGGACCTCACCACATCACTTCCTGTGTATTGATTGCAACAGTAGCTTCTCAGGTTTAGACAGGCATAGATGTAATTTGTACACTTAGTCACACCTTAACCTGTTGAGTCACATGAGTAGATTGTGATCTGATCTGAAACTTGATTATTCACGTCGTGTCCTTATTTTGAGTATTTATTTTGCTGTGGTTTTTTATATAAGCTTGTTCTCACAGGTGCTTGTTTAGTTTTACCTTCCCTATGCTTTTCAGTCTTGTTGCAAACCAATATATATATATATATATATATATATATATATATATATATATATATATATATATATATATATATATGTAGTAATGAAAATGACAATATCAACACATATATTTTTTGACAAAGGACACATTGCATGTCTTCTTTAATTCTGTGAATTTAGGAAAAATAATCAAAGAGATTCATTACATGATGCAAAAACTCTGCATATTCAATATTAGAATAGAATATGATGCATTGCTGTAGATCAACAGTAGTTAAAGGAGCTCAACCTTAAACATCTACAGCCTTCATTTTAATCCAAAACATCATAAAGACTTAGATGGAGTGAATGAGTTCTTCCACTTTTGATACTTAAAGTAGTTGCATTCTTGTACTTAAGTAAGGCTTTTAATGCAGGACTTTTACTTGCAGTGAAGTATTTTAACAATGTGGTATTTGTACTTTTACTTAAGTGAATGATCTGAACTCTTCTTCCACCTCTGACAATACACAAATGTATATTGACAAATCATCTCCATCAGCAGTGTTCTAATAGAGCACCATCGCTCCTTTCCCCCTGACATTATCCAAAAAGTGTTACTTCACATAAAGTGCATATACATTATGAATTGGAAACATATAAAAGTTTTCACTGACTGGCCTGTGTGGCGACTTGTTGATCTTTCCTGTGTGTCTGTGCAGGTGCGTCTCCTCATTTGCACAGTAAAGCAACAGAATCAGAGCACATACCAACATGCAAATCGATAACAAATTGACGTAGCTTGACCTTGAGCTTTTCTCAGCACTGACATATTAGCACCGTGGCAAGTGATGCAGTGACAGTAGAAAGGTGTTGCCCTGCCATTTAGACCTTTATTTGCTCTCCGTGTAAATGAATCTGTCTTAATGGAGCTCTCTGTGTACACTGGACTTCAATAGCTCCGGATGATTGATTCACTCATTGACTGCACCTGTTCAAGTATATACTCGAATGGGGACTGTGCACTATTTGCTCAGTTCTTCAACACTTGACCATTTAAAACCCACAGTGAAAACACTCAAGTGCAAAAAAAAGCCTGAACGTCACTACAGCAGTTCAGACCCCGAACTGTTCTGCAGGACAGCACTTTGCACTCAAACCAGGTGTTTTACAGTCAAAACACAGACAGACGGCTAATCAGGAATGACAAAGTGAAGAAGGGAAGGTCATTGTGTCTCTGCGGCGTCAAAGGCTCGGACCTCTTTTCTCACAGCAGCCAGCTATTAGTCTGCGACCGTGTGATCTCTGATTAGAGAGCAAGCCTTGTGGTCGGGGCTCTTTGGAAAGAGTCACAAGCTTTTAGGACTTGTGCCCTGTCCTTATTGATAATTGGCACCACACATCCACTTGAAATGCCCAGGTTTAATCTGGAGCCAAGAGCTGAAGGAAAGGAAGTGAAGGAACAGTGTGTAAGAACAAGTGGAGTTGTCAGCAGAGAGCTCATAAATCAAAGCTGTCTGCCTTGATAAGAGGAGGAGAAACATGGTGACTGTCCATCCACTGCCTGTCTGGTTGATATCTGTGACACACCTCTGGTACAGTCACACCAGCTATTGAATGTTAAATTGGAAAGCTGCTCTTGTGATTCCAATGTTTGGTCAAATCCTAGTCATTTGCTTCTATTCTGCTTTTTCATTTTACATATAAATGGTGAATATTGACGTTAGGGGTTGGGTGTGTATCGAATGTTCTCGTTGGTCCTAAAAATACAGTTTTACGTCAAGTTCCTGCCTTTGATGAGTCAAACACACATGAGTCAACCCACATCTTTAGCAATGTTTCTTATCTGAGAGACAGTGTGCGACCGTTGGACTTTGTTGTGTATTTGCTGGAGATGTGTTTGTAGCCTTGCTTTATCAGTCGTGTATACGTGTGTGGGTGTGTGTGCGGAGTACATTTCTCTCAAGCGCTACAGTACAGATTTGAGCCAGAACCACTTGGAAGAACAAGTTTCTTATGTAGATTTTTTACATACAAGAGATCATCTTAGGAAATATGATGTGAGATATGATGATGGCATTAAAATTGAAAGTATCCAACAGTTTATACAGGAGTTCATCAATAGGAATAATTAGTAACACTTTAAAATGGTCAGGCTGCATAATGATGACTTTCTGTTCTTAAATACCCTGAAAACATATTTTTTTCTGATCAAATAAAAATCAGATCAAACCACATCCTCACCTTCCTGATGAAGCTGAAGGTTTGGTGCAATCATAAATGCAGAACTTTTATTTCTAATGGAGCAATTTTAAATTGTAGAACTGTTGACAAATTCATTCATTCCACCTTTATTTCCACAGGTTGGTCCAGTGACAGCACTCTGTGTACATGGGTGCCTTGTTTACTCACGACAATGAAAGCAAAGGCAAAAAATCCAACAGCGGGACAAACATCAAAATAACAAGACTTCAAATTAATTCCACTGAGAAAAGTCATTAAACCAGAATTCAATAAAATCTGACGCAAATGTAAAGGTCTGCACCTCATTGGATCTAACAAACATGGTGATCTGAATACTTTACAACTGGCGTGCAAGCATTCACGTTTGTGCAATAACGACGATTGATCGGCCCCTCGGATGCCCCCACGTTTGACCGCGTGAAGGCCAGTTGTCAGTGGCAAGCTTTTTTTCACCCGTCCTCTCATTGACCCGTTAGACCTATCCTATCCTCTCCTCTGCTAATGTGGCATTACATAATGCCTCAGTTTGACCTGCAGTGATAACCAATGTCCAGCTGAAGCCTCGTGGATGGTTGAATGGGTTTCGGGCATTCTGCCAAACAATCCAGCCAATTTAATTTTGAGTGCAGGTCTCATCTCTTTGCTTTTACTTGAAGGTCTGAGGAGTGTCTGACTGAACTTTACAGAGGACAGATGGTTAGAGAGGGACTGTCAGGGATTATAACATTAAGTGGAAATATTAGTTTGGTCTGTGTGTGTGGTGGCGAACATCTGGCTTCCATTATTACACAGTGCATGAATGAAAAAAGTGCTCTTTTGTTTTTTTTGAAAATGTGTCAGTGTCTTTATTTATTGGCCTTTTATTAGATCAGAGACAGTATAGAGGTGACAGGAGGGAGAGAGAAGGGGATAACATGCAACAAATTTTCAGACATGGACGTGAGATGTTGGGATTATGTAGTTAAAGGGGGATTCAACCAATTTTACAAATGAATGTCAGTTTACTTGTTCGGACATGGTGTCTATAATTTTTTAAGAGAGAGCCTCCATTACAAACTTTTGGAGTTTACTTACTAGTATTAGCACTTTATATTTGTATTTTATACTGTTTGAATTTATTTCATTAGTTGTTTCTTCTTTTTAAACTTAAATAAAATTCCCTTTCCTTTGAAACACATCTGTCAGACTTTCTGGGAAACAACGAAGGTGAAAGAGAGAAAATATTAATTTAATGTGTTTTATTAACTGCAAATTTAGTGAAGAGACACATCTGACAAGTAGGTCATTTATTATTGAGCAACCAGGGTGCAGAGGAGCGTCTTCTCCTTCTCCTCTAAGATCGAGCGAGGAATCCTGATTGAGCAAACACTGTGGAGGAGTGACGAGAGGGAGCGGCGCTCAGAGATTACCTGCTCGCTCTCTCTCTCTCTCTCTCTCTCTCTCTCTCTCTCTCTCTCTCTCTCTCTCTCCTTGTAGTCACCTCCCTCTCAGGGAGTGTACACACACACACACACACACACACACACTCCTGCACTCTCCTCCTGCTTGTTCACACACGCACTCGGCTTCACGCTGCACACACACACACCCACCGTCTCCTCTGTCCGTTTGTGCACATCAAAGAAGAAGAAGAAGAAGCTCGGTCAGGACTCGGACAGGGATAGTAGGATTTTGGACGGGCTGTTTCTATGTATGTGTGTATGTGTGTGTGTTGATGTGTGTGTAGAAGCAGTGCTGGTCCATGTGCTTCAGATAAAGCAAGACAAGTGATATTTTTGGAGGGAGTTTTTTTTCCCACTTTTTTTGGCTTGTCACTCAGACCCAGAGACATAACTTTTTCTCACTCAAGGACACACTGCTACTCCTTCTCCTTGTGCCGGTGACGACTCACTCGACAGGGTGAGTGCTGCTCGACTTCCAGTCTGACTCTCTCACACTCCCTCTTGCTCAATTGCATGCTCTCTCTTTCTCTTCCGTGTCGTCTCTCTCTTTATTTCTTTCATGTCCTCCTCCCTTGGATTTGTCTCTGCAAACTGACATTCTGTTATTGATCTTTTACTCTTTGGACCTCTGTCCACAAATGTCTCTCTGTGTGTTGGTGTATGTGTGTGCCTCTCTGTGTGTGTGTGTGTGTGTGTGTGTGTGAGCTCACTTTTTCCCCTGAGGATTCAAAGTCAGTGTGCATGTGCAGGAGACAGGCTTGAACAAGATGAAACAAAAATCTTTCCTCTAACCAGCTCGTTTTCTCGGCTGCATCTGTGCACATTTGCAGAACTATTTTTAAAAAACGTTCTCTGCTCGGTTCACATTTATCTGACTTGAACTCCTTTGTAGTTAAATGTCCTATTGCTCAAACTTGGACAAGTAGCCAGTCATTCGCTGCCATAAGCGTGGAAGTATTCTCTATTTTTTGCTGACGACAAAAACGAAAAATGCGAAGCTGAAGCTGTTCCCCAACAGTGAAAATGACATCATCATCCACCGTCCCAGACAAGTCATCTCTACCCACAGATGGCTATTTATGGCGGCGTCCACCCTTCAGAACGCTACCATTCACTGAAATATGTGCCTTGTGGTTTGAATTGCAGTCTGTTTGAGGTCTTTTCATTAAGCCTGGTATCCTGTTTCTCACGTCAAACTTTATGAACCCATGAGCGTGCAGTGCTTTTCATTCCAGCTGTGGAAGTGAAGGTTGAACCTCAATGCTCTTTGAATACTCATCGAGTTGTGTCTGTAATATGTCGCATCAACTTCTGAGTACTCGGTCAGATCATTAGGCTTGTTCACGTTTTCTTTGATCAGATATTTCCATATTTAAACTGAAAAACTTTTCTAACTTTAGCAAAGTTCTATCTGACACATTCAGCAAGTTAAATTTAAAAAAGTGTTTTTATATTGTTTCGCATTGGTACAAAAACTCTGGCATCGTATTGGTACCAGCAACAAAGATGCACAAACAGCACACAGCCTTACTGTTTGTCCTATGAGTGCAGTCTGAGTGCTTGAGTATCTGTTCACAGTAAGTGCGTAAATTATTTGTACATTATTGTCTTGCAAATGATATATGGATGTTCCTTAGTGACTAATGGACATGGGAGTTGTTTACTCTCGTCAATGGGGAGATAATAGAAAACTCCCAGGCTAAACTAATGACTTAATATGATACCTGCCCCCCATGATGCTTCAGTAGAGTTTTGTTTTGATTTCTGATTCATCTCTTACGCCAGCAGTGGAGCGACCTTTAGACAGAACAATTAAAGGATACGTCCAGTTTATTACAACTTTGGTCTTATCGTCAAAGTTTTGGTCATTTTTTTTTCCATCAGACAAACTCACTGTATCACAGGTACACTTGTAGAAAATGTATGGATGTAGATGTAGATGTAGCACTGCTGCACACTGCTATTCATTATATCTTATATATGGGGTCAGTGCAATTTCAGCTAATGCATAAAATCCAGAAATGCAATATATCAGCTGCTGTCATATTGCTTTTACATCTTATTGTGTCTTCTTGTGTTGTTTTATATCTTGTTGTTTTATTAAGTTAAATGCTAAGATTTGGGAATGTGCCAGTACTAAAGAGAAGTCAGACTGTGCAAAAAACCAATGGTAATCAGAGGATTATACAGGCTTTAAACAAACTCCAAGGTTAGCCAAATTTATTTGACAGAGAAAATAAAGCAGCACCCAAACTGTCTTTTGTAAACACCCATCACAATTTGACAACTCTCTCTGAGAAGAACAACTCTTTGGTTGACCTTTGACCTACAGTACAGCTCCATAGCAATTTCTGCCAGACTTTGAAGATAGTATTGTGCATTTAAATGATTTATGTTGTCATCGAAATAGGCTGAAAGAAAAAAAATATTTTGATTATTTGGCCATGATATTGAAAGTGTTTTACAGATTCAGATGATGTCACTGGATGAAAACAGTCAATCTAGTTAGGAACTCATTATTTTCCCAAAACAACCCAACTTTTGTCAATATTTTATTTATGTGAATGTAAATCCCACAACAAAGTTTTTCCATTTACGAGTCATGGTTTGGCTTCATCCGTATTATCCACACCCTGCCCACCAGACTCCTGTGTGTGTTAATGATTAATTCACTTTTGTCTGTTAATGAATTCATACACCAATAAAACAGCCACCTGGAATAATGGACCATTGTGAGCTAATCTGAACATCTGATTGTACAATCAAGGATGTTGGGGCTTCCAAAAGTGCTTTACAACATTAAAGGTGGTGTACAGAACAGAGGCGAAGATCTGAATTTATGTTTTCGCTGGGTTTTTGCATGAATATGTGTCACAGCTCCTGTGTAATCTGCATGAATGCACAGTTAAAAGATTCTCCAGGTGAGCACTCGCAGACTGACACACAGCCCCATAGCCATAGAAGCAGCTATTGGATTACCCGTGTGGCTGTTATCCTATTACAAGACAGAGGTTGTAAGCTGTCATCTGTGTACGATAGCAGACAGTCTAAACCGAGAGAAGCGTGCCTTGCTTGCTCAGACGCACACACATTGAAGATGTGCACACACATACTGTTATTCAGATCGCCATGGCGTGTGTTCACACCTGTACGTTGCTCATCTTGAATTTCACTTGGACCGTTTACAAAACATTACAACCGTCCCATCTACAGATTTGAGAAGACGGGGCTGGTGCACGCTTGGTTTCATGAGTAGTGAGATTTTTGAGTAGGTTTGAGGTCGGGAGGTCTTTGGTGCAGGAGAGGGTCCAGAGGCCTTGAAGACAATTGGTTGGAGCTATTGACTGTTAGAGTGAGAGTGTTAGGATTAGCACATTTTAGGTTCGGCTCATAGCTTTAGGCCTGATGCTGCTTAAGTAACCGATATCTTGACACCAGTAAGTAAACTTTGAACTCCCCCTCCTCCAGCTCGGAGCCTTGGCAAGCCAAAGAGAGGAGTGGCTGCGAGTGAACGCGTTTATGAGTTATGAGGTGCTTTAAAGACCCGTAGGTGAGGAATAGGTGAACACGTAAGCTTTGCACATCTATATACAAGTACAGACCCACACAAGAACTCTGGCTGAGCACACCAGATGTACATTATATCTTTTTTTTTTAAAGTCATATCTGTGTTTTCAGTTTAGATTTATGACTGTTTTTACAGCCCCCTTATTGCGGCTGCTGCTGTGAGTCACTGGTCACAGACTAAAATAAAATTCTCTCTGACAAAAAGGACTGCCTGACAAAAAGGACTGCCTTTTTTTTTAAATTTTGCCAGACACAAAGCCTGTCAGAAAGAAGCCATGCGATTAAGACTGTTTTTCTCCTGTCAGTGAACGTGCCTGACTGTCTTTTGATCAGCAAGAAGCTGGTATAAAAATAGCCCGAATTGTGTTTTCGTCATCAGTTCTGTGAGACAGGCCGCCCACCATGCAGCCTGCTGTGTACCTGCTGCAAGACCCAGCTGAAAGGAAGCTGTCACTGGCCTGATTACAACCTACTTTAGATGTGACAAGATGTCTTAGCTTTCTGCCCTGGAAGGCTCTCCCTCTGGTCTTGTAAGCCTCAGCAACACATGAATGCTGATTATATCGACCCAGATGTGCTCCAGTTTATAAGTGTGTGGAGCTTACTGAACATTGCATTCAGTCCTACAGCAAAAATGCACACTAGATGATTAATGCATTTGAAATAATGTAGAGATGTAAAGCAGATACAGCTAATAGTTGATTCCTTTTAATGCCTTTGTGGGTGTCAACCATATTTGCTGTTTGACATATTCAAGTTACGAGGAAGTTACCTTTAAATATTAGTTTTGTTTTTACAGAGCAGGAGAGCATAGGCAGGTGGAGTTTCTTTTAAATGCACAAAGGCGTGATAATGATCAAGAATGTGTTTAAGGTGGATATGCATTGCAACATGTGCATTTGAGTTACTGAATGAGGAAGACCTGACTTAACATACAGCAAGCTACGGAGGAGTACATGTCAGTAAAGTATATGTAGAGAGCTACATGATCCTGTGTAGACCTGATACAGTTAATAGATTCATTGATAAAATTACTGATGCAAAATTAATACTGTTGTCATCTATGCGATTATTGGGTTAAAACTTTAATATGTCAAATACTTCAGTTCACTTTGTTTAGTGCTAGCAACAGTCTCTCAAACATTTGCTTCTTCCATCTTCTGAAAAGTGAAGATTTGCTGTTTTTCTTTCTCTATTATGATAGTAATCTAAATATCTTTGGGTTTTGTTTAAGCAAACTGAAAATGTGCTCTTCAGCTCTTGGTAGACAAAGTGCTTATTCAAATACAGAAAATCATCTGAATATTAACGGATAATGAAAATGTTTGTTTGTGCGATACGTTTGCAGTGTTTTTAACTTTTACATACTTTATCATTTACACTGCTCTTTGTTAGTATTGAAGCAATGCAAGTTGTGTTTTGGCCCAAGCAATAAGTGCTGCCCAGTTAAGTGTGTGAATACTGCAGTTTCAGCTGCCTGGATGGTCATATGGATGTGACTGATGGTGTCTTAGAGGCATACAGACTCTTAAATACCTGAGAAGTTTAATGAATCGTCAGGTGGGGAAACATTCCTGTGTGACAGCGTGAGGCTCTTTGTGATGGCCTCAGGGTAGAAGGTGAGAGGAAGAAGAGTAAACCGAGACACGGAGTAGTCGCAATCTCCACCCGTTCATTTTTGCCACTCTCAGATTCTCCCTCTTTTTATTTATTTTTGTTAACCAGATTTCCTTCGTCTGTCAGTTTCGTTCCTCGGTCAGCTTCTTTCCAGCCGGTGGTGCTGCAGCCACCACACCTGCATCATGCAAACCAAATGCTGTTATTTTTACTTGGCTCACTTATGATGTCACTCTGTTTGCATCTTGGTCGTATTTATTTAGCCATCATCTGAACGGCCAGCGGGCAGTTGAGATAATTCCGGAGAATGATGTCATTGTTGTTAAAGACAGGGATGGTTGTGTTTGTTGTGATGTGTTTGTGCCTCCTGTTGTTTTGTTGTCTCGCTCTGCCCTATTTTCATTGCCCCTTCACTCCTTCGCTCTCTCTCTCTCTGTCTACTGGAAGTCGTCGTTTGGGTGTTAACATCATGTCCATCATCCTCCTCCACCCCTAATCCATAAGTAATGACCGTGCAGCAGGCAGGCAGGGAGCCAGGCGGAGTAGCGGAGCAGACATGCTGGCTGGCCAGGCCTCGTCCCAGCGGACCAGAGCCACTTATCTCTCACAATAATGACATATGCATCGACTGGCTTAAGGAAAGTGGCTAAACAGAGACTCTGGATTTTTGAAGTCTCAGAGCTTTTTTCTCTCTGTATTTATTTACTGTTATTGACAGAGTGATTGATTTAATTTGCAGAAAAACAACAAGAATAATCAAGGACAACACTGAAAATTCACAGTAATACTGGCATTACCAAGCAAGCCATCTGCTTGTAACACAAACATAATTATAGTCATGAGTAAGAATATTGTCATTTACAACACATCAACAAATGATCCAACAAGGAACAGGAATAAACAGTAACTCTATAACCAACCTGATCTCATACATCTTCTTAAACCATAGTTTTTACCTGTAACTGTTGTCACTGTTTTGATACAAACCAAAGTCTGTTACAGTTTACAGCATCAATATTTGAGAGATTCTTCTCCAAACAAAACAAAATCGTTAAAAACTGTCCTTGATATGATCTAAGAAAGAAATTTCTCCACCTTGATACAATTCATACATTCAAAACAACATGGACTTGACGATGCTACATAAGGTGTCTAATGAGTTTATTTTTAGATAGAAAAAGAAATCACATCTCTAGGATGCTTTGAGATACAGAAATACTGTAAATACGTCATTGTCATGATGGCACTAAATAATGATGTTTGTTGTGACACATATTGATCTAAAACACAACTCATATCATTAACAAATAACTTTGCTTGAATGGTTATTACATTAAATCTTACATTTTAACACATTGCACTAACTTGACCCAAACAACCTACTTTCTCTCCAAATGAAATGACAAGTTATTTAGCAAAAGCTTTTTGCTCAGTGAACGTTTCACCATATTCTTATTGGCGAGAGACAAGAAAAGAACAATAACAAGTGAAAAACTCACATCATTACCGAATGATGGAAATAAAAGTGGGACTAAAATAATGCTCTGTGGCACACCAAAAGATATTGTCTTGATCTGAGACAAAGCTCTACAAATATCTCACAGCGAAGTTATTGTGCTTGTGTCAATAAAATAATTGTTCACTCTTCCTTAAGCTCAGCTTAAGTTAAATCAGGAAGAGTATCCTTATCTTACTCATTCATTCTCATTCCTCTCTCTCTCTCTCTCTCTCTCTCTCACTCAATTCATTAGGTTTTTGCTGTCATTTCAGTGTGTTATACTTTGCCACATGGATAATAGCAATCAGATGCAAAACGAGAACAAATTGCACTGAGCTACAAAACTTTATGGGTGTGTTCGTGCTACAATATCATTACCTCAGTATCCTTTAAAGACCTTGTGACAGGGTAGATAGAAGATGCACAATTCATGATGCTCATTTTGTTCTTCCTGTAACTGGTCCCAAAGTCTGAACCATCCAAAAAAAAATTCACACTAGAAACCATGGTTCAGTTTGATCTGAGACCACCTCCCTTGGTCAGACCAAGGTTGGGCTGTTTCATTACTCTGCTTTTTTGCTTGTGTAAAAAAAAAAAAAGGAAGATGAGTATAAAAAGCCCCATCACCATAACTGTGAGAGATGATTCTCCTTGACTGACCTCCCCCTGTCCTCCCTCCCTCCCCCCCCTCTCAGATGACATGGCGTCCTCAGTACCGCAGCTCCAAGTTCCGCCACGTGTTCGGTAAAGCTGCCACCAAGGAGAGCTGCTATGATGGCGTGCCAATCACACGCAGTGTCCAGGACAACAACTTCTGCGCTGTCAACCCACGTTTCCTGGCAGTCATCACTGAGTGTGCAGGGGGAGGGGCCTTCCTGGTCCTGCCTGTCCATCATGTGAGTATCTCAACCTCATGGCAGGTTTTACAGAGTAATGTCAGCTTTTTGAAGACTCAGACACACTTTCACTGATGCTGATTACGGCTGATTACATGCTGCATTTTTTATTGCAGTTTATATTCTATGAAGAGAGACAAATGTTCTTGCAAAAGGGGACAAAAAAATGGAAGAATAGCCTCCAGGCCTCTAAATCTATTCAGTGATTCAGTCAGATCTGGTGTTGTACATGCTGTCAGCTGTTCTTGAGTTGGAAATCAACGAAGCCAATCAGTTGTACACTCACTGGCCACTTCATTAGGTACAGCAGTCCACAGCTCTTCCATGAGTTCTACGTTTATGAAGCTTAATTTTCATTTTTTCAGTTAGAGAAGTGCTAATTCATTCTGTTTGTTATTGAGGTCGTAGTCTGTGGTGTTACAATGGACTGCAATATATTGAAAGGTTCAGTAGTGAAAAATTTTATGTCAGTCAAAAACTTCTTGATTACATTGCATTATAAACTCCTATTCAATCTATTTATTTGATCTCTGTGAAAAATATAAGCTGCTTCTTGGAGTCACTACCAGATGGTCGGTCTCACATGATACTGATTTGTTAAGGCCAAAACAAAACACAATAACACTGTCTCCAAATCAGAGATGGTCTGACATAATGTAAGACTTAATAATAACGCAAAATGAAATGATAATGCAGTTATTATGAATCAGATAACATTTTAATCAAACTTGATCTGAGGAGAAAAAATAAGATGCAGACACACAAAATTCATGTCAACATTGATCTTTAACTTGTGGATGTCTCAGAACAAAAACGTCATGAAGGCAGTTGTTATCGTATCACTTGTTTTCTTGGGGTGAAAAGGTGATGGTATGGAACTTTTTATAATAATGATTATATTTTGCTTAGAGAGAGCTCGGCATACAAAGATGGTTAATACTTTGACCAGTGAGTTCTTTCTTCCAGCTACCTCGCAGGCATACATCAGGATCCTATGAATAATTAGATTTTCCGTCTGTGTCGGACTGCCTGTTCAACATCTTTCATGGTTTCTCTTTGCTCCTGCACATACAGCACACCTGGAAAAGACAGCTCTGCTCTCAGATTATAAATAGGACTGCAACAGCAGTGGAGCCAAAAGAATCTCTAAATACCAGAAAAACCCCTGGCAGCTCATTCACAACTGAAACATCGCATGTGGTCTCAGTTTTCCTCCCCATTATTCTGCCTTATCTCCCCCACCAACCTCAGCTTAAATGTGATGAATCAGCACTCTGCCAGACGTTATTTACACATATCATCCCATCCACTGGTGTTATCAGAAACAATAGTGATCTCTCAAATAAACTCAGCCAGACCTCCTCACTCGTGCGATGGTTAAATTTACAGTCCTGCTGTATATCTGCAGTCCAGAGCGATCCATCAAGCTGAACACCTCTCCCTCCTCTCTCCCTCCCTCCGTCTGTCTCCATCTTTTAAATTGTCTCGCTGAATTATCACCAACCTCCTGGCATGGACAGGAATTGCATATGAGCTTAGGAATGACATAACTCAGCCTTTGACCCAGTGTTTCTCTTCCTTCCAATGTCTCGAGGAGGTGAAACTTCAGCACACCCCCCTCCTTCCTCCCCTGCCTCCTTTCACCTCCCCTCTATATGTGTGTGCACTTACAGATGTGCTATTGTTCTGTGGAGAAAGTAGTTAATGCACATAAATATACATACATTTAAACATAAACAGAAGTGATCCTGTAGGTTTCTATTTACCTGTGCGTGTGATCATGGTCACGTCATTCCCGTGTTCCAAACACACCCTACCTGCAGAGTAATCTAGCCTGCAGGTGTGTGTGTCAGTCGTAGGCTCTGTTCGTACAAACAGCATAATTAGCAGTGTCGTTAAGGCAGAAAATCTTCACTAAGACTCAGTGGCTTTTCCCTTATAACAGCATTGAACACCAGGGCGTGTGTCAAATACATTTAGTGTCATTTCATCTCCTGTATGAGTCAAGCCATGTTAATGTCAAGAAGAGTTTGGCTGCTCGCAAGCTGGGAGACCCGTCCTAACCTGCACAGGTCGATATGTCCTGTTTAGATACTTGTGTTATGTAGGCAGCAGGTTTTGATGAGGGACAGGAATGCAGATGTGTGTGCATCGATTTTTATGCTTAACAAAATGTTGAGTCTGAGCGATACAGGAGCACAATGCTAAACTTTCACAATGAATTAAATTGCATGTCATGTGAAATGGGTTGTTCCAAGTGATGAACCACAGGTAATCAACATCTGACTCTTCCCGTCAGTACAATGGATACTTTTTGGGTCTTTTATCTTATTGTGTTGGTTTCATGCCCCACAACTTTACTGTTTTGGTTCAGTTGCACCAGGCTCGTCTGTGTTTGCAGCTGCAGCAGACAGTTAATTTCAGTGAAAAAGCATAGATAAGCCCACTGTACCTTGCCTGATAACGTACAGTAAATGCATATTATTTTGTGCTGTATGACAAGATGTTGGATTGTGCTTGCAGATAATAAAACAGCATTACATTATAATCCAGGCTCTTGAGATAAGAAACACTTTGAGAGAGGAGTAGAAGCTCTTTCGAGGGTCCAAAAAGTGTAAGAGAGCAGCAGACAGAGGTGGAAAGATTAATAGACATAGTTTGACATTTTGGCTTATTCGCCAAGAGCGAGATAAGGAGACTGATATCGCTGTTGTTTCTGTACAGTCAATATGTAGGTACAGATAGCAGCTGATTCAATTATCTTAACATAAAGTTGCCAGCCAGCCAGCGGAGACTCCAGAAAGTGAGCTGGCCAAGAGACAGTCTGCCACATAATCCCCCTGTGAAACAATGAATTGATGTTTGAACACTTGCCTTTTTGGACAGCTTAAGCAAAGTAAATTAAATATGTTAATTGGTGAAATTTAGTGGTGGTGGTAGACAGATTTTGTCACCTTTGGCCAATGTGTCAGTCTTGACAAGAAAATCTAATCAGAATATTTGACACCACAATTCCTTCAACCCAATTATGCGCATTAATCAGTTCATATGATCTATGTTGTAATTGTTTTAATGTCTGTGTGTTTGTCCATCAGACAGGTAAAGTGGACCCACACCAGGCCAGAGTGTCAGGCCACAGAGGCAACGTGTTAGACATCAAGTGGAGCCCCTTCAGCGACTACTGCATCGCCTCCTGTTCTGAGGACACCACGGTTAGTGCATTTTCAAAATGCTTCACCAGCTTGTTATTATTTTACCTGGAATATGAGCGTGTAGCGGCAGGGAGATAATTTTATTGCCTTCAAGAAGAACTATAAGTCATTCCACGCATTCCTCAGCTCTGACCTGGCTGAGAGGCTCAGAACAAATCTATACACGGAAAGACTCTTTTCACAAAGTGTGCCCTGAGGTTGTGTCATGTATTTTCCATTGTCACTATGAAATTATTTTCTCTATTGGATATTTTTCAATGACTGTGGCTGTTACTATTATATCATTAGATTGTCATTACTCGTGTTAATGTAAAAGCAGGTTTTTGTTTTTGTAGTTGGTTGAGGCAAAGCTCAGTTTGAAGTATTTTGTATAAATTTTTTTATTTTGTTTTGTTTGTATGATTTCTGAAAATGGTGATAATTGTTGTCACAATTACCCAGAGCCCAAAGTGACACCATCATAATGTTTGTTTTGTGTAAAAAACAGTCCAGCACTCTTTATCATTACAAATAAACTGAAACAAACAAAATATTTGTGAAACTGAAACCATGACAGAAAAATGATGACAATAGTGGAGCAGAGGTAGAAAGTGGCATGAGAAGAAAAAAAAACCCAAGTAAAGAATAAATATCTCTGAGTATAGTACTTTAGGAAATGTACTTAGTTACATTCCAGTGCTGTTTGCGTGTGTGTCCACAGGTGAAAGTGTGGGAAATCCCTGCTCATGGTGTGCTGAAGAACCTTACAGTACCATGGAAGGAGCTTCAGGGTCACAGCCGCAGGGTGGGCCTTATCGAGTGGCACCCGACTGCGAACAACATCCTCTTCAGCACGGCCTACGACTACCAGGTAACGAACACAGCAGCAAAGAAAAGAAACTACTAGAAAGACTTGCCGTGACATTTACTGTTAGCAATTATGTATTACAATTACAATGCAGACAAACAGGTCACAGCTGTTTGTAGCAGCCCAGTTCTTGTTAACAAATTACAGTGAAGGTCAGTCACTGCTATGGCTGTTACTGCTCTGGCCGGAAAGGATTTGAGGTTGAAGTATTACACACAGCATCACAAGCACTTCATATGTTACCACAATGAAGGTAAATGAAGAACAGCAAGTCCAAGTCAAATCTGTGTTATTAATGTCCAGTCTCAATTCTCATGGAACAATGAAGTAAGCAGGGTTTGAAATTCCCACTGAAGTACTATTTTTTCATTCTTCACACAACGTCTTTCTTCTCCTCATTTCTTTTTACATGTACAATGAAGTGCAGCATGAACGGCTTTGAGGAAAGGTCCAAAAGTGTCGCCTGTTATGCCTTTTTTTTTTAATGACACATTACATCTACCTCTCTTTATGAGAGAAGTGTTATCGCCGCGCCTTTGAGTGTGGAAAAAGCTGTAAAAATGTTTGCCTTCAGACGTGACCAGACATCACTTCATACGAACCAGTTTGCTTCAGGCATGCCCTGCTTTTAATACAGAGAGAGGAGTGAAACAAGTAGAGCCTTGAACCACTTTTATAAGAAAAATATACAAAATATTCCACACTTTTCTGTGCAATATTATTTATTCAATGATGAGTTATGTAAAAAAAAAAATCTACATTCAAATAAATTCCAAATGACTTTATCCTTCCATTCATTTCAATAGAAAAGCTTCAAACTGTGATTCTTTCCTTTCTGGTGCTTGGTTGCTGAATTTAAATGTGTGTGTATTTATGTGTGTGCCTTGATATGTGCAGGTGATGATCTGGAACCTGGACGGTCCAGAGCAGGTGATCAAGAACCCTGTGCGGACAATCAGGCACCACACAGACGTCGTCCTCTCCATGTCTTTCAACACAGATGGCAGCCTCTTCGCCACCACCTGCAAGGACAGGAAGGTCCGACTCATGGAGCCACGCTCGGGAAACCTGCTGCAGGTAACACTTGTGTGTGTGTGTGTGTGTGTGTGTGTGTGTGTGTGTGTGTGTGTGTGTGTGTGTGTGTGTGTGCGTATGCGTGTGCGTGCATGTTGTCTCTACCTATCTTTACACAATTCTGTGGTTATTTTTGAGAATTCCAGTGCTTTTATTTTGAAAGGTATTAAAATAGTAGGGAAAAGCAGAGTTAGGGCTATTTTTTTTATAATGATATATAGGCCTATACACTACTGCTAATAATAATAATCATAATTATAATAATAATAATGATGATATCTTTATTCTATATATCAAAAATGGGTGAAGTTTTTTAAAAAGGGACTAATCAGCACAGTCAGTAACTCATTCGCTTACATTTTCTCTTACATTTAACATCTTTTGACCTTGTTTACTTTAAACTGAAATGAACAGTGTCTTTCTTTGAAGCTGGAGACACAACTTTAACATACACGGGGGACATAAAATCTAGGTGAAAAATCAGTTAAACTAATATATTCCTTTTTATAAATCCAAACATGTTTCAGTGAAAACAGGTACAACATTAGAACTATGAGTCTTAGTGGTGGAGTAAAATAGCGTCCCAGCCTCGTATTGCGTAAGTGGGAGTTCCCTGCCCCTGTTCCTCGTCCCAGTCCAGGCACTCATCCAGCACCACACAGCCAAAACTGACACCTCTGGTCTGAGCAGGCCCACAGCATAACTCCACAGACCTCTGGGTCACCTGCTCACACACTTATACATTAGTCTGCTCTCACTACCTGATGTTTGGAGAACATTACATCACAATGATGTGTTGGTGTTATTTTCAGCCTATACATTTTATATTCCTTTAAATAAGTGTGTGTTGTGTTGTGTGTTTGCAGGAAGCCAACTGCAAGACGCACAAAGCCAGCAAGGTGCTGATCCTGGGTAACATGAAGATGCTCCTCACAACAGGCACTTCACGCTGGAATGACCGACAGATCGCTCTGTGGGATCAGGTGAGAGCAACAGCAGCAACAGTGCTTTGTGATATAACAGGTTCTTCTCAAAGGTTCACTTACTACCTTTTTCTTTGCTTTCATCCTCTGTATTCAGTGAACTGAGTTCAATCAGGTGCGATTTATGTGGAGGTTTTGTCATGTGATCATACATACAGTCACTTTTTATCAGGTGGCTAAAGTGTGACACTTTTAGTTCATGTGACCTGAACCCGCTCCATTCACTGATGAAGACCATGAGATCAGTCTGAAGAGCTAGAAAGTTTACCTTTATATCATTTTGTCACACGAGCTGTTCCCATGACCAAAAAATATTTTGTTGTGGTCACTTAATGCATCTTTAATTTCTTGATTGATGCTTCTTTATTTGGAGAAAAACTTCCTCTTGTGCTAGTAAAATTTATTAATTCAAATTACTGAATGTCCCTTGAAGCGCACAAATATTTTAGACTTTAGAAAAACTAAATAAAAGCTCTTTCCAACCTGATCCTGTGTGATCCCATGGTAAAGGATGCTGCTCCACGCAGTATGAAGTGGACCCTCCCTCAGACACAACTCTGCCATCTAGTGGACAGATTGGTGGACAGAAGTTAAACCACCCAGCTTCATACCTGAAGAATTCACTGTGCCTGTGTTAAAGTAGATCCTGAGGTCTTCTCTTCTGTATTATGTCCTTTGCCAAGTCCTCTGATCATCCACACCTGTTAGCCTGTAATGATAGTCGCCATGTCAGGCTGGTGTTTTGATATGTGAGAGTGTATCGTGGGTGGGAGATTATGGCTGAAGCACGGATTAGGGATTGAACGCTCAATATTTTTTAATTCAGCCCTCCAGAGTGCTTCTTATGTTCAAGTGGATTTAAATGAGTGCTTCTGATATCAGGGATTTTTGTACATGTCACTGGTCCTTAAGCGTTGTTTTTGATCTTTGTGTTTGTTTGTAGGACGATCTGTCTGTGCCTTTGTTACAAGAGAACCTGGACGGTTCATCAGGGGTCCTTTTTCCTTTCTATGACCCTGACACACACATGCTCTACATTGCTGGGAAGGTGGGTCTCTAAATACATCTAGACAGTGTTTGCACATTCATACACAAAATACTTAATTACATATTATTGTTACAAAGACTTCTCTTGTCTTTATCAGGGGGATGGAAATATAAGGTACTATGAGATCAGCTCAGAAAAACCATATATCCACTACCTAACAGAGTACCGCTCACATGTACCTCAGAAAGGAATGGGTAAGAAATACACACACACAAATACACACTGGTGCTATACGCTTCTTATAAATGCAACTCCAGAGAAACTGTTGGATGTTTCATTTGGCTTTTTCCTTACTTGAATGTGTATACAACCCTGATTGCAAAAACGTTGGGATGAACAAATTTGCTCATTGTCATTGGTTGATTGTTGTAAATATCTGCTCATTCTGAAGTTGATGCCAGCAACACGTTTCAAACAAGTTGGGACAGGAGCAACAAAAGACTGTGAAAGTTGTGGACTGATCCTGTTTGGATCATTCCACAGGTAAACAGGTTCATTGTTAACAGGTGATAGTATCATGATTGGGTATGAAAAGTTCATCCTGGAAAGAGTCGTTCACAAGCAAGGATGGAGCGAGGTTCAACACTTTGTCAAACACATGATTTTAGAAAGATATTACTACTTGGAACATTTTGTAAAACTGTGGTCAGTAAACACAATTGATTTACAAATGTTTGCATTCTGTTTTTAAGTGTATTTTACACAATGTCCCAGCCTGGACCTGGGGTTGTAAAATGTAATGGTTGATGATTCTAGAGAAACTCCACCTGCCTTCTGGCCCTGATGACTCTCTTGCACCTGTAAGCAAAGCCGCTGTGCAAATAAGGCTGCAATATTTGAATAGCCAAACCAGCTGATGACAGAGAAGTCGTAGATCATGTGATGTGGCATGCAACATGAGCTAAAGCCTGCACAGTGACACACATGTTGCAGGCTTTAAGCTCTAGACAAAGATGGTGTTGGACGTAGATGAAACTAGAATAGAGAGATTTTAGATAAAGATTTTGCCAGTTCATCATTTAAACAGCAGCAGCTCTTTAGTATAAAGTTACAGAAATACAACTGAGATATGAAGCACCTAGTGTGCCACCTGCAGGAAGATGCACTATGTAGTACTCTCACAGAGCGTTTATACTATGAGCAGTGACATCATTGATACACTCATTTTCAAAACTCATCTTGAAACTTATCTGCAGTCATGTTTTGTCCTGGTGTTCTTTTACATTTCAACCATCAGGACACCTTTAGTGGACAGTGACTGTATTTAACTCTCAACAGAATAAAACATAGGATGCAATAAGTATAGAATATGATGTATAGGGGGCTTTGATAACAGTCCAAAACTATCTCTGTCTCAGGTGTGATGCCAAAAAGAGGACTGGACGTGAGCTCCTGCGAAGTGTTCAGGTTCTACAAGCTGGTGACAATCAAGAGTCTCATTGAGCCCCTTTCCATGATCGTACCCCGCAGGGTGAGAGAGCACCGACTCACACACACACCTCAGAGACCAATGGATATGAAAGAGATGCTTCAGTTGTTAGGTTATGTTTTAGGTTGATTTCAGAGAGCTAATTTTGTATGTGTGTGTGACTGTGTATGTGTGTTCAGTCGGAGTCATACCAAGAAGACATCTATCCAATGACTGCTGCTAACAAGCCTGCTTTGACTGCAGAGGAGTGGCTGAGTGGCATCGATAAAGGTCAGAATTAATGTGTGTGTGTGTGTGTGCGTGTGTGTGACATTTGTATATGTTGGCGAGGTGCTGGGGGATTAACGTGTCCTCTGGTGAACTGCTCCAAACTAAATCATAGCCAGGTTTAAAATATTATAAATAACAAGTAAAGCTGTGATATTGGTCAAATCAAGTTCATAATGTTGCTCAGTATTTTTTGGTATTAATATGCCAAATGCTAATTAATATACAGTATGTCATTATGAAATAAACCAACGGATATTAAGTACATTTTAATTGTTCCATTATTGTATATTACAACAAGCAGTTTTTTTTAAAATTGCATGGTCAGATCATCACAATACAATAGTCAATATATGACAATATATGAATTATATAAATGATTGCCCAGCCCTGATCACATGTACTGATTATATTTTATGCTCATGTTCATTTCAAAGTAACATGTTTTGGGGGTTTTTTCAATCTTGCAGAAAGTGTGTTTTGCCTTACTCTTGAGTTCAATAGTATGTAATCTATTGGTAATTCCTTACCAGTGTTGCTACCCACATTTTAAGTAAAATTAATGATTGTAGCTGGTCATTGCAGAATTGATATGAACTACTTTATATACTGAATTTATAACCTTTGTCTCAGGCCCAGTGCTGATGTCTCTGAAGCCTGGAAGTCAAGTAGCAGAGTCGTATTCAGAGATGAGCAAGGGGACGGGGAACTTGCTGGACACTCATAGATCTCAGAGCAGACCGGGAATGCTACAGCTGGGGTACATTCAGGACCAACTGGGAACCAAAGACGGCAAAGAGGACAGCAGCCATACAGTGGATGAAAGGAGTCGGACGCCCGTCAGCAATGGAGAAGACCTCGCACTTTGCTCTCCCCCGAGGACGGAGAACGAGGTACTGAGTGATGTCGGTGTCACTATGTGTGGGGTCCTTCCTGCTGTTTGGATAATGAGTTTGATTCAGCATTAAATAATTTTCAAGACCATTTCAATATCTGTTTATTTACAACCTAGTTAATGATACTTTGTGATGAAATCTTTGTGCTTTACGGAAAATTATATTGAGTTTTATTCATAAAGGAATAAAGGATGAAGGCTGAGATAAAAATGTTGTCAGTTGCCAAACCACAAAATGTAATTAAAGTAAATGAAACATGACAAGACAAGCCAACCAGAAATCAAATCAAATGGAGTTGTCACTTTGATCGATGTTCAATTGGCAGCTTTACATTACAATAATAAAATTACATTGTCTGGGGTAAATAAAAATCGGATTTTTTTTTTTTTTTTACCCAAACAAACAAACAGGGGAGGGTGCGCTGTTTACCCACTGCTGCTGAGAAAGCTTAAAGATAAGGCTGATGATTTTCTATATTTTTGTTATCGTCAATAACATCAGCGTCAACTCAGAGCTTCTCTCATCTGGATTATGGCAGCTGGACAGTTAAGAGCACACAGTTTGGGGAGATTTTAGGCACTGAACTGAACCTTAAAAGTAGAGGATGTTATGAGAAGTCTCTGCCATCTTTACTGGAACTTGCTTAATATCGTCCAATAAACTGTGCATGTGTCTCGTCCACAGCTGCGTCTGAAGTTCCTCAAGCAGCAGGAGGAGATCCGGCGGTTGCGGGAGCTCCTCAACCAGAGGGACGTGCGCGTCAAACAGCTGGAGCTTGAGATTAAGAACGTCAAAAACTTCCAGTCTCAAAGCTCACTTTAAGACTTTGCCCGACCCTCCGGAGTCACCTTCTACTCCTCATGGGAACACATGCATTACTGTAATAGCCCCATTTTTGAACCACAGCACTCTTCTTAGGGTCCTGACTCACCTCTTATCCTTTTAATGAGCCTCCCACTGCACAGACCTCACCTTATGTTTTCTGTCACTCTGTCAGTTCCACACAAGGTGCACATGTTCTTCCTCTTCGTGTACATACACTCAAACACTGACCCAGCTGTAACATGTTTTAAAACTCTTTGCACCTGTTGAACTTTACCGTTTTTTTCTTTTGTACGCTTCACAGCTATGCAAGTTTATTGTAATTTTTAGCTTTTTTATTCTCTTCGTAGCTGAAAGAGAAGAGGATGTTTGTGCCTGTCTGGACTGAATGATGTGGCTGTCTGTGTGTGTTGTTGAAAGTTGCAGGGTAGGTGCAGACATCCTGTGTGATTGTAAGGTAACGCTGAATTTTTATTTTATGCTTTGGTGATTGTTTTTCCCTCCCCCCCCTAAATATTTAAACTACTGTAAGTGGAGATGCCTGTGGTTTTTAATGTACGTATGCGTGCTTGAATGAGAATGATCTAAACGGATGAACATCACGATCCCCTCTGTGTTCTTGCAATCCACTGAGCTGCATTTGTTTTTATTTTTTGAATGACTGGAAAATTGGTGTAAAATCAATCCATTTCACAGCAGCTACTGTGTAAGCCAATTCTGTAACTGATGCCATGTAGCAGTTTTGATTTAAATTTTTATATTTATTTTGAAAAATACAGTCAAAGAAAGTACCGTTTAATCAAATACTTGAATTCGCGATTGTACTTTTTTTTGGAAAATACAGCACACAATTTGTTTTAAAAACGACCAAAAAAAAGACTGTTTGCTTTTTCCTGAGTCACTGTGAAGAAAAAATGTAAAGCCATTGTAGAGCCAGAGTCCTGGTCCACTTCTGGGTCAGCTTGTGATCCACTGGCTTTGAATGTATTTTCTCTAACAAGGTGACTTTTAATGCCCTCTATAAAACCTGAAACATGACACTGGGGGTTCTGTTTGTATTCGAACCTGAGAGAGTATCTGCTGCTGTCGTGGATAGTAAACTCTGAGCACCTCGCAGCTCTGATGGTTAGGGTGGGAGATATGATGGGATGTATTGGGAGATGGTTTGTCTGCCATCAGAGATTTGTCCCGATCTTTTATACCATGTCGGCTGGGGGGGGGCGGGGGACTATGTTTCTTGGTTTCTCAATTATTTAATTAACTGGATAAGACAATTTGATACAAGCATCGGTTTTTAGTAACAAAAACAATTAACAAAATAATTAGTAAGCCTCAGAGTACATTTCATCTCCACTCAAGGTCCCTTACTCACCTGCTCTGGAGCTTTAAATGGTTTTTAAGTAACGGGACCTTGAGTTTTTCTCTGCTGTTTTCAAGCTCAATTTTGATAGATATTTGTTTTTTATAAGTTGGACAGAGATTCCCAGTTTGATGTTTCAGCTTTAAAAGAAACCATCTGTGTGAAATAAATGACACAGGATGAGGCTGGTGGACCAGAAGTGAACCCAACCGGGGGACAGGTCTTCATCTCTAAATATGAACATTTTACTTAAATGTGACAGGGAACTCATCAATGTTATGTTAGTTTTTAAATGCTTAGCTGTGATGATCAACCTCAGAGACTTAAACAGCTGTAAAATGTAGACACATTTACACTGAGCAGTTGCTGAAGTCCATTCTAATGACATATAGAAATGTGTTTTCCCTCAGGGAACTTCTGAATGCTCTTCATTGTTTTCGCCACGATGCAGTCGGGACAGTCGACTTTGACTGAAAGAGAAAAACATTCCCTTGTATCTCATCTCCATGTTGAGAGGAACAGGTTTCTTATTGGCTTGTAAATATGCATAGATGTCACAGAACCACTTCATATTAGGCAACACAAGCAATATAGCTGCAACCTCAGTTAACGAGATACAGAACAAAATACCATGCATGCCTGTATTTGCAGTTTGTAGTCAGAGGCACAAGCACCATGATGATTTTCTAGATTTGGCTCACGTTTCATGGCCACTTGTTAAAGATGTAACATGGAAACTGCCACACCAACCCGCACACATACAGACACACTGACCTCAACACAATTGCGAACCTTTTGACCTCTGGCAGGACGGTTCGAGCACAGCTTCATCTCTGGCTGACTTTTGTCCAGGAGCAGCGACACTTGCTCAACTCTCACCACTGACAAGTTTCAACACATTCCCACAATGTGCCGCAGGTTTTACAGCTGGTCAGTCGACTTACTCACAGGCTCATTTGACTGTTTGTTCACGCCGTGACAGTTTAAAGTTGTACTTCATTTAGCTTCTTTTCTGTCACAGCTGTCTTCACCAACCTGCTTAATCATGTCCATATTTCCCATAAAATTCAAATTAATTTTTCCCGTCCCAAAAAAAGATTTTATTCTTATTTGTGTCTGTGAAGGTTGTCAGTCATCCAGGTAATGATTTTCAAATAAGAGGTGAATTGACAACAACTGGATATTATTGTAAATTCTCGAAGACGTTTCACTTCCTCAGTTCTTGCCTTATTGATTAACTGATTATCAAAATAGTTGCTAATTCGGTTTTCTGCTGATTGACTAATGAATTAATCGACTAATGTTGTTAGGTCTGTTAAGTCTGTTTGTCTTTCCATCACCACATGGTCATCAGAAGGAGTTTATTCAGGCAACAAGTGTAAACACCTGTTGTGGCTGGACGACGGGTGTGCTGGGCCATTTCAATATGATTGATTCATGTTGTTAAAAGGGGATTCCACCAATTTTACACATTAAAGTGAGACTGTTTAGTTTTTGCTCAGGTAGAAAAGCTACTGGAGGAGGTTTCACAGGAATATTTTAGGCTGGTCTGTTGTGTCCAGCCAGTCTACATTTTGGTCTTGGATTAGTTTGAGTTGACAGTTTAGTCTTGGAAAGTTTCACCAAAATAAAGGCAGACTTATTTTAAGCCAGATTTCCATATGATGAAAACAATCTTCAGCAGCATTTACATAGTGTCTTTAAGCCTTCTCCTGTGATCCACCTGTTTTCTTATCAATATATTTCTTTATTTGCTTCTTGTCTTGTTTGTTCTGAATCCTTGTAACTGCTGAATTTTTCCAGAAGGCAAACATTTCGGATGGAATTGAAGAGATGGTTTGACACAGTCAAGTTTTTTTTTAAAAAATTCTTAGAGTTCATGAACTGGGCCCCTTTGTGCAACAGATGAATTTAGACAGAAATATATATCTTAGATCTAAGTCAGACTTAAGAGTTAATCTTTGTGACATTGAATTAAACAACAGTTGGGTCTTATTCATTGTAATTGCAACTTGGTGCGTGGGTGAATAGTTTGTTTATCCTGTATCCTTTAACCTTAAAGATTGGTATTAACTTTACGATTGGTTATCAAAGCTGGGGTTTGGAGACTGCACATTTTAAACAGCAAGCCTGGAATTTTTGCGGAATTTGAAAGCGATGGGTGTTAACTAGTCAGGGAGGGTCTAAGAAAAAGATGCTGTTGGTTGCATTGTGGGAAATGTAAGAGTGTAGGATGTTAGAGCTTGACCCACACTACAGATCAAAAGTCAGGATGTTTCAACCTCTGCACCATCACTTTTGGTCATTATCTTTGTGAGTTCACCAGCTTCATTTATGTGCAATACTTAATTGCTGGAGTCCCCCTTTAAATTAATGAATGATTGAATTTCTAGTTTTGGTGAAATGACGAGATTTCAAAGCTTTGACATGATGCTAATACAACAAAATAATGACTTTACTGCCAGCTAGATCAGCACTCATATTTTTGGATTTTTGTGGTGTACCACCTTGTGTTGATCAGTGGCCTGCTTGCGCTTGTGCAAAGAGAGTAATTTCAATATATACTTGTCATACATTAGTATGAATTATTAACAATGAGCAATGTGGAGTGGAAAAGCAAACGTGTTTATTCATAAATCTGTTGTCTTGCGGTTTTTCCAAGTTATCTTATGAATGAATCATCACAATCTTGAGGCACAGTGATGATTGCTTTGCTGCACTAATACTTGTAATACATGATCATCATTCTGTTGCTCTATTATGAATGTGGCCAATAGCATTCCTCAGATAAAAACTTCTCAACAAGCCAAAGGAGAACGATATTGATCCATTCCAGAGAAAACTCGGTATTAAAGCATGCACGTCTCTTTTGTTTTACTGGAGCAATAATGTAGCTGCAGAGTCAGTTGTAGCGTTCACTGTCTCAACCTGTCTGACTTAATAAACCATTTCATTAAAGGGTTGTCACCGGGTTCATATGAGCCTCCCTGTGCCTGCATTTTAATGCAATTATTGTGATGTCTTTAAATTGTCTGTTAAATGTGTTTGGTAAACACTGAAAATGGTTTTATCCCCTTACTTTAAATATTGTTTCTAAAATGTGTAAAAAAAAAAAAAAAAGGATTCACATAAAATCTAATTAAATTTTTGCTGGAAATGTGTCTTGTCTCTGGTAGGGCAGAATATTGTCTGACCTGAAACAATAAATTGAAGTAAAAAACATTTCCCTCAGTTGCACAAACACATAAATATTTCAGGTCCTGTAACTTCCTCAGTTAACTGTTGACTATTTGGAGTCTCTGAGGCTGCAACATGTGGACGGCCAACATTTTTCATCTGTACATGATTGGCTGGCTTGTGTTTAAAAATTTAAACGAGCTCTAAAAGAACCAGCCTGAAGAAGATCAGCAGCCACAAACTCTTTCAAAAACAAATTATTGTTCCTCGAAAGCACAGTAACGCAGTTTGGTTGTTATTGCTGGTCTTAATGTTGAAAAAAAAAAATCATTAAATATCATTACAGGCCAGTGCCCTGTATCTCAGGGTCACATTACTGTTTCTGTAAAATGACTTTTTGTTGAAGAATGTATTTCACACTACAGCGAAAATGTGAACCTGTCCTTTAAAAGTTTTGGGGAAAAGGACAAGTTCACATTTTTTCAAGTCTATCTTAAAACAAAACTCACATGTGCATTTGAAGTTACTGGTCAATACCTTTTCCAAACCTGAGGGTCAGGATTCCCAAAATAGTCACAAGATTAAAAGGTTATTGGTTGATTAAAAAGATTTAAAAAAACAAAACAAAAACATATTTGCTATACACAAAAACATTTTTTTTTATTCTTGTAAAATCCTCAACACCTTTAGCTCTTCAGCCCTATAAAAGTTCAAATTATAAAACCAGGAAAGATTTGACTGTTCACAGGCATAAGCAGCTTGTGATGAGCATCCCAAGTAGACATTGCTTTGTCAAGAAGCTTTAAGACAAAACCGCTCCTGTACTCATTTTTTCCTCTCTGTAAGTCCAGTGTAAGGGATGGGGGACAAAGTCTGCAGCTATTGTTCTGTGCAAAAATGCATTTAACCAAAGCCAGTGAGACTTTGGTCTGAGTTGACCAAATTAAGTGGGAATCTTCCAAAGTTAGTCTCTTTTTAAAATACTTGCTTCCTGATACTAACAGAGGGAATTTCATACTAAAAAGACCAACTTTAGCAGATATAGACTTGATTTAACTCCCAGACTGGCCTCGTACAGTATTAGCTGCAGGTGAACTTTAACACAGAATGAAGACTGTGGGTTTTGTCCCACATCTCTTACATTGTTCTCACGAGAAAAGAGTCTGCTCGTGGCAAGTATGAAGAAGAGTAAGATTCCAGCAACTAACTATTGCCACATACAAATTAGCATATGCATTGTATCAAGATAGACCTGTAAAAAACATATCTTTCAATATCTGGCTCAAACCCTTTTTGTGAACGCTCTACGGTCACTATCAGTGCAGAGAATATAAAAACGTAACAACAGGGCTGGGTGAGAGACATGGACTGTGTGATCATCATTTCATCCCTTTACGTTAATTTTTGGGTCACCAGAAAAGCAAGGCAGGACGAGAGAAAAGCACAAAATGTTAACATTTTATTTACAAAGTTGTTTTTTTGTCATACAGAAAGTAAAAATGTAGCTACAACCTTGATTTGTGCAACAGGCGGCCACACTAAAAATCATGGCTCGCTGGTTGCACAGCTGCTATAGCAATAATTTTATTGGGAAAAAAATAAGGAACAGAAAAAAAAAATAAAGACAAAAAAAATGAGAAATAATAAATCCAACAACAAAAAATAATTAATCCAACAAAATATTAAAAGCACAGACCCAAAACTAGATACCAGTCCCAAAGTCCTCACACGGGAATACATAAAGAGGGATCGACAGTGAAATTGTGGAATGCTGAGTGCTGGGCTGCCTGAGAACCTCGGGGGGCCGTGGGGTGAGGTGGAGGGTGTTGGGTGGCTCTCAGTTCCATGGTGGTGGGGGAGAAAAAAAAGAGGGGGAGGGCAGCTCCACTTGGCCCACCCATCCGGTACAGTCTTGCCCCATAAAAAGAGCTCAGAGCTGGGGGGGTAGACGTGGATTACAAAGGCGGTGTGAGTTGTAGGAGGGCGGACGTTCGGGTTTGTGGGGGAGGAAGGGTAACTCGGTAGGCTCTCGTTTTCAGTCTCGCTCTTAATCGTCGTCTTCATCATCGTCGTCGTCGTCCTCATCTTCTGGGTCTCGCTTTCTCTTCTCGCCTTTGCCAGTTTCTGCTTCTGGGGGCAAAGAGGAAATCTCTGTCATGCCAAGACCACAAAACTTCAATCTGAGCAAAACAGCAAATGTAAGGGAAATATTCCATCTGCAGGCATCAAACCAACCACTGGACTCAGTCGAGCCCTTTGGTCATGCAGGATACACATGCAGAATTTTTATAATCTACGAGCAATACAGTTTATATGTGTTAGAAATACCACAGCTTTTTAACATGTATCAACGTTGACCATTATAAACAATGCAAATATTTCAGCATTATCAGACATCCTCTCGTGTGATCTTCCTCTCACTGTAGTATTATTTTGCACTCTTACTTTTAACCACAAACAGGGAGAAAGGGAGAATAGAGAATGCAGAAAAATCAGTGATGTTTCCATGTAATTCATGCTCCTGAAGTACAAGACAGTACAGACAATGTGCCACCTATCAAGACATATAACAACACAAACCAATTCTCCGCCTTGTGGAGAGTTTGAAGTTGTAATATGAAAAAAGACTGAGGGAGTTTTATGTTATCGTTATAATTGTTGTTTAGTGTGTTGAAGTAAGTTGTTGAGGTGCTCTGTGTTTGGATGTGTTTTTCATATGTGAAAGGGATTGTTCAAACTGAGGAAATGGTACATACCATCATCATCTTCATCCTCGTCTTCATCTTCTTCATCAACTTCGCCATCCTGGCCGAAATCTTCCTCCTTAGCAAGAATTTAAAAGTTAAGAAGTTAAAACAGGAATCTGAATCTGAACTGCTTGCAAGTCAAGTAATCTCATCATTCGCTTTTTTTTTGTTACCTCATCTTCTCCGCTGACCTCATCATCATCCTCTTCTCCTTCTACCTCCTCTTCATCTTCCTCATCGTCCTCTTCCTCATCAAAGTCCTCCTCCTCTCCGTCCTCATCTTCCTCCTCCTCTCCCTCTGCGATACAAAAGCGACAACAATTAGTCAACCACAAATAAAGTGGAGTCATGCTGTTAACAAAGTCCAACAGTTATAAATTAATTGCGTTGGAAGTCAAAGCAAAGTTCCTGTCAGGCAGCCATCATGAGCTTAAACTGCATCCTCATACTATAAATGATGTCATTACAGCATGAAGACGAGGAAGCCATCCGTGAGACACTGGAAGAACCTCTCACCTTCATCTTCATCATCATCCACGCCTTCTCCGTCCACCTCTCCGTCAGAGTCAGAGGCTTCCCTGTCCTCCATGTCATAACCATCCAGGTAAGTGAGCTGGGGCAGCAGCTTGAACACACTCTCTCTGTAGTCATTCAGGTTTGTCACTTCACAGTTGAACAGGTCCAAACTCTTCAGGTTATCCAGCTTTTTCTGTTGATCAGATGCAGATCAGAAATATTGTGATGAGAAACTGCTGCTCAACTGCTGTCATGTCTTGAGTTACAGATATATAGATGTCTACCTGCGCATGGTTGGGTAGTACTGTTCTATAAAAACAGGTAGATGTTTTGCTAAAACATTTGTAAAGAGCTAGTTTTCTCTTTAATATCTCCGGACACTGTAAACAGAACTACTCTGTGGCAATGCTTCATTGAGATAATTTTTCACTGTGATGAACTACTTTGATTTGCCTGATACTTAATTCTCTGGACTGGAAGAAAGATTTTTGTATCCGTTTATTTTTTTGATTCTTACTGAAGTTCCAGAAAATCTATGAGAAAACAAAATACATTGCATTTTCTTGCACCCTTCTCTAGAAGAATCATGTATGCAGTTTGGTCAGACATCTCATTTTTGTTCTTATATAAAATTGAAATAATCATTGGAAATTCATAAAAGTGAGTATTAAGTACATGTGTAATTAATAAGGAGGAATATGACGGGTAACAGCTGATTTGAATATGAATATCCAAATGCACAGAAAGCTGTGGTGAGATCTGAAACGCAAATGCTGTTTGTAAGCTGTGTGTTGAGTACAGCTAATGAGCTGTAATCACATTTACATGAATACAGCTGTGTGCATAACAAGATTTCATATAAATATTCAGAATGTTTATCAAATTCTAATACATTTTGCATCATCGTGAGACAAGACAACAAAAAGCACCACGTCCGCATGCAGATAGATACATGTGGTAAACGCATGTGTGTGGTGAACGCATACCAATGGTTCCAAAGTGCTGATGTCTTTCAATTTGTTGCCACTCAGGTTTAGATGTGTGAGGTTGGGTATTTTCTCTGCTAAAACATCAAGGCCGCCACTGATTCTGTTGTCACTCAACTCCAGCTGAAAGACAGCAGAAAGAAAACATTATTCCAGCTGACACTTGTCACAATTCAGTTTTTACATGCAGGTATGAAGGTGAAATATCTTGTTTTTCCCTTACCTTTTTGAGTTTTCCTAGTTTGGGCAGGTTGGAGACTGAGATTAAGCCAACGTTTATCAAACTGAGGAACTCCAGATTGACAAACTCAGCTGTGAGGCCTTCGATTTTTCCTTCAACTGATCGACAATTGTCGAGGACGAGTTCTCGTACCTGAAATACAGAAAAGTATAATATCACACAAAAAGCCTGATTTGCACTGTTGCAAGCATTTGATGAAACTATACTCACTGTTGACCCATAATTACAATTTAATGGAAAATGAACTAAATGTATGATATTACAAAAAATATCTTACAAACTCTCTTTTCTAAATGAAAACAATGCAATTATTATGAACTAATCATCAGGAAAACAAGTAGGCAAACAACTTAATAATAATGTGTTTTAATATGGGACGTTGTTGTTTGTCAAAATGACCTTTTACTTAGTGTAAAATAGTTAAAAGGTGTTTTGTAGTTACTGTAAAATATAAGAAAAACATGCCCGAAGGCGGAGTTAGTTTGACTCAGTTAAAGCTAAAACACTGGTTGCGCAATTCAGCGTTGGACAAAAACGTTGCAAAAAAAACTTGTTGACAAACGACAAAGATCACGATTTGTCAAGTAAAAACACATTAATGGACACAGTGTCTCCATCTAACAGCACTTTTAAATCACCATGTGCTTTAATATTCGCCGGGCACCGCACTTAATGAATTGATTTGTGTGAAACGAGGAAGAGCAGCAGCGGCAGCTTCCCCGCAGTCACTAATGACAAATGCAATGATTTTTGTGAGCTAGCTTGCTACCGGCTAACCATCGCCCCTTTTAAACGGTGCCGAGCGGCAGAGGAGCAGCTACACGGGTTTGTCTGTCCGCCATTAGCCGACCCAAGAGCCGCGGAAAGGAGTGCGAATACACCCTTAGTAAAGACTCTTTTCTTCGTAAAACCAGCTATCAATGAGGAAGTGGAGTATTTTTTTTTATCGAACGACGGATATTTGTTACAGGGTGCCGCATTTTCAGGTCGAAGGAAACATATTGCGAGCGGAAATTTAGTCAAAAACAAAGATGGAGACAGTTCCTTTCTCCCAGAGCTTCAAAGACGACAGAATGACAACATGGCGATCCCTCAGCTCCAGTATGCAGCTCTCTGAACACTTCAACGGCAAAAAAGTGCTGCTTAGAAAGAGCCACTGTCGTTATTTACACACGACTTGAGTTGTTTCTTTTAAACATGTTTAAGTCGTTTTTATGTCGTGCGTGTGTCGAGAGGAAACGCCGACCGTCGAGTTTTTGGCTGCCCACGCATCGAGCGCGGTGCACCGGATCTCCGTGTCATTCAAGCAGCCTGGCTTCGGTTCGCGGAGCCGACGAGTCGATACATGCAAACAACATCAAGTTTAGCTTTAATGGCGACTGATGTTAGATGTGATAGTTGTGTTTTGGTGTTTTCAGGTTTGCAGCCGGTTGTATTTTGTTGTCTTTGAGCGGTGTGGAGAAGGAGGTAATATGGCGGGAACAAAATACTAAGTTAGGTGGCTGCTGACGGAATGATCGCCAGACTTCATTTAAAAAGTGTGCGATTTTCAGACGAGTACATGCAACGATATGAAAGGGGCAACGTAGCTGCTGTGGAAGTGTGCAAGCTATTTTAGGGGAATTAAGCGCTGCACACTCCCTTTTTTAAAACTTACAAATCGCGGCAGCTTAACGTGGTTTTAAACGAATCACGGTTGCAGCGATGGCTGTTTATTTGATAGTTTGTGTAAATATGAACTGGCTTCGGTTGGAGTGGCTTCACGTTAAATGCTCAAGCTATGGATGACTCGTGAATCAAGTGACTGTTTTTTGTTGTCGCTGCTCAATCTGGCCATTTGATATTAGCCTTAAAACACACTGTGGAGAAATTTGAACACAAAGCTCGTGATCGGCGATTAGAAGAAGTCGTTTCTTTTGTTGCACGATCGTCTGGGAGTTTTAAAGAGCATTTGAGATAAAATAAAGCGCCCCATTTTTTAGCAGTTATGCTAGCAGCAAACATGGCTTCCAAGGTCTGTATAAAATATAGCACAAACGCGGCGCACAGGAGGAAAATCTCCCAATAAATCAGCGTTTAAAAAAGAAGTTTAGTATTCGTGCTCCAGTCGTGGATCCGAGCTGAATCGTGTGTGCAACGCGGAGCAAAGAGGCTGCGAAACGGTTAAAGCACCGCAATAATGCGAGCAAGCTGAGGAATCGCAAAGTAACGATTGAATAAAGCTTTTCTCGTCTCGTTGCCGTTATACGCCCAATTCAGAACTGCATAACGGATTAAGCTTGTTGTGCGAGTGTGTTTTTCCGCCCCTGTTATAAACGAGAAACACCATCTAAAGCCCATGTGGTCACCATTAGCCACACAGGTCACTCGCAAAGCAAAAAAAAAGTAGCTAGCAAAAAGGCTAACCAGAAAACTAAGGGTCGGTTTTTTAAAAAAGCACGACTCACATTAGACGGTGTCCTGTTTCTTAGCTCCAAGTTGATCCTCTTATTCATGTCCATCTCGGCCCTGTGGAAGTTCAACTTTTTCTCTCTGGGGTTTTGGTGGGATCTTCAGTCCAAAGAAGGCAGAGATGCCCTAATGGAGGGAGAATATAGGACTGTATAATGAACTGAGCCAAACGCTAAGTTAGTCGGAGAGGAGAAACCATGGAGGGAAACGGGACTGAAACAAAATACACGCTCAACAGCGCCGCCTGCGTCCAGAACCGCCCATCGCCTCCACAAAGGCATTGCAGTCACAAAACATGACGCTGCCCCGAAACAGAACTATGGTGCAATTTATTTCTGCAAGGAAACTACTGAACTGCATGTTTAGCGTGTGTAAATTCAGTGTTATTAAATGAAGGCCTGCAGAATACATGTGCACTGTTTATCCTGTATTGTTACTAATGTAGGTCAGAGGGTGAACTTTGTTTATCTTGCTTGACTTAATAAAGTTTCACAGCTGTAAAACATGCCCACCTTTGATCGAACTTTGTATTGCTATTATTTCATATTCAATGCGCCGGCAATCAGAAAGAAATTATGTTTTAATGTTACTCAAACCTGTTGCCCTTCAAAGCAAAATCCTCCTATTTAAAAAAGATTTAATTACAGCACAGTTAATAAATTTGAAATGCTTGTGACAATTTTGATCAATAAACTGCATTTAGTTCATAACTGCCAGATTCTTTTTAATGAATGTGGACACATTGAGAGAAAGGACTGGTGTGTTTGGTTTGCAGTAAAGAGAGCATTGTATATGTATATGGAGAGCAGGGCACCCCCTCTAAACCCCACCCCCCTCTTTACTTCCTGAGACGCCCTCATGTTGAAGTCTAAAGAACATGAACTGTTTATTTTTATAAATTAAAATTAAAATCAGCCATAATATTTATTTATTTACTTACTTATTTTTTGTCAAATTATGCTTTGCTTTTTTATGGTCAGCAATGAGTTAACACAGATGAACATGTGATCCAGGCTTTAATCTACTATTGAGGGCACATTATCAAAATAGTTTACCTTTAACCTTGTGCAAGTATAAATGTATATTAAAAAATATATATGCATGCAATTTTTTAATCATTGTTTTGTAGTTGAGAAGACACACCAGAAGATGGCGCTGTAATATCTGCTTTGACATTCTTCAAACTTGAGTTTCATTGTGCAACAGTAGGGGTGAGAGTGTGACAGCCTTTTCTGCCTTTGGCTATAACAGTAATACTGATAATAATCAGCCCCTTCTTGTCTCTTGACTTTTAACTGTGTGGTTCAGGCCAGTTTGAATGTGTGACCATATTCTTTGTTGGTCCAAAAATGGGACAGCGTGTTCTCCGCAGTCAGTTTATCCCACATAAGGAGGCTATAATATTTGGCACTGTTCAGCCTTGCAGGATGAGGTATTTGAATTGACAAAACAGGTGAAGTAGCATATTTTCCACAGCAGCTTGCCTGCACCCATAAGTTCATCCATAAAGAATGTATGCATGAACCAGGCAGTAATTCAGATCAACACACACTTCTACAAGCTCCTCCGTGAGTGAATTTAACCAAGAGACACTCAACATTTGCCCCACAGTGCCGGAGGCAATTGGCAGTTGAGTGTTATTTACTCTGCTGGACAGCCTCTTTCTCCGAGTGGCTCGAACACACACATCAGGGCTCAATGTGCTGTGAGAAGATTGAGAACACACCCCAACTGAGCAGCTCTCCCCCTGTGAGATAAGATGGATCTGCCCCTGCTCCAGCCGAGGACAGGATTTCTTGCTTCATCTAAAGGCTTTTCAACATAGCAGTCTATCCGCAGTACTTTGTAATACATGAATAAATGTGTGTTTTTTAGTATGTTTCCTTAGTTAGTATATTTGCAGAAAGCAACATGTGGGGCTTAAACTCAGCCATATGTACTTTTGCCATTGCTAAGCAACAGCAATATTTTAGCTTTACTATCGGCTGCTTGCATGAACATGTGTGCAAAAGCAGAAGACTCCCTTTTATTTTCCTCTATATTCACTAATTTAGTAAAACTAGCATTTCAGTTGATTTTTGCATCTAATGAACCCACTTCTACATGTATAACCTTCTTTACCACATATACAGTGTTTTATCCCTATCACACACTGCCCACACACAACTTGCTTCAGTCTTTTTTTTTTCTCTCTGTCACTGCTGTGCCAACTCCTCCAGCTTTACAAATATGATAAGACCAAAAGCTGCAAGAACTCTTCCAGCACTATGGTAATGGTTAACCAGATAATTCATTTAGGGGTGGGAATAGAAAACAGTCAGAAGTTATTCTGTCTCCTGTTCTGTGCTCGCCCGCCGTCAATGAGTTGAATTCATTCATAGCAGGACTCAGAATGGAGGAGACGTTGCAACAAGAGAAACAAGAGTCGGAATATAAAAATCCCAACGAGGACCAAGGTTAAATTTTAATATTTCTTGTCTTCTTTCATAATTAAGTACTTGAATATTTACACAGTAATAAGTTGACTGAGCTGGTTATTCATTTGCATACAGTATGGTGTCTTAAGGTCAAGTAAGAAACAAATATTTTAATCAACATCTAAGCTGTGTGACTAGAAATAAGAGCTAAGTTTAATGTGTCTGTGTAATTGTATTTCAAACCTTAGAGTGGAAAAGTTCCTGTAAAAGATTTGCCAGGGTGTAGCTGCAAGACAGCACGTCTGCCTATAAACCACATCTTTATATGCCATCATTCGCTCACATTTGCCCGGCATGCGTAAAAAATACTGCTCAGCATATCTTTGATTTCATACTGATTCTCTCAATGGGTTTCTGTTTCATAGGCGGGATCCGTCGTCGATTGAGGGACAGGGATCTTCTCAGGAAGAGAAAGGCTGAAGCTGCTGAGAAGGAGACTAACCAGTGGGTTTTTGGGTAAATTTATGGAGAAGCACAGTCAATGTTAGTGCAGCGACCTACATTTGCAGCTCTGTTCACTCGGAGTTACCATGATACGTTTAGTAGTATAAACAAATTCTACACATTCAAGAACTTGTATATGGGTGTATTGACATGGTAAATAATTGTTTCATGCAATTGAGACTAAAAATAGAATTTGTAGCATCAATTAGGGAGATTTAGTAAGGTTTTATTTACCATGCTTGCAGTATAAAACACTGTACTTTACAATGTGAAAACACTATCAGCTGCTTATCACTCCTCTGCTTTATGCTGAATGTGGAGCAAGAGGAAGCCAAAGGTTGCTCTGGTGTTTCTATTGACGGCCCAGATCCAGGTCAAGGACTTTGTACTATTAGCTTTGCAAAAGTATCACAAAGAGCTAATATCAATGTCCACTGTTGTTGAGGCTGATTACAATTGTTGTACTCTTTTCAGGGTGGAGAGCCAGAGGAAAAGAGCGAGGGCTGAGGACAGAAGCGGTGCGAAGAAGAAAGGGAGGCCCAGGAAGGCTCAACCTGCACCGGAGATATCTGTCATTCAGGAAGAGGCAGTGGTGCCTCAGGAAACTCCTGCAGTAGTGGTGGTGCCTGAACCTGTTGAGGACGTCCCAGATCAAACATCAGGCTCACTTGCTGTGGAATCACAACCAGCATCTGTCCCCCTTGTACCTGCTCCTCTGCCTCTGTTTGGATCTGTCCAAACCCCCATCTTTGCTCCTGCTCCGACTCCTCCGGCTCCAGTTAACCCGACTCCAGCCCTTTTTTCACCCTCAGTTCCTGCTCCAGCTCCGGACAAAGATCTAGACACGGCTCCATTCCCTGTCCAAGATTTGCCTCCAGCTCCGGCTCCAGATGCTGTTCCAGTCCCTGTCCCAATACAAGATCCTGTTCCAGCTGAAGCTCCTGCTCCACCCTCAGTTCCTCCCCAGGTGGAGACCCTCTACATTGAGTCACAAGGCAGGGAGGTCCTCGACCAGGTCCTGATCGAGGACTTGGGCCCTGATGAGGCGGAAGACATCTCTCTATCTCAAGACAAAACAGCTGATGAAGGTAATAAAGAGTAGATTTAGATGCCCAGAAGAATGAATGGTATGAACATTTTAAAACATGAAACATTGCCTGGTTGAAGCTCTAACTGTATCCTGTCTATCTGTCTGTCTGTCTTAGATTTGAGTGGGACACCCTCAATCAACGTACCTGAACAAAACAAAATGTTCTCAGTTCCCACCTTGTCCTCGTCGCCTCCTCCACAAGAATATCTCCCAGGAAATTCAATTTAATTTTCTAAAACACACATTTCAGATACTGCCTCAGTTCGTAAGCACAAAAACCAGACCACATTCTTTTTGGTCACAGTTTGTATCTGAGTATTATTCTGGTTAGTGTGCAGCCTGATGGTTGAAGAGAACAAACATGTTGAGCATATGCATCGCTTATTTGACAAATGTATGAATTCAAACCAAACCTGTATGCTTATTTATTCTGGTTTGTGCTTCACAGCGAAGCTCGAGAATTCTATTTTGTATTTTGCATTTAGTAAACAGCAAATTTTGCCTGCTTTTATTTAAAAGTAAGTGGTATTAATCAATGGTAATTCTGTATTTGTAATTGTGGATTTATTTGATTGAATTTTGTAAAAGTTGTTTTTTCACAGAATAAAATACACTGCTTACAATCATCTGACTGTGATCATTCTTCTTCTTCTTCTTCTTCTTATTATTATTGTTCAAAGTGAGAACTATCAGCTAAATGTATTTAAAGTATCCAGCAGAATGGCCGTGTCAGTGTAAGATTGTTACACAAGATATTATCTGACTACTAAGTACTCAATGCTCCCTTTCAGTGTTTTACTATTATATATGATTTTTTTGTATTAATAATACTATAGTATTATTAATACAAAATGTAGTATACTACATTCATGTGTATGTTGCATTTCATTACTGTAGTTGTTTAAGGTTGCACTTATTTGAACTACTTTATATACAGTTGGGTAGTTTAATGTACAACAATGCATCATATGCTATCAGATCATCATATGTTTGTAGCATTGCTTCCTGTGAGAACCATGTATCTTTAAAACATCAACTTTTCATGAGCTTAGAAAAACAGCCTGTTTTCAGCTTTGTGACAATACATTTTCCAATCTAACCTAATGGGTTATTTAAAGTTTGTTTCTCAACCAATAAATGAACACTTAAATCATCAGTTTATCAGAAAAACTCAAATTTAAAAATCACTAAATATGAAGATATGTGGTTTTCAATGGACAGGAAGGGTATGAAAAATTGTGATCTGAAAAGTAACTGGTAACTAAAGCTGTCAGACCAATGGACTAAAAATTACAATATTTGCCAGTGAGATGTAGTGAAACAGAAGTATAAAAGAGAATAGAATGGAAATACTCAAGTAAAGTACAAGTACTCACATTTGCACTTACAATAGCCTACCCATAGTTACACTCCAATAAGCGATATTTTAATTTTGCAAATACTTAATATATTCTGTTTCATCTGAACACTATTTTCCTCTGAAATGTAGTAAATGTAAAGTAAAAATACTCAGGCGCAGTACTTAAGTAAATGTCCTTACATTCCATCACTGTCTGTTCATTGTTGTTCGGCTTTTTATAAATAAAGCTTTGTGTAAGAAAAAAGTAACTGGCGTAGTATGATTCTTGGCTGCCCTCTGCTGACTTGCAACACTACTTCAACTTTATTAATGAATTCTGCAACACTTATGGATAAAATATGTGTGTTAGCTGCAAGTTGTGTTTTTTTAAAATCTACATTTACGTTACAAAACGCAATATAGAGGATGTGACAAATCTCCAAAAAGCTGCACTCTTCAGATGTTTTCATGTGAAACCCTTCAACAGGAAGTCCAACACCGACTTCCGGGTGGAGAAACTCCCACGTTGTCATCAGCCTGCTGTTTGTTGCTGTCTAGCTAGGAGCTAAACATTGAGTTATTGAGGTCTGTCTGTTCTTTTTGTCTGATTTTGTATCAGTGAGATGAGTCCTCTGTGTGACTGCTGCCGTGAGTACATCCATAAGCTGAATCAGCAGGTTTCTGTGATGAGAAAAGAAATCAAGAACCTGAGGTATGTTCAAGTGAACAAATGGAGATCTGAATGTACCTTTAACCTTTGAAACGTGTGTTTATTTTTCTCTTCAGACATAGATGTTTGTTATGTCATCCTCTTTAGACGACCTATTAATAAACAACATTACTTTTACTTTATTGGATTTTCACTATGTTTTTGATGAAATGCCATTCATAACATTTTTGTGTGTGTCCTTTTTTTAATCAGGCAGATGTTGGACAGTTCAGTCAGAGCTCATCGCAAACACATGATGTCCATTCAGTCTGCTGTGTCAAAGGTTGGACTCTGTGAACCTGATAAGGACCAGACACCATCACCACGGTCACCAGCATCAGCACAGGCTGCATTGGAGCAAGGTATCTGCCATTTGTACAGTTGTGAACCAAAACCAATATAGTAATGTAAATAAAGAGAGATCTGAGTATAGATAGTAAAAGAAATAATGAACTTTTTCCTCACTTTTACACTAAAATAAACATGTCTCCTATATAATGTATACTAAATGTAAAATTCAGTAAGTAAATGTAGACAGAAAACCCACAAGCAGAATAAAGGGAGGAACAAATGTACTGGTTAAAATGTTACAATGTTACAATTACAAGCAGTGTGAACTGTGTAATGTTATTATTTTTTTTTAAACAATACTGTGAACTTTGTAACGTTCCAGGAAACATTGAGACTGTCCCGATTGGCTACATTAGTTCCTGTTTCTCTCTGAAGAATGGGACACCCAGACAGCCTACCATTTGTGGCCCCTCAAGGGCAGAACTGCGCATCCAGCAGAGTGTCTTCAATAACCCTGAACATGCTCTGGTGGGCCTGGAGCACTACTCCCATGTCTGGTAGGTCACATGTGTATAGTTGTTCTACTGCATGTTTAGACTTTATCTGACTGTCCAGTTGAAGGTTTGGGTTTGCTTATACGTAAATATTACCAAAACAGTGTTATTGCTGGTTTCTAAGAGGAAGAATGCAATGACTTACAAAACATTGTGATTAACACCTCATTTAAGTGCTGTGGGTTCAGTATGCTGAATGTGGCTGTTTGATGGTGCCTGCAAAATGTATTTGCACAGAAGTCTGAATTAAAACTTAAGATGCTTTGTCATTGAGACATTTGAGTCTGATTGTGACGTTTTTCCTGCTTGAATGAGGTGTCCCTTCACCTGTCCAATATGAGCATATGAAGTGGTGTGAGACAAGCAACTGAAATGGTGGACTTGGAATTTTTTTTTTACACAAGGTCTAAAACTGCCCGCGCACACATACGGACTTATTGTATCTACTGTTTATTTAATGTCATCTGTGTATTTCCCCCATCTGGTCTCTACAGGATAATCTTCCTGTTTCATAAAAATGGCCACCTGAGTTACAAAGCCAAAGTAAAGCCTCCTAGACTCAACGGTCAGAGAGTTGGTGTGTACTCAACGCGCAGTCCCCACCGGCCAAATGCTTTGGGCCTGACTTTGGCAAAACTTGATAAAATTGTAGGTGAGTTTCCAAAATGTGCACATAATCACATATCATATCGTTTTTGTGCAGAATATTCTTTTTAATTTGCTTGACGTTAAATGAAATAAAAGAAAAATCTAAATGCTCAGCATGGAAACAAGTAATTGACTCTGCTTGTTAGAAACAAATATATCCCTTCCTTTATTTTCTAGGTGATACAATACAACTGTCAGGCATCGACATGATTGCTGGCACCCCAGTCCTGGACATCAAACCCTACATCCCAGAATACGACTCCCCTCACACCAGGATGGGCATGGACTCGGAGCCTCATTACTCGAACACAGACCAATCACAGACGACCACTGTGGCACTAAATGAGACAACAGATACATTAAACCTCCATGAAGACCTAAGTTGTAAAAGAACTGATGACGATGATGACGCATCTCGAGCTGATATTGCAGTCACAGATTCATCTCAAGCCAGTGCTAAGTTTTCCATCTCTAAAGACTTCCATGCTGTGCTGGAGGGTGTCAAAGCCTATGTGACCCAAGGTGACCTTTGCCAGGTGAGTTGTGAGAATGAGGATCAAGTTTCTCTCAAAACCAAACTACCAGAGTCGACGGTGGACCACCCTTGCTATGGAGAGGAGGCCTATAGCACAATTGCTGGCTGGATCAGAGAGCCTCCTGTTGGCAGCCTGGAGGTGCGCTTTACCCCTCATGCTCAGAGGGAGTTGGCAGAATTCCTTCCTACACACCTGCCAGGTAAGCCAAAATTATATTATGCATTATCGTGGGATCAAGTCTGATAGGGATGATGTTATGATTTTCTCCACAAGAGGGTGCTGTTGTGAAAGTGATGAATACGAAAACAGTCATTCATAGTATAACACAGGGCTGCCACATGTCACACAGGAACCTCTGAAAGTGACCGACCCAGGTTCAAGTTTCTGCGCAGTCCAGAGGAGGCTGCTGCCGCCATCAGAGGGGTGCTGTCAGCAGATCCACGGTCAGTTTACAGGAGGACACGCTGCAAAGACAGACTCTTCTTCTTTACCCTGGACACAGCTGACATCACCTGCTGGTTTGGACGAGGCTTTGCTGAAGTGCTGCAGGTCCGACCTGTTGAGCAACACATTGCCTCACTGTGAGGCACTCTCTCAGTGAATACTTTTGACCTGCAAAGACTCATTTTTCATGTGTGTGGTAGAGCTGCAATGATTAGTTGTTAATGGATTAGTCAATCCAAAGAAAATTAATAGGCAACTATTCTGATAATCGATTAATCGTTACAATCCTTTTTCAAGCAAAAATGTCAAATAATTGCTGGTTCCAGCTTCTTACATTTTAGGATTTGCTGCTTTTCTTTATCATTTATCATAGTGAAGGTTTTGGATTGTTGCCTGGACAAAAGAAGCAACTTGAAGATGCCACTTTTCGGCTCTGAGAAACTGTGATGAGCACATTTCACATTTTTTGGACATTTTGCAAGCTAAACAATTAATCATGAAAATAATAACCAGATTAATCGATGATGAAAATAAGTGTGCAGAGGAACAAAACAACAGCCTGTCAAATGTTGCTCAAATCGACATTTTCAGGTAATTCCCTTACTGACAAATGTAAGTTTTAGTGTTAAGATTGACTTTCTTAAAATCAGACATGAAAGATAAGGTACGTTTAAATACAAGCAGATTAAATAAAAGATTTTTGAAACAAATGCTTTTTTGTTTTTGTTCTTGTTTTGTGCTAAAAGGGCTCACCCACTTGCCCAATACATCTTCATAATTGAGAAAACTGTTTGCACATTTATATTTGGTCAAGACTTATTATCTTCTGGTGTTGTCAGGTAGCATTTTCTGTGACAATATTACAGTATTTAAACTACGTTCAACAGCTACTGTGTGGAAGTAGCTGACCCTGTACCCATAGTGAATAATAACCTGAATGATCAAGAATTAGTAGACTTTTTGTTTCTTTATGCAATGTATTATTGATGCAACTCCCTTTTCAAAGAATGACAGTAAATCGCTCTCCAGTGAATCTTTACAGTGTTATTGAGTCTGAGAGAGGAGGAGAGGGAGAGGGGGTCGAAGTATGAAAGGACAAAGGAAACACTTGGAGTTAAGCTTGTGTTAGTCACTGAATCAGGCAACCTATATTAACTTAGCAGGTTATATGTCACAAAGTCTTGATGAGAGAAGTATGGGGCACTAATTTGAGACACATGAAGTGAGGGTACAAGACATCAGAAAATAAAAGAGAGGGTTTTTTTTTAATGTTCATGAATAAAATCAAGAGATGTCTGTTTAACATTAACTGTCTAAAAGGCAACCAAGGAGAAGGTTGCAGATTTTTTCATCAGCAACAAAAAAACCGCCCTGGAGTAGTGATATTAACTTCCTATAGGGGGCAGCAGTGGTAAAGCCATGGTGCGTCCGCCCAGTGTGTCACAAAACACCCGAAGAAGTGAAACGGACCAATAGCAGAGCTCGAATTTGTGTTTTGAATGAAACGCGGTTGACGGCAGAGGAGCATCAGATTTGTTTACCCTGTTTTCATCACTTTTACAACGTTGGAGAAAAGTTAAAAAGGTAAATGTTGGTTCATATGATTTCAAGGCCTGTGTGACGGAATCAGTAGTTTGGTTAATTTAAAACATGTGACGCTGTGAGGTGTTTGTACGCTAACATGAGTTAACGTAACGCTAATTTACGTTAGCTAACGACATCGGATACGCTGTCTTAAACTAGCAATTTGCTACACATTTACTAACATTATTCTTAGCAACACATTATAAGATGGGTTAACAAGGGCTAACGTTACCTAACATTCAAGTTAAATTTGGTTAGCTATTATCACTTGTGAATGAGTAAGTTAACTTCTAGCTAACTGTCAGTGCCCGATACATAACGTTATGCCAGTAGCTTCTTTGCTAGTTAGTTAACATGACTTTTCTTTAGAAACTGGCTTAACGTTAGTGTCCACCAAACAGTTTAACTAATCTCATTTAAAGACTTAACATGAAATTGTTTGTCTTCATTTGCAGTTGTTCAAGCAGTTTCCCAGCACTGCAGAAAAATGTCCTCCAGGAAGTCAAGTTCCAGTGTGGACGGCTTGGTAAGACTTTTGTCCTCTGTTATGCGCAAAGCCTGTTTTTAAATTATGACCCAACAAGCTGGTAATGTTTAGTTTGACTTCTGCTGATCTTAGCCCTCAAGCAGATGTGGAGAGCGTACCCCTCTGAGTAGCCTGGAGAATGAAATGCTGCATCTGTCATCTCCATCACAGAGGTTCAAATCAAAGTCACTGCTGAAGACGACAAAGGTGGGTTTATACTAATATTTGGAAATGCGCCAATTGTACTTGTTTTACTTATCTATGTTTTTCTTACCTTCCGCTATGATTCATATCAACAGAGCGATGTTCCTCTTTGTGAGCCACATTCACAATCTCTTTCATCCACCAAATTGATACAAAGCAACGATGCCACTATCAATATGGGAACTACTGAGACAGCTTGTGGACTTGGAGATGTAACATTTAAATCCTTCATCTGTCCTGGTGGGGAGGTTGAGATTACAGGCTCTTCAGTGTGTTCAGAAGAGAGTATTATTTTGCCCATTGATCAGGTAATTACAACCACTCATGAAACAGAAGATACAGTCATCTTTGACAGTATGATAGTTCAGTCATGCAGTGACCATATAGAACATCCTTATCACAATCCTGAGATGAAAGAGGCTTCCCTGGTTGGCACTGATGCAGCACCTTTCTGTGAAATTTCAAACACTGCACTGGCCTCTGGAGACTTAGATGATGGATGTCCCACACAAGATTTCAGAGCTTTTCAGCATGACTTCTGTGGAAAGAATGATGTCACTTGGAAATCCTTTGTCTGTGATGGCGGTGAGGTGGAAGTTTCTAATGTCACAAGACTACAAGACAAGACCATTCCACTGCCAAAGGCACAGCTCGGTGAATCTTTACAAGACAACAGTATGAATTCAACAAGTTTCTCTGCCTGTTCACACCTATGTCAAGCGGAACATGCAGATCATCCCTACTGTAGCAGTGAAAATGGAATTTGTGTCATCACCACCTTCTCTGAAAACACAGATGCTTCTGAAGAGCCTGCTAATGGACTGAGTGAAGTAACCTTCAAATCACTTAACTGCACTGGAGGTGAGATTCAAATTTCAGATGGTACCAAACTTGCAGATGAGACAGTTCCTCTACCAGCTGACCAAACTGTGGCCTGCAGTGAGTCGTGCAATTATGGTGTAGATCCAAGCATGCTAACTAGTAACCAAGATGTGCCACACAGCGATGGTCATTTAGATCACCCATACTGTAATATTGAAGATTATCCATCAGCCCCAAGTGGCAACCTCGCCATTACCCAGGAACAATTAAGCCTTGATGCTGTGGATGAGGTTAAACAGATTGTCTTGGTGGTACCTGATAGCCAAACTGGCAGACGAGAGGATGTTACATTCAGTTCTTTCATCAATGGCAGAAGTGTGGTTGAAGCATCAGATGGCAACCCATTGTCTCAGAAGGCTTCCCCTCTGCCTGACCACTGTGCTGAGACCTGCCAGCCCCTGGATGACAACAGTGTACCTACTTCTGTAACACAAGATCACATTCAAGGTGAACAACCTAACAGCCACGTAGAAAACAATGAACTTGTGGTAGATACAGACCCACCAGCTATCAATACATCTTCACTGACTAACACATCTTTAAAGACATTGGATGATAAATCTGTTAACTCTCAAATTCAAGGAGCATCAAACTCAAGACTTCCTGAAGACAGTGCATTGCCTTCAGTGCTACATAAAACTGAGCCTTCTGATGGCAGACTTCCTGCAGCCTCTATAGAATCTCCGACACCAGTGGAAGTGTCTCTGGAACATGCCTCTCAAGTGCACCTCAGCAGTGGACCCCCTGAATCCAGTGAGGCAAAAGACAGTGCTCTTGGTTCATCTGGAAATGGAGCTGTTCTTTATAATTCTGCAGAAAAACCTCATGCAGAAAAACTCCCTAATGTTTTGAAAGTGCTGTCAGAGTGTCCCTCAGTAGCATCAGCTTTGCAGTTTGCACTCCTCAGTCCTGTTGTCAGAAGAGCCTCTCTACATGTATTAAAGGCTCATAAGAATCCTGCTGTGGACCATTTTTTGGTTGACGATTCTGCTCTTGAAGCTGAAAAGAGCTTGGTGGCTCCTGTTAACACTGACGCAGCTGGTTTATGGGCAGAACAGTTGGAGAGCCCTGCGCCACGTCCTCTGTTTAACTCTACGACACTAGAGGCCCTGCTAGGCCCAGTCACTGGGCTAGATGAGGATGTGGGTCTGAAGTCTTGTGCAGTGCCTCAGGCTGAAGTGGAGAAGCCGGTTGTGGATATCCCTTTGATTCCAGATGGTCCTCTTCAGCAGCAGCTTCGGCAGATGGCAGAGTTCCTCTTCTTGGCGTCAGGAAAGATGGGTCCTCCTGCTGTCTCTGCTCCTGTTCCACCTCCTGCTGCCGTCATGGTTCCATCGACACAAACTCCTCCCGCAGAATCCCACAGTGTGTGTGTGGGCACCACTCCTATTAAATGGGCAAACCATAGCGTCAATACATCTGGCCAGTTTGAGAGAAAGAGGGATTTCTCTGTGGCTGATTCCTGCACTCTGACCGACCCACTCCTGTGGAAGTAAGTGTTGCCTTCTGAATTAATTATTCATTGAAACATAGATGTCGTGATTATGAATTCAGCTTTGTGTGTTTTCTTTGTCTGCTTCTCACTCTTTCCTTCTGTTGACATGCTCTCAGTGTACCTCCAGGCAGCCTAGAGTGCCTCCCCAAACAAGAGCTGGAGCAGAGGTTAATGTCTAGCATGATCATGGTGGAGGCCCTTGTGCAGCAGTTGGCTACAGCCAGGACTCATGGATGTCCTTCTGCAGGCCCAGCGCCTTCAGACCTAAGAGAGAAACTAGTGCAGACAGACCACACTGAACTCAGTCAGGTAAGGACACATTCAGACATTCAGAGTGTTTTATTTAATTGATTTAAAGCTTGCAGTATGATCTTAAATTTTCTTAGGTATGTTGGTTAATATCTGTTGGTTTTTGGCAGATGACATAATTTCAGTTTTAATGGGCTATTTGCTTTGTGTTTTGTATAGACCACGATGTACAGAGACTTATATTTGGAAGCTCTGAGCAGGATTGATGAGTTGGAGCTGGATGGAAGTTGTCTGCAAAACCTCATCCAGCGTATGCAGGACATGAAGGTCACCATGGTGAGACACAAACAGTGACACAACATGTCTCATATTGCAAACTTTGTTCAAGGGCTTTTTGCACCTTTATGTAAATGTAAAAAAAAATTCTTTGCCTTATTCTGTGTGGGGAAAAATGCAGAGGTGCACCTATGTTGTTCTCATAGTGGAGTGTGTGTATTTATCCCAACAGACTTCTTTGAGTTGTGACACAGATGCAGCTCTCTCTAACATGAAGCAAGTTGGAGATGTTGTCAGAGAGGACCATCGAAGCCTTGTTTCACATGTATGTAAACATGTCTGTCATATCTTTATCATCTGACATTACCTACATGCTTTTGTGTTATTATCCAGTGGATATTAAATACTTGTGTATTTTTCACATATTGTTCAGTACGGTCAGATGAAGTCTCTATTTGACAAAACAAAGGAGACGCAGAAAGTCATGATGCAAAAGGTCAAAGATGCTCTTCACCAAAGAGATGACATGAGGATGCAGATGGAGGAAGCCTTCACAGACAAGGAGGCGGTAAGCACAGTGACAAACCTGTTAGTCTGTTAATATATATTTTGCTTCTAGCTCCATTCCTACTTACTGTTCCTTGTTCAAATAGCTTTACTGCAGGTTACAACACAATTGTGTCTTTATTCCATATTGATGAAGTATTTCTAAAAAAAAACAGGGCTACATGTTGTCATGCATTTGTTGTGAATGAATATTGATTGGAGTAATTTTTGAACTTCTGAGATTGGGTGAGAAGCAAACTGATTTCATCACATGTAATGAAATGAGACAAAAATCACAGGCCTCTTAATGTTTTGTGTAGAAGGAGTAGAAGCTTTTCATCTTATTAAGAATATTGAACTGCCTTTTAACTTTTATCTACCTTATATTGCCAGTGATATGCTTTTTCCTTTTCGTAGCATTCTTCACTCCAGAAGCTTTAATTGTGTGTCTGGTTGTGTGTTTCTAGGCCTTCAGTGCGATGGGACAGCTGAGGACACACTGTGCCACAGAAATCTCAGAGCTGGAGAGGATTGTGGGGTCTCAGCAAGAACTGTTAGCTGCTTTAGACCAGACTTGCCCAGAACAGGTAACCAAGAACAGGCAAAACCAAACAGCTCAGTTTAATCTATTCAGTACAATATCCATCAGAATGTGTTTAATATCTCTTTTTTTCCCTTCTCTACCCACAGGTTGCATTAAACCAGGCCTGCACTGAAATGCTGAATTCTGCTTCTAATGCTTTGTCTACAACCTTAGAGGAACAATCCAGCTTGATGAAAGACGTATGTTCAATGCATCTTTTTGAAGAGCCTCACATAAGAGCTCTACCCGTTTCCAAAAGTCACAATCTGCAGGACCAAAATCTGATTTGTTGAAGTGCAGCATCAAAAGTGATTTGTTTCTTTGAAACAATTTTGTATAAATTATAGTTTGCTCAAACTGTAACAGTACCTACTTATCATTATACTCACTCATGTGGTGTTTGAATGATGACAATATTTATAACTATTAAAAATACAATGATAAGATAAGATAAAGATTCTTTATTGCTCTCCCATAGGGGAAATTTGGGTGATGCTCATAATACTGATGCTTTTGCATGGTCGTCTTTTCACAGCTCTGCACAGTCAGAGGCCTTCTGCAGAAAACGGCTCCCATGCTTATGCAGCTGAACGAGAAGGCAGCTGCTGCTCTGAGAGAGCGGGACGAGCACATGTCTGCAAGAGACCAGGCTGTCGAAGAGAGAGAGCAGGTCTGATGTCTGTAATGGAATTGTGACACTTGTTGTCTTGCAGCCCTTATCTGCTTGTCCTATAAGAATGATGATGGCTGCAAATCATGAAGATGATTATAATATATTTTTTATTTAAATGAACTTGTCCTCAACAGATGGAAGAAGAATGGAACCAAACTAATTTGAATCTCCAGACTGCCAGAGAACAGATTGGTGATTTGAATCTGCAGGTGACAATTCTGACCACAGGTAAAATGAATGAAATATGTTTAACTCGCTTCTGCCATTTCAATCATTGAAACATACAGTTTTCTTCCTAATCAGCCGATAAAATTGCCAACAAAATTTTTTTCTTTCCATTAAATTCCAGAGATGGGCGTGTTACGTCAGAAGCTGACAGAAAGGGAAGAAGAGAGGGGTCAGTTGGAAAGGAAGGTGACAGAGCTGTCTGCCACCGTTTCCTCCACTTTGGCCTCCTACACCTTCCTGGAGCAGGCCCTTGCTTCTGAGACTACAAAGTATAATCCCCAAAACCTACTGTGCGACTGAAGCTTTTTTTTTTTTAATCAAGTGGGATCTTGAAGGAACTAAAGATTTTGTTGTTTCAGGTTGCAGCAGTCATGGAAGGACATCCAGCATGCCAAGGACAGGGCGAATGAGTAAGTGGCAAGACAATGGTTTTGTCTGCTAATTAGGGATAAACGGTACAAAAATGATTAAAGAAAAGTGTCTTTGTTCAAAAAGTTCATAGACTTCCTTTTATTCATTGTTATTGTATTTCTACATGCATACAGAGGCCCATTTAGTGAGATGATCTGCTTTCTGTTTTAATACACTCTGGTTATTGGAGACCTTATCCATCTTGTTGTCCATATGCAGTATGTGAAGAAACAAATATATCTATAAGAATTTCAACCATTTGAATTGTAACAGAAAAACCAATAGACAACCTCATTCTCCAAGAGCAAACAAACTCACTACCACACATTCACTGATGTTGCCTAAAATACTGCAGCTAATGTCACCGTGTTCTGTCTGTGCCCAGGTTGGACACGTCACTGGGTCAGTCGGAGCAGCGTGTCAGCGAGTTAAGTCAGGCTCTGGCTCAAAGTGAGGAGCAGCTTGGTCAGCTGCAGGCTCTCTCACAGTCCCAGAACATCGAGATCCAGAAACTCCAAGATGTTTGCACACAGCTCAGTGGTGTCGGGGAGATGAACGAGGTTGGTTTTTAGATTGTCTACATTCTGTGCACTTACACCGTAATTGTTTTTAGATTCTTGACCTCAGTTTTTTCTGTAATTTACACCCTCTTGTCTGAGAGGACTGAAGCCAGTTTCTTGGAAAGTCTTTTAAATCCACTCTGCTGATTGCAATTATTTTCTGCCCTAAAATTCTAAAATGGAGAGCAGACTCTGCAGTGGAGCTCTGTAATCTGTTGTGATGACAGGGTGTAAAATCTTCATTAAGACTTGTTTATTCATACAACAACTATCATCATCTGAATAGTGTCACTCCTGTTTTATGGTGAATTTCTGGTTTAATATCTTGTTATCTCTGTGTGCGTGTCAGTTCTTACAGATGGAGAATGAACTGGCCAGAGAGCAGATGGCTGAAAGTGAGTCTATGATGAGGGCCAACCTGCAGGGGCTCCGAGAGAGGAACATCCAGTGTGAGGACCTAAAAGGAGAACTTGGTCAACTTCAGTAAGTCCAAGTTTATAATGCCCATTTAATGATCTCATATTTTTATGTGTTTTATATTTGAAACGGATTAATGTACCTTTATTATATCCTTGTGCCAGTAAGAAATGTTGATTTGCCAGGTTGCATCAGTTTGATTGGCAACACAACTGCTGTCTAACTTAGTCACTCCAGCATTTTGTCATCATCCACAGTTTTTGGCTGTTTCTGTGTTGCCTATAAGGGTCTTTAAAGTATGTAATATACTTTGTGTATTGAGTTGGATGCCTTTATTATGGCATGTATTTAAACAGGATGTCAATTGGGAAAAACAAACAAATATTTTAAAGGTGTTTTCTGTACTAAATGATAACTTGTCTTTCTGACTGTGTGATGCAGCCTTGAGAACAAGAATTTGCAAGAGGAGCTTGAAACCACAAGGTCCAGAGCTAGTGCCACCCAGCTGGAGCTTGAGGAGAAACTAGCACAGGCAGTGACTGAAGCTACTTTGCTGCATCACACACTGCGAGGACTGACCAATGAACTACATGCTGCTCTCAGTGACCAGGTAACAGCTAAGAACTAAAACCATACTAAAGTTTTCTATATATGTGGTAAAAAAACATCATGGTTTAAATTTTTTAGAATTCTGTAAAAGTAAGTAATAAAGAGATGCACTGTAAGACTGTGAAAGTAAGTGGAGTGCAGAGGAAAACATTTTTTTTCATTCAGGCTTGTATTTCTTACTTTTCAGAAACCAGAATCACTGAAGGATGAAGAGTCTCAACCAGTCCAAAACATGGAGCGCCGTCACCCCTCCAGCTCCTTTGTCGACAGCATCATGGTTGCTTTAACTACTGTGAAAGAGGACGATGTCAACACAGAGACACCTCCTGGACCAGGTACTGTAGCTCAGCACTGCATGTGATACTTTCTCCCAAAATACAATAGCCACCAGGCTATTAAAAGTTGTTCATTACATTTCTTTTGGGTCTCTTAAGAGACAAGATTTAAACTAGTCACAGACTTAATTTGATCATATTTTTGTTTAGAATTTCCTTTTTCTGTTTTTATGGCCGTAAACTGTGGAACAAACTCCCCTCAGATGTTATTACAACTATCTCCCTTGACATTTTTAAGAAGAAATTGAAGACCTATCTTTTCAATTTGGCTTTTAATGTGCATTAACTTTGCTGGTGTCATTGCTAATGTTTGTTTTGCTTTTTTCTTATTGCGATTATTTCTGCTATTTTTTTTTTTTTTTACTTATGCTTATGCTTTATTTTCATCTGATCATGTTTAGTTAAGTGCTTTGGGCTGCATCTGCATCTTATCTTTAAAGGTGCTTTACAGATTATTATCATCATCATTATTATTATTATTGGTCTTGTTCTTATTACTCAGCTTCTTTTCTTTAACCCTTAACACAGTTAGTAACTTTCAGACTGACACAGTGACGCTGATTAAACTCGTGCTCCTGGTCAGTCTGAATGGGTCAAAGTGCATCATCCAACCTTGCTTCAGAGTCCTCCTCCCAACCTGGGTCAAACTCAGGGAGTACACTTGCATCGCTTTGGAGAACATCTGTTTCTATTGAGGAAGAGAGCAGCTAGATTTGAATTTAATCTGATGCATTATGATCACGTTAAACAGGTGCAAACAAGTGACTCTAAGCAGTGACACAAGGGGTCAGATGTCATATATGCATCCCCTTTATTAAAGGGGAGTATTCTACTATCACATTTACCAAAGATAACTGTTTCACCTTCTTAAAAAGGAGGAGTTTACAATGACATGTTCTCGTGTTGATAATCATTGTGTTTACCACAATAATTATTCTTTCTACATAATCTGCGCTTGCAATTATCACATTGTCGCCCACAATAAACACTACTGTCATTTTCTGCCTATTCTGGTGCAATTCCGGGCTAAAATTGCCCACCGCATTTTAAACTAACACGTCTCAGAATCTTTGAAGCAGATAATTTTCAGAGTGTGCATCTTAGTTACAGGGTCCATAATTGTGTACCTACATGTGGAATCTAATTGTGCACCTCGATCTCAGTTCAGAAGGGCCTTAGCTGTTGTCTCATGACTTCATGCAATGGAAAATATTGTAGTTTACTGTGTCTTCGGTCCCCTCAGACATGCTTGAGCCACAGTGTGGAACTTTGTTCAGTGAGACAAGCGCCTTCACCCGCATTGCAGCCGTCACCCCAAAAAAGAATTTGGGAGCAGTCGTGCTTGAGCCCGAGGAGGATGAGCAGAGCAGCGTGGCAGAGCTGTTCGCTGGCCTGGACAGCACCGTCACGGAGCTCATCAGCACCCTGAAGTTGTTGCGACAGCGTAAAGATGCTCAGCTGGAGGAGCTGCACAACACAATGTAAGAAATAACAATGGCCCTTTTCATAAGGGACTCTGTTGAGATTATGGCTGATAAGTTTAGGACTGCAACTAACAATTGTTTTAATCAGTTCATCATATTTTTTGATTAATATGTGGTTTACATGAGAATTTTAAGCCTAAGAATGTCATTTAATTGCTCTTGATTATTCTTATTTATTATGAGATAATGGATTTATTATCTCATTATCTCAATATGTTTTTGCTTGGAAAAAAATATTCAAACAATTAATTGATTGAATAGTTGCCACTTCACTGGGAGAAAACCAAATGTGAAAGACAACTTGGGAACGCCAATTGAAAGATTCAACTTTATTTAAACACCACACCTCATCCAAAAGTTTGGGGCCACAAAGAATGGGTAATATTAATTTGTTATTTGTTAGTACATTTTCTATATACCGTGTTCTCTAATATTCTCTGAAGCTTGTTTCTGAGAGGAATGAATGATCGGAGTTCCCAAATTTTCTTTCACATTTGACAAATTATATTCATGTTTAGAAAAGGGCATTGTTCATACAAGCCTAATGTAACACTTTACCTGGTGTGCAGTCTTTCTTGTTAATTTTATGTAATGCGTTGTTCCAGCTGTGGCCTGCAGGTGGAGCAGGAGGCCGCAAACAACAGACACCAGACTGAGGTGTTAGATCTTCAGCATCAGCTTAGTCGTCTGAACAGCCTGGTTGAGAGGGGAAGTCGGGCACTGCAGCAGAAAACTCAGGTAAGAACGACTGTACATCTCAGTGCTCACGTCACCGAAAGCATAATTCAAAATGGGTACAGAAGAGTGCCGACTGATGGGAATTATCTTGTTGAGTCATGAAATGCCCTGAAAAACTGTTTTTCTCTTTACACAGGATGAGAAAACTGTGACAAAGTTGATGTCAGAAATACAAGAGGCCCAGGAAACTCTAAATAAACACAAGACTGACAATAACGTAACGCACAAAATCCACATATATGTATATTTTAAAAATACTCAGATAACAGGAATACAGCTGGCTAAATGTGTTTTTAGCTGAAACAGTTTTTAATTGGTCAATTTTTCACAGGAATTGCGGAAGGAGGTGGTGGAGCTTCGGCGTTCTCTCCAGCAGTCAAAGGTGGAGTCTCACTTCCTGCGGGAGGAGTTGAAAAAAGCTGGTGGCCAATCAGCTCCTCGAGAACATTTCTTAGAAGAGAAGATCCACTTATTGAACGAGGTATGATCGCGCCACTTATGGCATGAAAATGACAGTATATTTATTATAATACTCTAAAGAATATTATTGCACTAGTACTTCAGGTTTAATGCTCATTTTCTCTAACATGAGTCTCTGATTGTATTTGTAGGTAGAGAGATTGAAGTTGAGACTCCAGGAGGCGGAGCAGGCCCGAGTTAAACTCCTCGACAGAGCAAAAAGACATGTAAGTGTCTGCTTGATATACTGTAGTAGTTACAGATACTACTGAGCACACGGCATCTTTTTATCTTCTCGTGATGAGATTAACTTCATATGTAATAAAAATGAGGATATAATCCATCTCATGTCTATCACAGCAAATCATCCACCAGACCAACCAGCAGAAAAGTGAGAATGAGCTTCAGATGTTAAACCATATGATCAATAAAATCAGAGGGGTGAGAGTTTCATTTTGCTTTTTTTTTTTCTTAAACCCTTTTCATCCTTGGTATCCTGTGAATCTTTATATATGTATGTATATTTAAGGTAATTAATGTCTTCTCTCCACAGACCCTGCTCTCTTTGCCAGATGTTATGAAGAATAGTGAACAGCTCCAACAGCTTCTGGAATACATTGGCTGACATGTTTGTCACCCGTGTTCATTGTATTTATGTCTGCGTTATGTTTTAGCCTTTCCTGGCTGTAATTGTTCATATTTTTAGTTTGACTGAAATAAAACAATTTGTCTTTGTTCCTTACATTTGTGATCCTTTTTTTGCATTTCAAGAGCAATTGCAGTGATAGAAGTCATTTTCAAAACATTTTTCTACTTCGGGTTTGCAAGTTTTAAGTTCAGTGTGTTGACTTGCGTTACAACAAGCTGGACAACAAATATGACACTAGTTTTTTTTTCCAGTGTCATTGTCATATGTAGGTGTTCTCACCTGGTGGCAGTGTAATTTTTGTTTCGATTTAATGCATTTGTGTGTGAAAGCAGCTGATGAATATCTTGGCTCAGTATTTAGTTAGATGATGGTTTGTTGGAAAAACGTAGAAAGTGGATCTGATGCCTGAATGCTTGGATTCTAGTAATAAGTAATGTGCAACAACTTCATTCAGAAAATATGTCCTGTCTGTGTCCTGTGTTCACACAGTATTTACCTTTAGAAATTAAATTCCTCAAAAGGGAAAAATGTTCAGATCATTAGTAACAGCTGACACATGTGATAATTTTGTGTTTACATGCGCAGCTGAATATAACCTTAAATCTGTTTGGATAGGTCATTTTTCTGTCCCTTTGAAGTGTTCTTATGGTATGTCACTGCTGATTACACCTAAGTTTGTTTAAACCTCTTTGCCCCTTGTTTTAGACATGGCTCATCTGATTTCACAATATTAAATAAGTGCCGTATGTGAAAAACCCACAAATCTGCCCTTATTCTTTCAATTAAAAAATCCTCAATATCAAACATTCAATATAAAAAAAATCTTTGTTGTATATCACCCCCCCCCCCCTTTTTTATCTTCACTGCAGATCTAATAATAAAACCATTGTCCTTTCAAATTCTTAAAATTTGACCCTTGCTGATTACTACTGTCCTCATTTAATCGACATAGATTTTAAGATTTTAGCAGCACTCCAGTAAATCTAGGACCCTTTCAACCAAGGATACTTTGGAAAAAAAAGAAATCAAGTCATATCTGTCAACAAAGCTTCTTTTCTGATTCAAATTCAAGTGTCTTCAGTATAACGAAGCGTTTCCTCACGAGTCCCGTCTTGTCAGATATGCAGACTGTGAAAAGGAGGTTTCTGGTGTTGAGCTAAAGGACTCGCGCTACTTAACTTTATAGGCTGAAATATCGTGTTACAAACCAATTCATTTTCTTGATTACTTGATCTGTGTGGTAGATTAACTGTGTCTGTCTGTCTAAGTGCTGTGTTGATGTCTGGGCATGATAATTGAGGCCGGTCATGGTGACTGGTAATACTGTGGCTCCAGACAACACTTCAAACCAGCTGAGCTGAAACAGTGAAGAAAGCAACGCAAACACAAAAGGAAATATGTTGGAGGGAATTTTTTTCTTACTTGTGACATATAAGTAGGTCTGTTGGTTGTTAGATTATAACTATAACAAATATAACTGATTTTTATATTGATAAATTCAATATAAAAATTCCCCATTTGGAATTAATAAGAATAACAAATCTGGTATATTTTGGCATTGCTTAAATTGTCATAGCAATAATACATCAGTAATTTAAATGTTTTATTCTTGAAGAACAAAAGTGCTATATACTGTTTATTTCCAAACAGACAACCTATTATGCATTTTCATTTGGCAACAAAATACATGCAAATATACGAAAGCTGATGTTCTTCATACAAGCCACTGCAAAGCCTATGACCATGAAGCACAATAATTTATTCTAACATCAAGTCTGTCACTTAAACTCACCAGGTATGTAAATATTAAACTTGCACATTCAATTCATGACAAAAAAAAAAAAAGAAAGCTTACAACCACACAAGACATTGGATGAATTTTACTCTCACATGCTGAGAGGAGGCTTTGACACTTAAATCCAAATTTACAGTTGTGCCAGCAGAGGTGTTTTTAATCAGTCTGTATAGTTTTGTCTTTAATAAACATCACGAGCAAAGGAAAACAATCATGTCTGGCTCCCTTGGTGCCATTTCAAGTCTCTGATGTTCTGTTAATTTAGAGAGATGCTGGGATCTCGATTCGTAGCTCAGATGGCAGACACAAACCTGTCCATATTCCCTGGGTACGTGGGGTGTCTCAGGTAGCCCCCAGTGTTGGTGATAGGACCTGCAGCACTGCTGTACTGGGAGAAAGAGCCCAGCTGCACTGGGGAGACCCTGCCGTAATGGTCCATGGACTCCGCGGACCCGTGGGCTGAGGAATGGAGGCGCCCCGTCACTGCGTACCCCTGGGTGTGGCCCTGTGTGTACGAACCCTGGTGTGTGTGGTGATGTGGGTGGCTGTTCGGCCCAGAGTAAGTGAACCCGGGATGCGAAGAGGAGCGGGATGATACAGCCCCTCCACATGGCTGGCTTTGGAAAGCCGGGGCTCCCAGGCTGCAGGGACTGGATCCGTTTGGAGGCCCCTCAGGACTGAAGCTCCGGTTAGGCTGCTGCATCACCTCTGGCCCTTGGCCTCCCAGCATGCTGGCTGCGGTCGGGTGCCCTATGAGGTTATTGATGCTGAACATGCGGGTCTGACCAGGTCCAAACCCAGGAGGAGATGCAGAGGGGTAATAGGCAGAGGGCAGCTGCTGCCCGTAGGTTGGACTGACTGTCATGTTGGGGTAGACAGAGTTGGCATATGCAGCCGATCTGGCAATCTGGACAGGAGAGAAAACTGGCGTCTCGTGGACGTATGAGGAGTAAGTGCTGAAGTCACAGCGCTTAAACCTCTTCCTGCGCCTCAGGAAGCTGCCGCTTTCAAACATGTCCTCTGCGTTTGGGTCCAATGCCCAGTAGTTGCCCTTCCCTGGCCGACCTGGCTCTCGAGGGATCTTGATAAAGCAATCATTGAGAGTCAAATTATGGCGGATTGAGTTCTGCCATTTCTTTGAATTGTCTCTGTAGAAGGGGAAGCGCTCTGTGATGAATTTGTAGATGCCCCCTAAAGTCAGCTTGCGGTCAGGTGAGTTGGCTATGGCCATGGAAATGAGTGCGATGTAGCTGTAGGGGGGTTTCCCTCGCTGGAGAGGTCTCTTTCTCCTCCGACCTCTGGGCTGCTCCTCTGTCTGCGCTGGGAGGTTGGAGGCAGACGAGGTGCTGTCTGCTGGAGAGTCTTTCTCCACTTTGACCACCGGCATTGTCATGGACAGTTCAGAAACGTCCCGCAAAAGACAGATTATAAAATGACTTTACTGCAATCGTTGCACGGCGGTAGTAGTCCCACAGTTTAGATGAAGCTCCCTCAGGAAACAGATTAAATCCTGCACAGCGGAAATCAAAACAAGAGATCAGCCCAGCGCACAGTCCTGCTAGAAAGATCAAACCAGTCTCTAACAACTCACTGTCTCTGAGACCAAATCCAGCAGTTCTTCAAATGCAGTGGAAGTAATTTGCTTTTCCAAGAGATCCTGTTTCATTAAATACTGCGCTTAGCTTAATCCCACAGTTTGTTGTCAGGTTAAGTTGAAGAGTTAAGGTGTGAGAGCGCCATGCGTGTTGTTTAAGGTGTGTGTGAGAATGAGTCAGTCAGCGTTACCTGAAGAGTGTATTACCTCCACGGAGCACCTGAGGGGCCACACCCCCTTAAGCATCACATGCTCTCGACATACCTCAGCATTATAAGGGCCTATTGTTCAAGTTTGAGAAAGTCTGCATACTTTGTGGTTGAAATTTCTATTTAGAGTTTTTTTTAAAAAATAATTTAAGTTATGTATGGAAGTTATTTATGCAATACATATCTGATATCCTGAAAAAATATCTACTGTCAAAATCAGTATCTGCTTTTCTGATTGGATTTGTAAAAAAAAACTGTAAAAAATATATACACAGAATTTTCAGTGTTTACCTTTTATATATTTACTTTAACTATCAGATTTTTTTTGTATGCAGGATCTTTCTTAGTTTCAAAGACCGGAACTGTCAAAACAAACACATTCCTTTTTATATTCAAATTCCCCTTTCAAGCCAACCTCAGTTTATTTTAAAAAGTTCAAAATGGTCCATGTTGTTTTGACGTTTAACACTAAAAGACCTCTTTAGTGGTAACTTAACCTACGCGTTGTTTTTCTACCTTGCTTCCTTGTTTGTTTTGTGCCAGTGGTTGGACAAGCCAGCTGTGTTAAGAGATGTAAATGTTTTCCAGACAAAGGCCGTCCTGTGATTTCAGCATGCAAAATGTAGGCCATCATCATAATCCCTGGACGCAACCAGAGAGACAGGAATAACCAACCCTCGACATTGAATTTGTTCATCGAAGTTGTTTTTTATTTTGAATGTCCTCAAGGAATTGGTGACAATACTCGCTGGACGTGTTTTGAAGTCAATGTCATAGAAGCTTTTTTCCTGTATATTCATCCATTGCAACACACACACATTTTATCTTAAATTACCAACTCCATTCTTGGATAGTCTAATTGGTGAAGAGCTCTGTTTTTAAACTAACTTTAAACACTATTAAATTCCACCGGCTCCAGTGATGGAGACAATAGTGACACTCTGAGCAGCTCTGGTGGTATGAAGGGACTCCACAGGGCTGGGGTTCACCACCTTAATCACTTAAACAAACACGGCAGCACACTCCCACCGCTCAACACCGGGCTGGTTTAACACCGCGGGCATGTGTCACAGCGGGAGCTTGGTGAAAGAGCGTGGGTTTGCTCAGACAAACAGCCCGATGAAAGGTTCAGTCCTGTGGGAAGGGCCGGGGAACGTGGCTCTCCTGGGCCCGACCTGTGGCACCCTGTTATTTGATGGGCTTGTGTGTATTAACATACGTGTTAGTTTGTCATTGCAACTATACAAGACAGTGTATTTTGCTTAAAATAGAGAAAACTGAAGGAAAACAGACTGAGAGAAACAGCTGCTCTAAAAAATATTAAATAAATGACAGTTAAAGTTGTAAGACAATTTTAATTTACACTCTAAACATTTTTTAGAATATCTTAGATATTTCTTTAGTTGACCATATTATTTATTATAAATTGATAATTATTAGATAATGAGGGAGACAATCATTGGAAATTTACAGCTCCAGGATTGTGCAATGACTGATGTGATATCATCATAATGGTAAGACTAAGCCACTTTTATTTAAATTTACAAATTGACATTTAAATTGACATTTTTGTTTTGGCCATTACTAAACATCCTTTTCTTTTCATCCTTTTTTTTTACTTGATCATAAATGCTTGTGACCAATATTATGTGTTTATTAGTAGTTTATGACTCTCTCTCTCTTTCTCCCTCTCTCTGTATGTGTGTGTTGTGTGCGGTCATGCAAAGCTACCTGACACCCCTGCCAGCGAAAGGAGACTAAGAGAGGTAAACACACATGTCACTGGATCACAGTAGATAGAGTTACCTGTCACTGTGAACTTTTACAGCCTAAATGTAAATACATGTAGATTAATACTGATTTAAATAGTTGATCATCTGCTTAGTAAATGAGCAGATTATTATTATTATTATTTTTGATAACACAAGACTCACTTGTTTCAACTTCATAAACATGAAGATTTTATATTGCAAATTAGAAACAATTTGTTTTTGGACTATTGGTCAAAATCAATTTGAAGATGTCAGAAATCTGTGTTGGACATTTTTCACCTTCGTGTGACAGATTATAAAGAAAATAATAATTAGTTGTTCATGTGGTTGATAGGTAATAGGTGTTTTATTTATTTTATATTTATTTTGGTTCAGAACCAAATCAAAGAAGTGAGTAGAGAGTGCAAATACACACCCAGTACAGAAAGCAATAAAGAGCTCATCCAGTAAAAACTACATCAGGAATAAGGATAAAGTGAACGTGCAGTGAACCAAGTGGCAGTTTATAGGTTACTTGAATTTTGCATTCATTACACATATAATCACACACAATAATAAATTAAAATTTGAACTTCTTTGTTGTCACCTTAAACAGATTTTAGAATAGTCCATTTGAGTTGTGTTTTTCCGACACAGTATAAAAACATGGAATATTGCATTAGGTTAATAGACATTTATCCACATTGCTGTTGTGATGCATTTGATCGTGTGGTTACTTCAGTTCATCTTTGTGATGGACATGCGGTGTAGTTTGCAGTGGACCTCACCCTTTCCTGAAGCCAGCTTCGTATACTCTGTGAACAATTAGTAGTGAGTTATTTCTCAGGTGCTCATTGTTATTGGAGCTCAGGCTCATAGTTGCCATAGTTTTCTTATGCATCATGATCTGGCACTCGAGCAGCATTTACAGTTAATATTTGATCATGAGCCTTTTATCTCAGTGTTTGTGCTGGTGGATTAAAAATATGAGTTATGCCGCTGAAAGGCGACTCTATTGTCAACATTAGTGATGGAGAATGTTTTCTAGCCTGTTGATGTGCTTCGTGACTCGAGTGACTCTCGGCTCACGCCAAACCGATTGTGTTGTTTAACTTGAAAAGGTAGTTCTCGATTAGAAAGAAAACAAACTTTCACTCCGTTCAAAAATAATACTTTGAGTAGCAGTGAATACAAATATTATTATTCACAATTGGGGAATGTTACAGAGTGCCAATTAGCTATTAGCATTTTTTTATGTGACGTCAAAGAGTACGAAAGATGCCAAATCATATATAATACAATAAGTTCAACTTAACTCCAGCTGCATTATTATAACTTTTGCAGGGCTTAAAATGGTAATTTATTACCTTAAAGTCAAAGTAAATTTTTTTAATTTCATTCTCTCATGCAGCATCTCAACATGCAGTTTCAGTTTCTGAGCCCTTATCTCTTGAATTTTTTTAATCTAGCTGCAAACAGAGTCTTCCTTTTGAAGTGTCCTTGGGTTTAGCATCACTGAGTATACGTTTGGGCCTCCACAGCTAAGGGCCCTGGAGCCATGCATTGATGCCGCCGTGAGAGGCCTCCACCTGTCCGTCACAGCACGGTGTGGAGACGCAAATGACGGCTGGAGGCTGGGACGGCTGCACAGGAGAGCAGGGCTGCAGCCAAGGCAAATGAAGAGCTCTTCACTTTGTGTCTCACATATACTTTTGGCTGTGCCAGAGAGAAACGGCTCTCTCCAAACAAAGACAAACAAATTAGACATTTGAATTTGAACACTTGACTTTAACCATTCGGTGGCTGCACAGGTGGTGGATGACTTCAGGACTGAGGCTAAATGAAAACAGGGCTCCTGTCAAATGTTCAGAGATAGGTAAACAGAGCAGATAATGGAGCATCCTTAATGGTAACTGTGGTTGTGTATTATAATTTATATGTATAAGTTGTGTATTAAACAAAATACACAAAAAATTTAGCTTTTTTAAAAAAACTTTTAATCATTTCATCATTAATTCTTACATTTTTAAAGGATTAGAGGTTCAGCAAGTTCGTCATCAAATTCCGTCTTGTTGGCAAATTATTTGAAAATGTCAGAAATGAAAAGTACAAGCAAAATCTTTGTTTACCTGTGGTAGCATGTACTGTATAGTAAACAAGTTATTATAGTCAGTCCTAAAAACCATTTTAAAAGACAATAATTTATCAGTGAATCCGCAATCACTGCTTTTTTGGCCACTTGGGGGTAGCGGATACAAATTTTGAACTTGTCATTTTAAGTTGATATGGCCGACCCCGGTTTCTGGCCACCGGCTTGCTCTGTTTCTTTTCTCTAAAAATGCACAATGTTCCTTAAAAGGCACCATAATTAATTTTTACAATAATCTGCTATAAGAAGTTTTTTTAAGAGAAAGTTTCCCCCTTTTCTCCTCCCTTTTCGAGCAGGGGATCATTTTGTAAAATCGACCTTTTTTTTAAAAAAAAAAAAAATTCCATTTGAATTTAAAATCTCCTGCTGGTTGTGTCTGCGTGAACACTGACCCAGTCTGGCTGCTGTGGAGCGAGTGAGAGCTTCTTGTTTGCATTAGCAGCTGCAGGGGCCTGGTGAAGATGCAAAGTCCTGACGGTTGACTTGCTCCAAACTCGGGCCAGTTTACATAACTGAAGCACTGCACTGCCCGGGGAGCCTGCCGTTAAATCTGTGTGTGTGTGTGTGTGTGTGTGTGTGTTGTCTCTTGCATACACACTGACACAGAAGAATAAACGTGAATATATGTACTATAATAATAAGTAGATTTATCTTATTTATTTAGATCAGTTTCAAGTGATGAAATGTGTACCTCAGTTTGGTTTTATGGAGCTTTATTGTGAGTTTCAGCTCACTCTCACTGCTCTCACAGCATCATGTTCAGCCACGGCACTGGCTGAAAAACCCATCATGCACGACCTGCACAGCACAAAATGTACAGACACGGTTAGTGATTAACATAGTTTAGCAGCTAAAAGGAGTTGGTGGAGACCAAAAACAGAGCTATGAAAGAGTGAATATTGAACCAAAAACTTGATCTTTAGTGGACAAATATCTGTTGTTGCAGGTTTATGGTGTGAACTGATGTAAACTGCCAGGATGGCACTTGGAGTAACCTAAATGATCTATGCAGTGAATTGAATAGTGCGCTGGATGAGTGGCAATGTCTGTTATTGATTGGTTTATTCTGACCAACCCAGAAGTTGCGATTGTTGGAGAAGTGGAAAGTCTAACCAAGACTGGTTATGGTGAGTTTTGTTCCTGTCTGGTTTGAATGAAATGTGCTTTGCGTTGTGTTCACAAGGCAATTAAGCTCATCTTAGTTTGGTGAAAAAGAGAAACTTGAATTCAGAAGGTGTGTAGCTGTGTTTTTCTTTTAAATGAGGAAAGTATTTATTTCTATTTCTGGGCATTTTGTGAGTTTTTCTTATTTCTATTTTTTCCCAGCTGAAGCTATGGAGGTGAGTTGTCCACACAGCTCTACAGATACAACAGCAATCGTTGGTTGGAGGGGCTGATGGTGCCTGGTTGGAAAATGTTAGCATATAGCCCAACCCTAAAGTGAAGTGAAGAGTACAGCTGAGTACACTTTTGAAATCCCCCCCCCCCCAAAAAAAATCTAACATGGCACAGCATGCAGGATATAGTGTTATTATTAGTGTTATATAGTTTACTGTAATAAAACAGTTTGAGGAACAAAGTGTGCAAATCCAAGATAGAGAGAGGACAGATGGTCTGCTGCTATAACTTCACTTCAACTGTCTGTAGCCCTGAAGAAGGGGACATCACCTTCAGGAATCTTTTAAGGCCTCAGAAGCCTTTAACCCAAACGCTTGTCGAGTGGTTCGACAACACATGAAACCGCCTCCTTCCACATGTCTTTGCAACTTTCCAGCACAATAAGGGCTCGAACTTCTTCTTTAAGCTGCCTTTTGTCAATCTTCACGCAACGTCTTCTTCTGCCACTTTGTGTCTGCGGAAACAAGTTCAACACTATGAACGTCTTCCAGGAGAGATTGTCCAAAAGTGAACGACTGTTGCTTCTCCCTCCTCTCTATGACGGCTGGCTTTTCGCTCCGTCTTGTGACTGTCTTCTGCTAAACACTTCTGCCTTCTGTGTGTTCAGGCAAGACATCGTACAGACTCATTTTTTTCTAGCATAAATCTATCTTAAGGCTGAAAATTGGCTGCTTTACTGTTGTCCTTTCCCGTGCACTTCCACGTTAATTAACACCTTGATTAATGCAAATCAATCATACGACCTTCATGTCAACTTTAAGATTCTTATTTGATTTCAGGGTGTGAACAATCCACGGCGATTGAAATAGCTTTGACTCCCACACTGTCACTGAGTCTGTAGAACTGATAATGCCTCTCGAATAACCAGTGGCTAAATTATTGGTCATTGCTCATTGGCTCTTACTGCAGGTGTAAACCTATAAATGCATCACAAATATATGGATCAATTTTGTAATAATAATAATGATGATAATTTCTTAACATTGGAGGAGCGCTTTATTTTTTGCTCACGTTACTCCAACAGGAGTAAACAGTACATTTGCTGTGGCCTGTTTTCAACTGTGGATTAAATTGTGCTACTTCATTTATACTTTGTAAATAATATACTCAATACATAGTGAATATATATAAAAAACTAAGGTGCCAACGTTGATTGCTATAAGGAACATGCCACCCAGTGTGGCTAATTGACGTGCTTTGTTTCTGGACAACAAATGAGGAAAAAGCAATAATAGGAAATAGAGATTAAAGATTAAACATAAGTAAAATATAGATCACCGCAGAGCATTATTAGACATTTCAGAAAATTCTTTTTAAATTGAAAATAACATCTCTTTCATACCTAAAAATTCTGGTTATTGTGCATCTTAATGTTTATAGGTTTTGAAAATCTGTGGTTTACAGCTACAGAACTCATATAAACAAACAAACACTAATGCAACAAACACAGTGCCCTTCTTTATGTCCTTTATGTAAGTCCACACCTTTCAGAGACAGTTATATATGTTCAGATAATTGTGAAGTGCTGCATCAGAGCGAGACCAGCTCTGTTAGTCAGCCAACGACACTCCAATCAGCACTTGTCAACCCAAACTAATTATCACTGAAAAATCAGCACTTATTAGCACTGAAGGATGTGAGGTGTGATTCCAACGCCGAGGAAAAGATCTGAGAACCCCCCCCCCTCATATAATAGATAATAAGAATAAACCTCAAATGTATTTATATATTCGAACATTTTGGTCTGTTAATGTATCAGCCGATGATCAGATTATCCCCTTTTATATCCCTGTTCGCAGTCAGTTGTGGATCAGGTTTTCTTTGTATGACTCACACACTGAATGACTCACCTTTTACCTGATAGAGACAGTATCTTTCTCCTGCTCTGCAACAGAGCTCACAATTATAGTCATGCCTGGTTGCAAATGTCAGAGCATCTATGTCAGTTGGGCCCTGTTAGGATCTATGTGTCAACACCTCATAGATGTCTCAGCCTGCACAGAGCCCAGGCAGCCGCACATGAGCATTTTTACCCATGCCTGCACCTGAAAGGAAACTCGGTTGCACAATAGGATCGCACGTTAGGATGGGTATAGAAGTCGAGCGCTATCCTCCTTATTTTGTTCTACTTCATTAACACAGATTCATTTCTCTGTGTGTGTGTGTGTGTGTTGTCTGACAGTGAGGCAGGGAGGAGGATGGAGGGAGGGGGGCTCAGAGTCAGAGGAGATGTGTTGTTGCCACACAGAGATCTCGTGGCTTCAGCAAAGTAACTCCCATGAAGCGAAGCTTTTTGCTGTAACCCTTTCTCTGTGCGGGCACGTATCGGCACGCAAATCAGTGATAAAAACTACAAAGAATTGCTGCTATAATTCTTTTTAGATTTGAGTTTTTTGTGAATATACTGTACATAAATTACTTTCTTGCTGAGCATTAGACAAGAAGATTGATACCACTCTTACGTTTGCACGGAAAAATAAACTTAAACATCGAGTCTCGCTCTTTCCAACGATAACGAATTCCGCCTACGAGCACCTCTAAATCCCACAAATTAACATGTTATATCTTGTTTGTTTAATATGCCCAGATAGTAAGAAATTGTCATAACCTAAATAAATACACAGCCTGACATTTTTTCATGCTTAAACAAATGAGATAGAACATGCTAAATAGCGATGTTCAGAGGTGTCGGTAGGAGGATGTTGTTGTCTTTGGACAGAGCCGCGCTGGTTGTTTCACAGTTTCCAGTCTTTGTGAATGCTAAGCTAAACAAAGCTGCTGCTGACTGTAGCGTCATATTTACTGCACAGACATGAGAATGATATAAATCTTCTCATCTAACTCTTGGCAAGTGTATTCTCCAAAATGTCAAACTAATCCTTTAATGCTAACAACATAAACCTAAAATTGGTCATCTTACATGCACATAGAGTAAAAAGATGTAGAGACTACCTTAACATAACAGTGCTACCAGGAGGTATATGTAAGGTTTAATTAGATGTATTACATGGTCTCAGGTTACTGGTGTCTGTTTTGCCTGTGTGAGCCAGGCATCCTGCCAAAACCATATCTCCTTTTATTGAAGCCATAATTTTTTAAATCTTCTATTTCAGTTCGATCATAATCACTGCTTTGGTCGCAGGCATTGTGATTGTTCAGTGATGCACAACAAGGCTTTTGTGTGTCATTGCTGACAAGCTTTCACCGACACCTAAATCCTCTGATACCTAAGCAGGAAGATACAGGTATTCATCCAGCTTCCACCGATATCCTTGAGCACAGTGTTGTGTTTTCCCAGCCGTCAAACTCCTGACATGTCTTTTTAAGCTTGGCAGATGAAGCACTTGTGGAAAGGGCCTTGGCTCTGAATATGCATGTTTGTCATTGCGTGATATTTAGCCTTTGTTTTTATATATGAAGAGATGATTGATTTTTGTATAAATGAATCATAAAGTGCATTTTGTAAAAGACAGTAAAAGCTCTTGAACTGATAAAACTGTAAAGTGCACAGGTCCCAAAACGGGGTGCAAGACAAATAGTCTCAGAGCACACACAGATGTAAATTTAGGATAATGACATGAATGAAACATGCTATCATGCTCACAGTTAATACTAACATACTGATGTTGACCATGTTTGCTAATCAGAACTAAACACAGTATGGTATATGGAACCAAAGTACTTGACAAATTTTGACCTGGTGATGACGCTAGATGAAAAATCAGACTGAAAACTGTCACATGACAAATGTAAGATCATCAAAGTCATTGTGATTCATCCTCTGGGGACTATTAATCTGTACATGTTAATGCCAGGGTTAACCTCTGTAGCTGAGCAATGACTATTCAATATCAATTTAAAAAAAGACAGACATTTGATTGAAATTGTTTTTAGAGGTCTGAAGAGATACAACTTTTTTTTTTTGATAATTATTTACAGCCTATACTATATTCATATTTATTATTACACAGTGACCTGCTGATATTTAAGCAGCACAACAGGTGATGGACTCTTTCAGAACAATGGACTTTACCAGTAATTTGCTCAAACCTCAGCTTCGCCAAAGCTCCATTTTGTAAAGTGTTGGTTACATTTCAGTGTGAGTTTTGTAATTGGCAGAGCAGGATGAGAGTCTGCCTCAGTTCTTTGAAGCTTCAAATACATCTGGCTTTGCCACAGCGTGTGTTTATTAGTCATTATAAGCCATTAGATAGTTATTTTTAGTTTCAGGTGACATCGTTTGGTTCCTGCCAGGATAATTAGAGCTCCTTCTACTCAAGAGAGATGAAGCATGCGACGGCAATGGTGGCTCACCATCTTCATGCGTGACGGGACTGAGAGACTTGAGCATGACCACTCAAACAGGATGCGGTGCAGATCAGTCCACCGGTGTGTGTGTGTGAGAGACAGAGGTAGCAGTGTATTGATTGGGTGTTGCAGGTCTCACGCATACCTGTATCTGGGCTGTGCAGAGGGAGGTTGCCCTTCTGACTCAGCCTCGCGTGGTTGCTGGCCAAGTAAGACAGAGAGTAAGAGAAATCTAGACTGGTATGCTGTTTCTTTCCAGAGCCACCTGTGTGTCTGTTACTGTGGGATTTGTACCTCCTCAATCACTGACACATGTGGATTATCTGTACTTAAGGCAAAAAGCCAATACAAGCCACATCTTGTGTGCAAGCAATCAGGCACTCAAACACTACATATCTTTCCCTTTGTGGACAGAATCTTCTAAAGAACGGCTACCACTATAATTGCTGTAATTAGACCTGGAAAAGAATGTTATTTCAATGTAACCCTTCATAATTGTAAAGTTAATACGTTTTGAAAACACACACAGACACCCTGAGGCAGTATTGTCTTAAAAACTGTTTTACACTGATGCCATATGTGACATAATGTGGATTTATTTTCCTGGTGCTTAGCAGGTTGGATGATAAGTGATCTTTGTGGTTTTGTCATGAGGTGCCCTGGGCTTGTGCCTGGCAGAGGTAGCTGAACTCAGGTGCAAACACAGGTTAAAGGTGGGTCAATTGTTGAGGAAACGTTATGAGCGAGTGTGTGAGCCAGAGAGAGAGAGAGAGAGAGAGAGAGAGAGAGAGAGAGGAAATGCTGTTGAACAATGCTGATAATCTCCCTCATCAGAAACCTCCTCACCTGGATTTATCTCTGTGCAGGTGCAGGTGGAAGTCTGCCCCAAAGCAGATACTTTCCTTTTCTTTGTTTAGCTTCCCCGGGTGTTGTCATGGTCTATTCACCGTCTATGCCGTCAGGGGGGTTATATTAACTTACATCACATACTGTATGTCTATTATTATTCATACATAGAATAGCTATGACAGAGGTGAGGAGGGTCGTTGGAAAAGGAAATAATGTGTCTGTGGACAACTTTGCATTCAAAGAGATTAATAGCCTGATCAGTAATCCATCCATCCATCAGCTGTATACCTGTATGCTTTCCCTTGAGTCTCATGGGGGAGCTGTCAGCTGACACTGAGCGAGATCACAATCGTGGGGGCTGGCGCATAGAGACAGACAACCATTCACACTCACATTCACACCTACAGGCAATTTAGAGTCCCTGGTTAACCTGCATGTCTTTCGACTGCAGGAGGAAAATGCAAACTCCACGTGCACGTTTGAACCCAGAGTCTTCTTGCTGTGAGGTGACATCAGTAAAATGATGAAGACAGTGAGTTCATCAGCTGCTCTAAATTTAAGACATAATTAGAGTCACAACTTCTGTCTTGTTATTGTAAGATTTTGCCACTGTTCCCGTAACAATAACAATTTTACTCACAAAGTTAATTGCAGAGATCTAATAAAAAAAAGTTTACAGATGTGAGCTCTTAGTTCTTGTCTCATTTGGTTTTACCTCCAAATAAATTCTGTTCTGAATTATGGTTTATTGAGTACAATGTTAACATAACTGATAGAAGCGACTAAAACATGACCCAAGTTACAGGAAACAAGAATTATCCTTTACAAAGCCCTAAATCTAGATGTGAAGCTGGGATGGAGGAGGCAACAGAAACAGAGGACGTGAAGTGAAGATGGCACATGTTGTGTTAACAATCCAGCAAGCTGTGTGATTCTTAAACCTGTGCATGCAAGACTAAAACAGCGTTGTTTAGAAGGTCAGAGCTTTGCTGCAAGACAAGTTATTCTGGATTCTTACAGAAAATAACAGACTTAATTTTTATGCGTGGGTGTCTTAAGTCCCTGATGACGAGGCAAAACCCGACCGGAGTCAGACACAGGGACACTGTCCGTAACCCTGGACACAGGTTGAGGCCCTGAACCTGCAGGAATACAGTAATGAGGACACAAATCGCGTGTGTGCAGGTAATTGAATTTGCACGCTTATGTGAACACATGCATATATATGTGTGTATGTGAGATTTGGGCTGTGTTTGAAGGTTAATAAACTTAAGCGCCCACACTCTGTCATGCGTAGAGAGGTTTCAGCTGCACAATGGCAGCGCGATGGGTGTGACTGTCTCTGGGATTAAAGCAGGAGAATAGATCCAGAAACGGACAGGTTCCACTGCCTCACTCGCTCTGCACCGAGACTCCTCCTTAACACTGAGCGGCGAATTCCTCACACTCTTAAATGTCAACGCGTGTGGAATCTATGTTAGGAGCCGTATTTAATTTTGGTGGTAATTCTACTTTTAAAGGTCAAGATTGAGGCTACTTGAGCTGATGAAACACCTTTTTAAAAAAATATATTCTTCCCCCCCTCCCTCAGTTTAATTGATTTGTTTGTGTATCAACTTTTTGTCTGGGACGCCATTTGAATGGACTGATGGATTTGCACACCAAATGCTGTCCCATTGTAGTGTTTTGCATGCCGTGCGGCGGGCCCTTAACCTGGCACCATTTGTCATGAAAGCCCTTCTCCCTGGTTCGCTGTCGGCTCACACTTTAAAACCTTTTACAAGCTAAACCACTGTGGAGAATTTACGACCAGGAATGAGCTACACCGAAGTTAATGCGCTCGGTCCTGCCAATGAGCTCTGGCTCAAAAGCCTGGTCTTCATAAATAGTCTAGTGTAGTCGAGGCTAAGCTAATTGTTTCGTGTGATGTAAGATATAAATTCTCCATCATCAACTTTTTCTCTGAGCAGCAGAATCATGTTGTCTGTAGGTGTTTTATTTCTGCTGTTACGATATTATTTGTTAATACACCTCTGTTAAACCTGAAGCTATAGAGTGCATCAAATATATTTTATTATTTTATAAAGTATATTGTTCTATATATCATTACAGTCAAACTTTGACCCCTGTTTTAAGCTTTACATGTTTTGCCATCATTTTGTTTTTTATGCATCATTAAGCATGTTGTCTTCCTTTTGTGTCACTGTGTACTCTTGCATCGAGTGACAGACAGAGAAGGAAGAGGATAACAAATTGTTCCTTTTGACACCTGGAAATCATAATGCAACAATGAAAAAGGGAAGAACTTCCAAAAAGGTAAAGAAAGACACAGAAGGCTTGCGTTTGTTTACCTAGCAACAAAATAGAGCAGGAAATTGTAAGAATGTGTTGCGAGTTAGTTTAATTGAAGTAATTATTAAATTAAACTTTTCTTATCATCCTCGAAGAACCAGTAACCGGCCTAAATTATTTTGGCTCTTGAAGGAGAGGTTTAATATCATTAAATTGACAACCTTAATAATAACTGGGTATATATGAAGGAATTGATCAGAGAATATTTAATGTCAGAATTGTTCAGTCAGAGCTACTGGCATCAATATTGGCCTTATCTCTGTGGCTGCACAACGTCCTCCAGTCACGTTCCTACATTTTGTTAATGTTGTTAATTGTTTCTCAAATAACCCACATGTACTAAGGTCCCAAGTCGGTGAGAAGTTGCCAGAGGTGTTCACATCTGCCACATTTGTGTATCACCACTATGCTCACTATGAAGCATATAGGCTTCCTCTGTGGAATGAAGATAATAAAATGACAAGTGTAACTGAGGCCTAAAGTAAATCTTGCAGTTGTGTGATTTATTTTATTAAAACAAAAAGAGGATGAAACACACAGGCATTTTTGGTTTCAATCGTGTAATTTAAATGTTCAATATCACTTAAAAGAACTGAAGTAAAATTAAATGGGTAAAAATAGTGCATGATGTTGTGATCACCCCTTTGAGGACGGGTCCATACCAAGCCTGAGGAAGAAGAGAGGGTGAGTCCTGACACACACACACACACATACACGCACACACACACACACCGCCCAAGAGATTATTTGGAGTTAAAAATGAAGGATTTTGTGGCCATATTTTCACACACGCAGACCTTTTCTTTCTCTTGTGGATTCCAGTGTGTAAGCCTGAGTGACAGAGACCCTTGTGGGGGGGGGCAGAGCTGGTGTTGGAAGTGAATCCAGAGCCGGAAACAATCTTCGCTCTCCTTCAGACTGACAGACGAGCGTGGCGTCAGACCCCCGGAGACCCTCACGGTATGATTAACAAATATGCAAGAACACACACACACACACATAAACACACTCCTCCCTGTTGGCACTTACATGCTTCTTTCAGTCCCCGCCTCCTCTCTTTTTACTCCCTCTCTCTGCTGCCGTATAGCTGCCTGACCTGTCTTACTGCCTCGTTTGTCATCTCCAATCACTTGCTCTTTGAGCGGCTCTGACAGACAGGGGTATTAGCTGCCTCTGTCTGGTGTTGAGAGCTGGGCTTTCCTGCTGAATAGAGAAACTATGTATGAACGCCACAGGAAAACATGTAATGACACACACTGGCACACTCCCACCAACAGCTGCTCCTCTGTGTGTGTGTGTGTGTGTGTGTGTGTGTGTGTGTGTGTGTGTGTGTTGATGTTAATTCTCAGCAGTCTGAGCTTAGCTCTTTTCTTGGTTTATTTTCGTTGTTTGGCTTTAATTTCCACGACTCTTTATTTCTACTTTTATATACTTTTTGATGTCTTCTTGTCTAAGCTCGTTGTATGTTTTGTATGTAAAATCTAGATTTGTGAAATAACTATAACGGACTAATACATGTAGTGGAGTAAAAAGTACAATATTTCCCTCTGAAATGTAGTAGAGTAGAAGCATCAAGTAAAGTATTATTACAAGGATATGTTACTTCATCTGTGCCCAAGTACAGTACTTGAGTACTTAGTTACCTTCCAACATGGGTAGAAACATAAGGGAGACAATGAGGAATAGTGTGTGTTAATAAGTATGTGTGCGTGTGTGTGAAAATACACAAATCTTTAAGCAACTGTTTATACTTTTTGCTCTTGAGCTATTTTTAAAAAAATACTTTTTTGTAGTTCTAAAGCAAGAAGTTGTACTGGAATGTTTCTATTCTCTACTACTTTATACTTCAAGTAAGAGTTTTATATCTGTTTTTAAATGATCACTAACCAATATTAAATATTGATATAATATGATACGACTAAGACAAGAGGCATTCTGCTGCATGATGGGTACTTTTGCTTTTCATACTTTCAGTATCTTTTGCAAATACTTGTGCAATTTACTTTGAAGTATTCTCTATTGCTGCTTTATTACTTTTATTTAAGTAAGGGATCTGATGCTCTATATCGAGGCAGATGTGCAAACCCAAAGATGCAATGTCTTCGTCTTGGTTGCCAGTTTATTAGGTACACTTAGATAAAACTAATGCAGTCTAGTAGAGTGCCAACCAAAGGTGCTGCAAGATTTATTTCCATTTTATTTACTTTGCATTTGTGGCACATATTTAAAGCATTTTGGCACTTTTGCACAGACAGTACAGACAGCAGTAAAAGAGATGAGAGGAAATGAGGGAGAAAAAGATGCTGCACATTTTCCCGACTGGATTGGAATGACGCGTTTCGTGTTATTACGTGTCTTTACCCTTAAGCTGGTGTGGTTCAATGCATTAAAAAAACAAGGTGACATTTACTCATAGTTTTCTTGTGTCTCAGAATGGAAGCAAAAAACATCATGAATCACTTGATGAAAGCATTGTTAAATATGCACTTGACCTGCAGTCACATGGATGGGTGCCATAAAAAAAAAAATTATATCCACTTCAAAAGCACCACAAACTACAGCCTCAAAAAAGTCCATTAAGATGAATCAACACATTCTTAAAACAATAACTGAACATTATAACCTCCATGATCACACGACTCTTGTACTGGACTGCTATAGGTTTGGTTAGGTGTACCTAATAAACCGGCAACTATGTGGTTTTAGTATATTCGAAAAGGATTAGATGTTGAATAGATTTTAAAATAATGCTTGGCTTTGCAATGCGTATTTGTTTTAATGTAAGTTTAAGCATTAGATTTTTGCCTGATGTTAGTTTTAGAGTTTGACGGGTGTTTTTCTTCTGCGCTTTTGAAGAATACGCACAGTTGTATATACAGTGTATACAGTCTCTTTTCCATGTGAAAGTAGTAGTAGAACCAGTTTTAATGGACTATAGCTTGTGGGAGGCACCTGAGTTTGATACTTATTGTTCCCTCGGCCTTGTGAATATGTGGAACATGTCTGTAACTGGTGTGGGTGTCTTGCGGTCTGCTGCGGTTTGGGGTTGGCCAGAAAACAGATGCAGCCTGCCATTCATGCATTAAGAGCTGCGGCTGATTCAAGTGTCAAATATGATGGAGTGGCTGACTACCCTGCCAGTTTAAGCTTGCCATGGTTGGCTAGCCGAGCGGCTGACTGAGTGTGCAGCTCCTCGCTCCACTTTACACGCAAACTAAATGAATCGTTGAATCCGACTCGTGCAGACAGGCCAGTTTAGTTCGATTTTAGAGGGAAAACTTTCTAAACGTGCATCAGGATGGCGTCTCTGAACGCAAGTCAGGAGCTCATCTAGGGTTTTTAAAATACGTATAAAGAACCATTCAGTCAATGCATGTTTTAAAAGATCTGTGTCAGTACTGGTAAGGGATCATCTGGCTTTTAAACCGGATGAGTTCTTAGGAATATTCAGCAGCTACATAAGTGTGTCAGAGACTGTAACACCGGACTGCGTGGGCAGACTCAATGGCAGTGAGGGATTTTTTTGGGAAAACAAGCTGCTGTCTCTGTGGTGCAGCGTCCAAGCAGGCCACCCACCATGAGAGAGGGTCTGAGGAATGCTTTTTGCTGGATTGCTTGTCTTGTTGTCCCCCCCCTCTCGTCCTCCACCTCAGACCTACAGTGTTTGTGTGTGTGTGTGTGTGTGTGGGCATGTGTCAGGAACGCCATTACATACATTATCTGGAAGACTGTGTCTGTGCATGTGAGGACTGCTGAGTGTTTGATCGTGTAGTCAGCGTGTTTGTGTGTGTCTGGACATGGATTTTCCACGTGCATTCTGACCACCGGTGTTGTGGTTTTGAGTTGGTGGTTCCTTTTTTCTTTTTTCTTTTTTTATCCATCTGGCTGACAGACTATTCATGGAAAGACCGCACAAGGGGGCTTTTCCTTATCTGACAGTTGAAATGATTAGTTAATTAGTGGATGGACAGAAAATTATGTAGCAGCTACTATTATAATATATTAATTGTTTAAAAAGGGAAACTTGTGGCTCTAGAGGGCGCTGTGCAAAATTCGATGAGTTGCCTCAAGTGATGTCACTTGAGCAGCGTTTGTTGCATTTGAAAATTAAACAAATAAACAAAAAAAACTAGCCACCACTAATTTAACAAGCATGATGCTCCAACCAAACTGTCGGTGGTCGAGTTGCATTGTGGGTAATGCAGGCAGCAGGTTTTAAAAGGATGGAGAGGAGAATGCATGGCATACATTCCTTTTTTTAAACTACCCATCATAAGTCTGACAGTGTTAAAAGAGTGCAATACTAAATTTAATATCATCTAAAAACAAATTTTGAACACAAATGCCAGAAACGCATCAGTTCCAGCTTATTTTTCTCTGAATATTTGCTGGTTTCTTCATCCTTCATTAAATCAAAATTAATATGTATGTACACTGTATAAAGCAAGTTTGGGCTTCGTAAGTCATGATGACATTTCTCTTTTGTTTCTCACATTCTCTTACAAATAATCATTCAGATTAGTTTGCTAATGAAAATAATCTGTAGCGCAGTTCTATTCAATGATTTATTAGCTCTTGAATCTAGATGAGAAATCCTGTTCAAAGTCAAAATAAAAAGTAGAGTGAGTATTTTCATCACTATAATATTATTGAAGAATCTGCTCATTATTTTCCTGATTAATGGATAAATCTTAATCATAAAATAGTGGAAAATGTCCCTCACAATTTCCCAGTCCAAGGTGATATCATCAAATTGGAAGCTAAACAAAGAAATGTTAATTCATAATAAATATGTGATTAATTAATTATCAGGATAATTGCATATTAATTTTCTGTCCATCAACTAATTAGTTGATTGACTAATTGTTGTGGCCTAAATCAGGCGTTCAAGTATTTAGCAATAGAAGACAAGATACACTGAACAGTTCATCTCTAGATTTTAAGATAAAAAAAATTGCATCAGATTTCTAATTGATTTTTGCTTGTTTAGTTTAGAGGTAACTACTTGATTCGCTGATAGTGACAATCATCCATTTTATGTGGCAAGTTAAAAAGACTTTGTACTCCTTTGTACCTGAGTACTTTCGTGCTTTGACTGAAACCACTGCCTACAGCTCTTTTTCTGTTTTCAGCTGAACAGTGTTTTTCTTTCTTCTACCTACAAACATAAAAATCCCAACTGTAATAGAGCTTGGACAAACTCATTTTCTTAGCACAGGAAAATGCATACCGACCTATTAAAACACACTGGTATAAAGATTTGTTTTCCAAAAGAAAGGCTCAGTGCCAAAATAAAAAAGAAACAGATTTAGTGATTTTTGGCAACCTCTGATTAATCACATTGATCTAAGTGACTTAACGGGACAAATTGGACAAGGTGGAGGTTTCTGTATAATAGATCACAGTTGGATTTGCTTGAACACATTATTAATTGAGGGATAGTGTAAACTGCAATACAACACTGTTTTCTAAGAAACCTCCACATTGAGCAGTGTGAGTTTTCCACCACTAGAGGATGCTTTACCTCAAGGTTTCACTGAGCAGCAGAGTAAGAGAGAGGGAGAGACTCGCGTTGATACTGGCACTGTTTCATAAACAACATCTAATAGGAGACGCCCTAGATTCACAATATCCACCTGTACACATATGACAATGCCAGTTACTGTAGCTTGTGGTTGTTTGAGGTGTTTATAGATCTCACCTGCACCGTGTCAAACAAAGCGCAGGCTGTGTCTATATTTGCAGTTATCAGTGGAGCGACAGGCCACAGGGTGTGTGACTGTGAGGGCGACATGCTCTGATGCTGCTCAAAACACCTGGCTGGTTTAGTCTGCTGCAGGATGTTACAGCAGATATCACTGAACTGGGCCAATGTCAACGTAGCACATCGTTGTGTTTGTGTGTGACTGAGTGTGTGACCCAACTACCATGTTCATACCCGGGACCCTTGAGTTGTTGAGTTCATAGATCGATCAGGATGAGTGACAGAAAGGTATGAAACAAGAACTACAATGTTGCACCCTTGAAGAGAAATCCTATATAAAGTATACCTGGATCATATCAGTTAAGGTTGTTTGTTCCAAAACTAGGTGAGTGCAGACATTGTTGGAAATTTAGAAACAGCTTGCTTATTTGTAGACATCATTTAGAGATATGTGGTAAATGAGAGGATGATATGTGCAGCGGCAGAAACTATGGAAATGAACCCAAGCTTAATCAGAGCAGACTGGTTCAAGTCAGGCGGAAGCAGCTGGAAACAAAAAGACTCAAGAAATTTAGAACAAATCAGGTAGGAAACATGATTAATATTGTTTTTGTAAGGATGAGATTCTGTAGCATTTTCTGGCCAAGAGGTTCACTGTGCTGCTGAGGAGGGAAGGAAATCAGATTAGAGATTAGAAATTTGTTGCAGAAAGTCAACTGTCCACATGGGGGTCAGTCAGAGTATGTGGGATATGTAGGGTGGAGGATAGAGTTTGTGTGTGTCGTGGGGTAGAGTGACAGGGTTTAAACTGTGCATGAAGAGAGGGTGTAGCCACTTTGACTGGTGGTGACAGATAATGGGTGGGGACCAAAAGTTGTGTCACCTCGTGTTTGATGTTAACTGTCATACTGTACAGTTATAAGCTGAGCTGGCTTATCAGAGTGCCATAGATCTTACAGTTCTTCTTATCTGATGCATGAAAGGCAGTATTACAGCATGACAGTATTTTAAGAAGGCTCAGAGTCAATATTTGCGAGAGCTAAATTGTGCAAATGTATTAATGTGTTGCGAAGATAATCACCACAACATGTATTTTGTTATGTTAAGATTTGAATCGTGATTGGATTTTAAAGTGGTCATTATCACATGGCCATATCAAACAAAAGAGAATTCAAAATATAGGTTTGCAGCGGTTACTTTGTGAAAGATTATAGAAATAGTAGCAAGATAAATTTGCACAAATTATTTGTCTGAAAAGAAATATAGTAAGACGTCTATTGTAAAACGTTTTAACAGATGATGTTTTATTCTGTAGTAAGGAGGCCGTGACTCAGTCTGACTTTACACAACAGTAAATCTTACATCTACTTACTAGATGAAATTATTATTTTTCTGTCTGTCTTTGTATTGGTTTATATTATTGTAGCACAGTTTTTTTTAGTCCTTAAACATTAAATATTTCAACCACTATTATACTGTAATACTGTTAAGTGTAAAACAGGTTACTCCACTCTAGTAGAAACACAATACAACAATTTGACGGTAAACAAAAAGAAGGAAGTAGATTACAGTAGTGTTGGAGTGATGTCAACATGATGTTAAGATACGGAGAAATGTTATGTTAGTTATGCTATCATGTTGCATTGATTTAGTGATCTCTGTATCTGGTGATAAGCATGGAGTATGTGCTGATATGAGTTGGCTGTATTTTGAGAACTGGGCAGAAGAATATAGCAAGTCAGTTTGTTCCTGTGCAGCACGAACTGTGAATATTGAAACTCTCTTGTGGGAATTGAGCCAAAGTAAGTGTGAAATGCTGCACATGAATCATAAAAAATAATAACAATAGCATTATTTTATGATACTGTTAAATAACTAGTGAATTTAAATGTCAAATAAATGTAGTGGAGTTAAAAGTACAACATGTCTTTGAGAACTGTGGTGGAGAAAAGTAGATGGAAAATGACACAATGGAAATATAAGTACGATTTTTCAGTACTTGTACTTGTGTAAAGGCACAGCTTGAGCAAATGTGCTTTGTTACTTTCACCTCTGCTGATAGTAATTGATTTAGTGTTTATTACAGCTCTACTGTAATTCTTTATTTGTACAGTACATGTTGTACAAAGTTTGCATTGTATATCCCAGCTTACGTGTGCATATATTTCATATCGTTTGGAGCTTTTAAGTTGCTTGAAGCTGCAGACATGGCTTTGATTATGTTGCACTAACAGGATTATTAAGACGTTTCAGTCGTCTTGGAGGTACAAAAGAGATTTTCTTACCTGACCTATTTTTCCTGGTTGGATTCTTGCAGGAGGATATGAATCCACCAGGAAAATGAATAATGCATCTATCTTCGTCTTCTATTTGCTGTGCCAAGTCCCTGCTGTGTCTCGTCCATATTCTGAGAACAGCTAGAAATAGTGGTGAGTAAGTAAGTTATCAAATTTTTTCACTTGAGTTTAAATGATTTTTTTTTCAGACATACTGATTTTTGCCTGCGACATACAGTATCTTTATCTAGCTAAAAATCCAGAGGTGTGTGCATCTGTGAGCAAAAAGTCGTCATGGCGATAACTATTTCTTGGTATTTATTTGAATAAATTACATTGACTTATCACATTTTTTCTTTACATCAAGCATACAGTCTTAGAATCCAGTGCAAGAATAAAAGAAAAAACCCCAAAAACAAACCCCAGAAAACAATTAAAACAAAAACAATCCAAAGACAATCATGTGCAGCACAGAGAATCCCTCCTTTCACATTGCTTCTGGATAATATACTGTATATATACAGTACATCTATACTGTATGTGTATACTTTTGTCACAGTTACAAAAATAAGATACGTTACTGTAGATGCAGGACTATACACACAAGGTGAAAACAGAACACAGAAAAGCTGTACAGTCCTCATTGAGGGCAAAGATACACACGATTGTTAAAAAAAAAAAAGTGAAAGAGAAAAAGGAGGAAGGAATTGTATCGCCTTTAAAAAAAATAAATACATGACCTTCACACTGTATCATTATTCTTCCCCAGCCAACAAAGTGTACTCTCTGTTAAAGTTGTGCTTCCCTTAAAAAATAACACTTAATATGGGATATCAGTTGATTTTGCATCATTTATTGTAATTCTGCTGAATATAATGAATTGGTCCTTTGATTAAAGAGACATCCATGTTTGTTTTAATGTCGAACACTGTCAGAGACAGTATATCTTAAATACCTCAGCATCAGAGGTCCTCTGCAACCCCGTCCCCTGTGCATAACACGTGCAGTATGCAAACCCAAGTACGCCCCCCCTCCCCCAAAATACACGCACAACATTACTACAAGATGGGTGGAAAAAAAAAGTCTTACCGCTGCGCAGATTATTCCGCAGAGGGGTTAATCGTCAACATTGCAGAGAATAAAACCAGGGACAACAAGTGCAGTGGAACACCTGACTGCTCAGCTGACTACAACATGTACTGCTATAACTGAGGTTGGTTTTGCTTCTAGATTATCAGTACATCAGTTAAAGAAGGGACAGGAATCCCACACAATACTGCATACAACCATAGAGCTGGTTAGGGACATTAAGCATAATGTAAATCTTAGCCATTTTTCTGAGGTCTTGCATGACGTTAGAAGGGGAAACCAGCGGCTTTGAGTCCACGTAACGTCGGAGAAAAGGGTGTTTAGAGTAAGTTGCATCATTTCAAGGAACAAAACATTTCCACTGAGACAAAAAAAATCATTTCTCATTCCGTTCAGCCGTTTGTGCCCTCCTGGCTATATGTAGCTTCGTCTTAATCAATGGCTTATAGACAGCTAAACTACAGAAGACTAATCGGACTAGTAGGGATGCAGCAGAAAGAGCTACGCCTTCAGCCGCAGAGAAAACAGTTGCCGCGATGAGCAGTTAAGTCCTATAAGTTATTATATCACAATACATCAACCATTTTTCACACAAGCTGCTGATAAAATACACGTCGGAGGATTGAAACTTACGCACCATAGTTTTTCTCACGTCACTTCAAACAGTTTAAACTTCACAACTTGTGTTTTTGCAAATCATGTCATCACTCCACTAATCACTGGCTCAGATATGTAATGTCACATACTTAAGAATACAGTTTTCGCCCCTCTCCTCCTGATGAAAATACCAAAGAACTAGAGATTGCAAGCTGCACCCTGTTGCATCAAACAGATTTACTGACACTGCTGTCTTAAAATCTCGAAGCTATAACTGGATTTGAATCGGGTTTTTGCAGGTAACTTTGGTATCTAAATCACATACGACCAATTACGCGCACATGTTGATATGTAAAAAATAAAAGGTACTATGGGAAATCTTGGTTGTTAGTTAGAAGCTAGATGAAAGTGTCTACAACTTTTGTCAAAACTATGAATAGTTAAAAGGTGAAGACATCCTTTGGACAGAATTTTTTGGAGCATGATGGGGATGCGGTTTCCATAGAAACTGCCCGAACATGCCGAGAGACGACTACCATTAAAAAGAGGAATATTTAAAAGAAAACAAAATCAGCTCAACATATTTTTTTTAATAAGATAAAACGTTAAACACTTGAAACCATGCTTGACCTAGAGTCTCTAACAAACATGAAGCACGTGGACCGATTTTTTTTTTTTCCTAGCATGTGAGAGAAAAGTTTCTATCTACTGTAGAGGTTTCCACAAAGTACAGTGAATGAGAGATAGTGTGAGTTTGTAAAGCTGCTCTGATAAACTTATGACGGACTGACAGCCAACTTAACTGAGACAAAAAAGCCGGGACAGAAATGGATAAAATGACTATGGAAGCCTGAAGGTGCCTCCTGGGTTAAGGGGAAGCAACGACATCAATGCAGATTTTTCCTCATTTAAGGTTTTTATGCTCAATTGGTGCATACTTAATTTTTCGTCAATCTTTGTTCGTATCTTCTTTCGTTATTGTGTTGTTGCTGTTTTGACTCCTTTAAAGCGGAGCTCAGGTGGTTGGTAGGAATGTTTTAGGAAAAAGGTTACTGGGATTACTGGAGGGGAGGACTTGTTTTCGCCACCGTTGCAGACGCAGCCGGTCGTGGTGACGTCCTAGTGGGGCAGCGGCACCAGGATATCCACATAGTTGATGGGGAAGAAGCCGGAGTTGCCGTGCAGCATCCCCTCGTACCAGTTGTCATCGATCTTGTTGGTCAGGGTGATGATGTCACCTTCCTTGAAGCCTAGCTCACCTTCGTTCTCAGGGTCAAAATCGTAGAGTGCACGACAGCAGGGCTGGTCCATGGGGGCTGGAGAGATGTTGCCGAGATAAGAGAGGGAGAGAGGAGTTAGACAAGAGGAGGAGACGAGATGCTGCATATACAGGAGATTAGAGACATAATGATCACAGGTAAAGCTTGTGAAAGGCTCACCTGGAGACCTGGCTGAAAGAGGGAAAGAAGGAAGCAGAGAGGAGGAGACAAAGCAAAAGAGACATGATTATCAGTGACCAGAAAATAAGGATGAGGTGTTTAAAGGAACAGTTCTACATTTTGGGAAAGATGCTCCCTTTCTTTCTGGCAGAAAGTTGGACAAGAGGATTGATACGAGTCTCATGTCTTTGTGGTGAGGCTACAGCCAGCTTATCTTAGCAATAAAGACTGGAAACAGGGTGAAATATAGCCTCATTTGTGATCGTCTCATCCACTGCATGGGAGACAGTCCTGAACAGTCCCAGAGATAAGTGGCTCTTTTATAGAGGTAGGGCCTTTAACCAGACATTTGCCAGGCCAGTCTTCATTCTCGAAGCTCTTTGAAAACCAAAAAATACCAAGAAAAATCTTCCGACTGTGCGAAGTCTCCCTAACAGTGTTAGAGGAAGCAGTTAGACTGGCTTGGTCCAAGGATAATGAAACTCACTTACCCGCAAGTCTAAAGTTCTTCATTAACATGTATCTTGTTTCTTTAATATGTAAAAAAGTAGAAATGACAATTCACCAATTTCTTGGCTGTGAGCAGCTGCCAGACAATAGAGTCCAGGAAGTTACTGCTCCCGGGCAAAAATTATTGTGGCACATACATAAAATATATGTGAGCTTTAGAGGTGCTGGTAGCCGGTTTTGTTGCCTTTGGACAGAGCAAAGCTTCCTGTTCTCCCCTTTCCAGTCTTTATTCTAAGCTAGTATGAATCTTCTTAACTCTGAGCGAATAAGATATTAATTTCCCAAAATGTCAAAGTATTCATTTAACCATAAAAGAAAGATGATTCAAAAAAATGGGGAAAAAGAGAAACAAGGGGTTAGAAAGAAACAGCACTGCAGGTGAGCAGCACTGCAAACAAAAATGCAGACCAAAAAAGACTTCCACCAAAAATCCATATAAATAAGAATAAAAATAAGAGTGAAAGAGAGATTTTGCATCTCTTCCTAAGTCACCCTTGCTCACCTGGAGATCTTGCTGCGAAGGGGAAAGGAGAAAACAAAGGTGAGCAAAGAGCAGAAGTGTTTATGTTTAATAGCATTTTCTAGATGGATGAATGATGACTTGATGGGTAAGTACAGAAGGCGCAGCAATGAAAAGGTCAATCAAACAAAGCAAGGAGAGACACAAGTTAAACCACAAATTGAAAAGAGCAGCAGACAGACAAAGAAACAGGAGGATAAGAGACGAGAAGATTGACAAGTGAACAAAACAGAAACATCAAATGCTCGTCCGCTGGGAAGCTTTTCATTGTTAATGTAGGTCTGCATTAAGTGAACGGACGGCACTTGTTTTTCTGCTGTTTGTGTCATTTGAGTGCAACAGTTAATAACGCCAGACAAACAGAGATGGACAATACAAAAAACAAGAATGACGAAATGATGGAAGAGATATTGTTGTATCTCTCTGGAGATTCACTTTTGTCTCACCTGGAGACCTTGCTGCAAAGAGGGAAGAGGAGACAGCACGAGGGGGGAGGGAGAAAGCAGTACAAGTTGTATTGAGTTTTAAATGTAAATGGAAGGACGTCGGTGAAGACATGAATTCATGAACACGCAGACAGAGATACGCATCGACAGATAAGTTTGACCTGGCTCACCTGGAGACCTCGCCCCTGCAAGAATGAACAAAAATCATAAAGGGAAAGAGAAGAGTGCCGAGTTGTATTAATTTGTTCTGGATTGATGGATATTCTGTTCAGTACAGGTAAAAACTGACATGTTGGGAAAAGAGCTGAGAAAAAGAAAGATAAAATTAGCACACACAGTAAATACACTGTAAATTCTCAAATATCTGCCTTTTGATGAAAATCCATTGCTTTTATTTGAAACAGGCCACTAATTACCTTTTACAAGATTTTTATATAGAAAGAAATCATGTGTCTCTTCTGCAATTTTTTTTGAACTAATCATGTATTTAAATTGTGTTTTGTTGTGTATTTCTTTGTTTGTCTTTGCTTTTACTTCATATAATTCTTATCTGTCTTATGATATATTTCTTATTGTGCACAACTTTGTCTTAAAAATGAGTTTTCTTTTTTTAAAAATTTTCTTTTTAATTTTTTTTTCTTTTAAAAATGTTTTCTTTATTTTTCCTTTAAATTTATTTGTCAATTTGGCCAATTTACGCTTTTGTTTTATTTGTTTTGTTGGATTTCAAAATTAATATTTTCAGCTGGAATGTGTTTGGTTTATTTAATATTTTGGTTTGCCTTTAAACCACATAGACACAGCTGTAAGAAACAGAAAAAAAAATCGAAACTCTAATCGAAAGTAATTATTTGTTTGAACTGAGATAAAAAGTTAAAAAAAAACAAAAAAACAACAACAACACAAACAACAGTACTTGTTTAAAGTAACTAACTATATGTTTCTCATACTATAATAAAACACCTCTCCTTCTGACTGGCTCCCGTCCTTTTGATGTGTAGCTGTTTGCTCTTCACACAAATGAAACACACTCCATACAATGTGTTTTAACTTAAAGGGCTTTTAGCATTTAATGCTTTGTCTTTCCTAGAAGGCTTTTATTGTGAAACATCTGTAGGAAATGTTAATAGAAATATTAAAGTGATATTGACCTGAATTAATCAGTTGGAAGGCTTGAGTAAGCTGTTACTGGTTATATGTACTGCATGTGTGTAGATTAACTTTACCCTGCAATTCATTATGACACATCTTTTAACATAATCTTTTATCATTATCTTTTGTCAGAAAAGTATTGGCTGTTATTTGAGAATTTACAGTAGAAATGAAAAAGACAGAGAGGGTTGTTAAAGGAAAAAAAGATCATGAATTAATAGAAACTAGTCCAGAAACTATCCTTTAATATCCTCTGCCAACTTTATTGATCTGTCTTCGCATCAGTTGAAACAAAAACTAATTCTGAGATTCCCATTAAGATGCCACAGTGTACATTAAACCCCAGGACTAGTTTCTGGACATGTTTCTGATCAATGAGGTTTGTGTTCTGGGTCTCACCTGGAGAGCGAGCGCTGTGGATGCCTCCATTGTGGTTCTCGCTGATGGAGAAGTCCAGAGACGTCCGAGGTTTGGGAACAAACTCTTTCCTTGGTTTGTTTGAAGTATCCCTTATCCTGAAAAGTGGAAAACACAGAATCCCTCAGTGCACAAATAAAAGATCCTCCATGTTATGGTTAGTACATGCAACAGTTCAGTTAAAACAGGAAGAGTGAGGACTGACCGTTCGTCGATCTTACTGGAGAGCTGTGTGAGGATCTCAGCAGCCCGGCTGTGGTACTCCACCTGAGCGTGGACCAGCGCAGAGAGCTGGCTCACCTGTTCAATCTGTTGAACACGTGCAGGGTCTGCTGTTACTTATTGACACCATGACAACTGGTACACATCAAAGATTTTCCCAGTAGACCGCCTCATTATGTCACTACACTATTTCTTAGATCATTCTGTGCAATATTCACTCCATACAATATCCAATTCTGTGCAATATTTCATTCTGTGCAATAGTTCATTTCATTGCATTGCATTCCATTTCATGTCAAGTCATCGTTTTCATCCTGTCTATCATGTATATATTGTTTTCATTTTCATATTCTCATATTTCATATTGTTAATTTATTAATACCGCCTAGCCTGGTTAGTAGGGATGAGCCGGATACTCGTTTCAGATGAGTATCCATTACGGATAAAGCATTTTTGACGAATACGATTATGATTCGAGTAAAATCCGTCAATATCCGTGCTCGTGCTGAAGGGAAATCCTCATTGTGTAACTGACTGTCTTCGCGCTGATTGGCCAGTCACACACAGCGCCCGCCCCTCCCTACACAGACACGTGTCTGCCATAGACTGTATAAAATATGGACGTAGTGTCCGTGACGTCACCCATAGGTTTCTGAAGAACAAAAATGAAGCAAATCGTAGTGCGTAGCCATCTTAGTAGCCTACCTCCGGTTACTCCAAATATGGACAAAGAGGTGGAGCGAGGGCGGAGCTGAGGCGGGTCGAATGAACGCTATTGGCTGAAAAAAGCCGCTGAAATAAAGCCGCTTTAGTCGAAATAATCAAACTAGCTACGGCTAACCAGCTAGGTTAAATGCTAAATATCGTTGCTAGCCGGCTAACCCTAAGACGATCTATTTCCCAAACTCAGTGACTAGAATTAGCCGGGGCGACGCCGTTTAGACCGTCAGTGGCTAGTTGCCAATCAAAGTGGCGCCACTTAGATTGACAGCTATGAATTGTGCATAATGATGTATGCTGTATATTTTAAACGAACGCCTTATAAAAAAAAATCCCCCCCCCCCACAGTTGTCATGGAGTAGAAAAACAGCTTATGAGACTAGAGCCATGTTTTGAACCAGGCTGTAAATATGTTTTTTTTCTGTCGTAAAATCGGACCATGGGGCTCAAATGTAATTGACTCCCTTCTGCAGCCTGCTCTAGCGGTTATTCGAGGAACTGCAGCTTTTTTGCACTTCCGCATTGGCTTCACTTTTCAGCAGCGGAGGTTGCCGCTTGGTGTCTGCACATCTCTCGTAACGTACGCGGTCCATTTAGTCAGTGGTGGAGGTCAGTGCCTCCGCTCCGGTCGGATTTTTTTTTTTTTTTTTTTACCGTCTGCTTACTCTTAGTTTAGCTGGTGATATGAAGTCAGTTGAAAAACTTTGCTCGTACTTAAGGCGGTGCTTTTGAGAAGAATACAGTGAACAAAGCTGACATATTATTTCCCTGTTTGCAAAGCAAATCTGAGATGGTGCAAAAAATTCACCAAAAAAAAATCACATACTATACATCAGCGTTTTTTACTGGTCCACATGCATGTGAAGGCTTAATATCGCTGAAACTAGTGGAGATATTGGCCTGAAATTTTGCACAGCAGCTATTAGTAACAAGGAAATTACAATAAAAAATTATGAAGCAAATCTGAGATGGTGCAAAAAATTCACCTAAAAAAATCACATACTATACATCAGTGTTTTTTACTGGTCCACATGCATGTGAAGGCTTAATATCTCTGAAACTAGTGGAGATATTGGCTTGAAATTTTGCACAGCAGCTATTAGTAACAAGGAAATTGCAATAAAGAATTATGAACCAAATCTGAGATGGTGCAAAAAATTCACCTAAAAAAAAATCACATACTATACATCAGCATTTTTTACTGGTCCACATGCATGTGAATGCTTAATATCTCTGAAACTAGTGGAGATATTGGCCTGAAATTTTGCACAGCACCTATTAGTAACAAGGACATTACAAAAAAAATTATGAAGCAAATCTGAGATGGTGCAAAAAATTCACCTAAAAAAATCACATACTATACATCAGCGTTTTTTACTGGTCCACATGCATGTGAAGGCTTAATATCTCTGAAACTAGGGATGAGCCGGATACTCGTTTCAGACGAGTATCCGTTACGGATAAAGCATTTTTGACGAATACGATTATGATACGAGTGAAATCCGTAAATATCCGTGCTTGTGCTGAAGGGAAATCCTCATTGTGTAACTGACTGTCTTCGCGCTCAGTGCCTCCGCTCCAGTCGGATTTTTTTTTTTTTTTTACCGTCTGCTTGCTTTTAGTTTGGCTGGTGATATGAAGTCAGTTGAAAAACTTTGCTCGTACTTAACGCGCTGCTTTTGAGAAGAATACAGTGAACAATATTTCCCTGTTTGCCATCACTGGATGTTTGCATGAATCATGAAGTTCACTCAGATCATTAAAAAATAAACAGTCTTACAGACCACTTATACACATACACACATATAGCTGAACACACAAAGTAGCCTATATTAATATTTTTATTGTATGTGGCTGCATGCAGTATCTGACACTTTCTCTCTGCAGTTCATGAAAATAATATTATAAATATTTTGGAGATATACTGTATATAGGCTTTGAATACAGTAGATTAGCAACTTCTGATCAATCCATATCAATTTCAGACTTAAAATAATGTACTGTTTTGAGCCCCACCCATTTCTGCACCCACTTCCGGTTTAGGCACCGCCCACTCCGAATACAGATACAGATAATGTAGATGGTTAAACAGATACAGATACAGATAGTGGTGTACTCGCTCATCCCTACTGGTTAGTACTGTTAATACTTGTATATTTCTTGTCAATACTTTTATTATAGCTAAAGTGTCATTGTAATAATTTTGTAATAATTTGTACTCTCGTTGAATTGTTGATACTTTTTATTCCATTTAAATTGTTGATACTTCTTTATACTTCTCTTGTTCATAATAAATAAGTGGGACTAATAAATGAATATCTTATCTTATATCTTAACAGTCTCACCAAATGGTCCATTAAAAGCTAGAGGTATCACAAAATCTTCCTCCAGTAGATGATCTTTGCAGAGCTATTATTGAATTGTAGAGGTTTGTTTGTCCTTAAAATGCTCATCTTCAATTTATTTATTTATTTAGTATAATTTCAATTTAAACATCTAACATTGCACAAACTTCATCTGCTGAGGAAGCTCCGGAACAGCTGCTAATAGACCTTGTGGTGAGATTGTTTTGCCAACATACAGGATTAACTAATGTACCTGGGGGTATTATTGTATGGCTTCACGACGTGACAAACAATGACTCTCTTGATAACATTATGCAAATAAACTGTAGCCTGTTGTCACATTCAGTGGACAGACAGAAACATTAACACTCAATGGAGTCATGTTTCAAACCACCTGGTGAATGAAGACACCATTTTTTTTCTGTTTTCATTTTCCCTTTAAAAATCATTTGATTAACTGTTTTTGTAGAAAAAAATATCAATGGAACTTTAATGTAGTATTTCAAATCTTGTGTCCATTCTGGAATAGATGGAGTAAGAGTTATAACAGAATCAGGACCCTCTTGATCACCATGGTTTGAGGAGGGGCTGCAGTAGCTACAGCTACAAATTGTGCGACACTACACTAAATTGATTGGGTTGACAGACTCAACAAAACAACAAAAATCCTGGCTGTGTCCATAAATAAAATTAACCAGCAAAGTAAAGGAAAATGATCCTTACATCACTTTCCAGCAGGTTGAACATGCTCTGCTCGGCAATCTCCTTGGAGTCATCGAATTTCTCAAGTGCTTGTTTGATCTCGTCCTCTGTCACTTTGCCCTGACGTTTCTTCTTATAATCAAAGTCCAGACGGCGACCCTCCATTTTCTTCAGGTGATGCTGCAAAAGAAGACTAAGCGAGTAAATCTGAATCCTCGACTAAGAGATGTCTTGCAAAGATTTTTTTTTTTTTTTTTGCACTCGTACCTGTATCTCCTTCAGGTCTTTTTCATGAAGGTTCTGCAGTGGATCGATGAAGTTTTGCTTAACCTCCATGTCCAGAGCGTCCTTAACCTCTCCAAGCTCACGCATGGCTTCCCCAGCGTCAATCAGAGCAAGGCCTGGAAAAAAAGAGACACATTTAGACACTAAAAAAAACCCCATATGAACAGCAAGAGGCAGTCGGCGCATAGTGTAGAAAAAGGTTTGTCTCCAGTAACACTCTCTCATTAGAGTCAGCAGCAGAAGACATTTTAATGCCTTCAACTTGTGAAGTAAATACCAAAGCGAACTTGACTGGAAAATAGGTGCATGCATTTTTCATAACATTGTTACTGCGTCCTTGAGGGAATAAAATTATGCCACTTTGCTCTTGTGAAGTATATAAAAAGGTGCTTGTGCTTCTTCCCTTTCTGTGAGATTGCGTTGCAGCTCACCGAAGTTAGACTCCTCTCCCAGCTCCCTGCCGAACCTCTGCATGGACTCTCCCAGGATGGTCTCGGTCTGTGTGTAGCCCGGTCCCTTCTCCTGCCCACGCATACGTGACATGGAGTTCATCATGCTCATCTTAGCTCTGGTGGCTGTGGAGACAAAGCACTGCTGGGATAAATATTGGGCCATGCAGTCAGAAAACACAATGTCAAAATGCTTGATTGTAGCTTGTTGTTTGCAGATGATGTTGAAGTTTATTTCTCGTGTGAGTTTCATTCTTTCTGAACAAATGCAATAGTACTGGGATGGGCTGCTGCAGTATAGCATGAGAAAATATTTAGTCGCACTATTAAAGGGTTAAAAAGTCATATGTGGTTTTCAGGAGGAGGCAGCTCAGCTTAAATTAACATCCAAAACACAACTAGTTCAATGTCCAACCTTAAACTAATCTCAACTCCATGCTGACTGAATGGGCCTTTTCCTGCTGCCTTGAGTTTTCCCATCTCATAAAAAGACAGATTTCACGCTGCTGTGTTTAATTACCGCAAAGCAAACGTGATCGATCACTCAGTTACACCCGCTGGGCTGCATCAGACTGATACTGAAACATCATGTCAAGCGGTTCATTTAGTTACAGGATGATGATCCAAACAATCAGATCGCTCCTTAAAATACGACACCTCTGCTGTCTCATTTCCCCTGAAGCTTCATATATTTCCTGACAATATAATCATATCCTATGGCATTAGCAGAATGTTTATTTCAGGTAAAGCAAGGACGCCTCCACTGCGACAGGACCACCATGTGACTAGTGAGCGATGGACACCACATCAATATAAGTAATGGAGAATTAGTACAAAGTAAAACGTGGGTAAAAACTTAAATGTTTCTGTCATTTACATATTAAATTATAGATACAGGATAATTAAATTAAAATTACAATTTGGTACTTAAAAATACTAGATCAGTGGTTGTATTGGTTGAATATGGCTGTTAATTTTTAATTTATTATTGTATTGTCAATAATATAGATATGTATATGTACAGTATGAGCTTGTGTGCTATATGGTATAATTTCAATATTGACTCCTGGGAGATCCAGATCCATCACATTCTATTCTGCACAGCTGCTTTATGTCACCTGGGTTTGGCTGCAGATACTCAGTCGTCTTGGTCATGATGTCCAGCACTGCCCGAGCGGTGGTGTCCATCTTCTGTAAACCGCAACGTAGAATGTGGAAGGAGACAGAAAGAGAAGGTGCAGAAATAACAAAAAAAAAACAGTTAATGGCTGAAAGATTCCAGGAGAGGATGACAGAAATATAACAGCAGTAAAACAATTTATGGATCTATGGACGTGTCATCTAATAGAGAGATAAAACTGGACAAAAGGAAAGTGTTGCTTTGTTCTGCAGTGTGGTGGTGAGAGAGAGAGATGTGCCGAGCTGAGAGCTTCTGTGTTCTTGTTTAGTGTGATCAGCTCTGCATACTAACACACGGGATCACACGTAAATACACACATGCACTAATGAGCACTGACACTTAAAATACGTGAGCACTCACACGTACATGTATTTATTGCTGCTCACATACTGAAAAGCATACATTATGTGATTCAGGGCGCCAGTGTTTTCGGGCAGACATATGTATGCAACAATAAAATACTAAGACATAAGAGTAACTGAAGTGTGAAGCTTTTATTTTAGACAGTAATGAATGAACCACTATGGCTTCAAGGTGAATGTAAAAGTTGTTTTCAAATAACTTTTTTTTTTTTCCCACAAAAGGCTTATTTCTGTACTTTTCATGTACCATGTTCATGTCCATGTGCAATATTATGTGCCATCAATTAGCTAATGTTCATATAAGCTTTACTGTGTTCATCCACATCTGCATGTAACCTATTTTTAGGATGCAAAATTCTACTGTTAAATTATAGTCTTTTTTTCTATTTTAGGTGCAATATTATGTTCATTATTACGTGCAATACTCTCCATATCAGGTGCAATATTTGCTAGTTTGGTTAATGTCATGCTTTCCTCTGCAATTTCCAGAGACACTTTGCATTGCATATTTTTATTTTGATGCCCTGTAGTTGTAATTTGTGTTTTTTGTATTGTATTTTTGCTGCTGTAATTTATGGAGCACTCTGGCACAAGAATTTCCTTTGGGATTAATAAAGTTCTTATCTTACATTCACTCATTTCTGGCTGCCCACTAGAATCACAGTCTGACCTGTTGTGTCCACTGAGTAGCTTCACTGGAGCAGTCAGGGTTGAAATGGTGACTTTCACTAACAAGCCTCCTTCTCTAACCTGTAACCTAAACTTCTCAACTTTCCAGTTTAGATTAGAAGTCCAATGTCCGACCCGAATTCCAAAAAAGACATCAATATGATAATTTGCTGTTCCTGTTTGACATATACTTAATTGCAAACAGCACAAAGACAATATATTTAATGTTTAACCTCATCATATTCATTGTTTTTTTGTCAAAACATAAACAGGTTCATAAACAGGTTCATTGGTAGCAGGTGATAGTATCATGATTGGGTATGAAAGGTTCATCCTGTAAAGACTCGTCGTTTACAAGCGAGGAGGGAGAGAGGTTCCACACTTTGTCAACAAATGATTGTATAAAGAAGATTACTACATGGGCTCAGGAACTCAGGAATTCATGTTTCACACAGCTTCCCAACTTTTTGGGAATCAGGGTTGTAAATATTTGTGCATCATCTTTCTGTTAAATATCTTTAGTGACATGAAACATTTATTCTTTTGGACTAAAGATTTGCTCGTGTTTACCACAGAATAACCATCAACTTTCTGTTGACTCTCCATTAGAACAGGGGTCACAAAATGTGGACAGCTACGAAATGCTTGTCCCATTTTAGAACCACTGAAACTATCAAGATAAATATCCTCTCTGAAGGGGTTTAATAGTGCAAGACAACACTGTTGGAATTTGTAGTTTGACAGCAGAATTGTTGATGTGTATAATGCATCTGCACAAATCTATTGGGATCCCACAACACTTTCTGTTTTGTTAAACTAATTATGGGCTTTTCATTTTCAACAAGGCCATTATGAGAATAATAAAAGGAGCTCAGTCTTGCCTTTTCCATTTCAGTGAAGTCCTCATCGAGCTTTGTTCCTTCTGCACCTCCAACTTTCTCGCTCACTTTCTGCAAAACAAGCACAACGAAAAAAACACATGTCAGAGTTTAAGGTTTTATCAGTTTGAAAAATTGATGGTGAATGAAAATGAAACACTGAAAAGTCCAGGCAGGTGAGTCCATTTCTACAATGCTACACTGGAATAAAGTTCATAAAAAAAACCTCTCAGGCAATTCCTTTCTCTGAGAGATTGTTAAGGACAAAATGGAGATATATAATAATTATTTGTATGTATTTAAAACTGTAGCCTGAACTAGTGCGATGCTGTTCTGTAGTAAATTACTTCGACTACGTGTGTTTTTGCCCTGTCAGCATGTGGGAACCAGCCTTTGTCTGCAACATCACAGAATCGCAACCTTTCTTTTCCAATTAAGATAATGTCACACAACACATACACAAACATCAGCTTGACCTTGTGCTTCACACAACAGAAACCCATTTCAGTAATGGCCGCGCTGTGGCGTGAACCTCGGCGAACAACAAGGGTGCTCACGGATAACGACGTCAGGAGTGTGTGATCTTTACATCAGTGCTAACAAGCTTTAATGGAATAAAACTGGCACTGATGTATTATTATAGCTGTCCTCTGTCTTCAGTGCTGCCAAAGACTTTCTATTGCAAAAGCCTCCAACATTTTTAGCTTGAGACCCCTTTGAGTTGTAGTTGTATCAGACTGTTTATTTTTAAAGGACTAGAGGACACAGATTTTAAAAAATATTCAGAGTTTAACAGGAAAAAAACCCAAATGTTTTCGCACCTAACTCATACTTTTAATCATCTTGCTACCCGTCAGATTCACCTTTGGGTCCACAATCCCTAAGGTTGGAGCTCTTTTGTGAGAATATATGCACGACATACTGCAAGTAAATATACATATTTTTATACATAAACAACATATAACTCAGACTAGACTCTTGACAAAAGGCAGTCTGTTAGCTCCTGCCTCAGTCATAGCAATGTCAGTCTCACTGTTCAGCAATGCAGAGATTCTGCATCAGTGCTGCACACAGTTGCATCAGTAGAGAGGGAGATAAGAGAAAGAGAGGAAGAGATAAATTATGGAGAGCAACAAGCAAAAGGCCCTTATAGCTTCAGACGTGGCACAGATCCACGTGCACAGACGTAAACACAGATATGACTCCTCTGGGCTCCCGTCCCTTCTCTCGCTCTCACTCTCCGTCTGCTGATTATATTCCAACTCTGCCACCATCCAGCTCCAGTCTGTGATGTAACCGGATGACTGGAGGGGGCAGCGATCTGACACAACGAGGCCAGACACGGCCCTCAGAGGATGGACTGAGGGAGGAGAAAAGGCTTTCAGGGAACGTCACAATGCGTGACTAAAGAAACCATGAAAGCTAAGGTCAGTGGATGAAGTCTTTCCTCCAGTAAAGGCCTGAAAAATCACACGATACACATGCACATCTTGGACAGAACGAGGGGATTTTTACATTTTTAGTTTTCATATTTCTGCTCTTTTCTTGCTGATGTAAAAAGAGAAGGACTTAATCATCCCTCTACAAAATTCCTGAAATAGAGACGCGGATGCAATTAAGTGAGTAAATGTGACATATTTTTCCGGAGGTAAGACAGAGGGGTGATCTGTGACAGACAGAGGAGGGGCGGAGGGTTTATACGACTAAGCCTGTGACAGTAGTTTATGCAGCATAAGACTTTCTGAGGATTGGTGCTCTATGAGTCATCTTAGCAAAGTCTCCTCTGATCCCACTTGTGAAACAGCTCAATATTCTGACAGCAAAGCAAAACACACATGCACACACAGCAGGAGTCACATTTCCTGTCGTTAGTTTCACCTACAAATCACATCAGCATCTGTAGCTTCCTGTTATCTCTCTCACTACTTTTTTCCCGCATCCTATCCTCTTTTTTTCCACAACGAGCCGAGCTGTTACGATGGAGGTCTGCACAAAAAACGCATGGCTGTATAATAGCAAAGTTCATGATCACGTGCTTGTGAGATGCAGCTGTGCCACCACTGTGCTGCGTGACTTATCACATACTTACCCACACACTGCACTGTAATATATCTGTAATACAATATGACTACAGTAACGTCTAATTACCATCTAGTTTTAGATGTAACGTGAATGTACAAAAAAAACATGGCACAAGCTTCCTTTTAGATGGAGAAAATTTTTTGGAGCTCTAATCTTTTTTCCAATAATATAAACCAGTGTGTAACAGCTGTATAATGGCACTATTTTGGTGGTGTTATAGGATATTATTGTTCTTCTACTGAGAGAGAATCAGTCTGATATTCTGACCCAAGATGAGGATTCATGTTACACACCAGGCTCAACTGATGACTAAGATTTATAAAAAAGAAAAATGCATTCATACAGGGTTTTATAATTTTGAGGAGGAGACTAGGTTTGCTTCATTTTGTGTACTTTACCTTACACTTGGCCTTGAGTTCATAGAGAAGGTTAAATGAGAGCTTGCATTGGAACACAATGTATCGATACTCAACACAAACTGAGCACAAGAATTATTAATTTGTAGGTAAAATGTACTCTACTAGTAGTATATGTGTATAAATCAAGTGCAAATAACAGTTGTTTTTGTCATCTTTTAATCTGAAAACACTTTGTTCTATATAACAGTAGAACTCAAAGACATTCAGTTTGTGAGCACAAGAGACAAAGGAAGGCAACACATCTTGTGAATTTCCCCACTGTGGGACGAATAAAGGCTTATCTTATCTTATCTTATCTTCAGTACTGAGACACTGTCGCTGGAAAAAAACCTAAAATAATCAATTCAGTATCAAAATGTAATTATCCAAAAATAATTTTACACCCACTACTTGGTCTCTGCACAGACTATTTTTCCAACTGAATAAATCAACATATTGCACCTCACACAGGCATCTGCATCTCCTCACGATTTCTGTTTCATACATGGAGGTAGTGAGTGAGAAAGAAATAGAAGAAATCTCATGAGCTGGTAGTCAGACAGGTGAGAACTGGCCAAGTTTACCTTTGAAGACTGATGTGGAAGAATTAGTCTAAATTCAACCATATTTCTTTTTATGTGTACGAGCCTGTGCGTGTCCCACATCTATGATTCCTTTAGCTTGCAGATAGAGAGAAACTCAGCAGTCAGAGTCAGTAGAAGCCAGTTATTTATTAAGCTAAATGGATGAAAAACAACTCCGTCAAGCAGAGCCTGTGGGGACACGCGTATAGCTTGGCAGGCAAAGAGCAGCTGAATGAATAAAAATGAGCTGTTGGTGGCTGTTTTGAGTAAGTGGAACGCTGCTGCTGCTGTGCACGCTGCTGCCCGTGGCTGCTGTCAACGCATGTTCAACCCCCAGACACTTGGAAAGTGGAGAGTAAAAGACAGAGCTGGTGTCGCGCTTTGACGGCTGCAAGCTGAGGAGACAGCAATTTAGCGCAGCGATGGGAGGGAGATGCGTGAACATCAACATCAGAGACACTAAAGGACTATATAGCACGCCACAGCCAATAACTACAGGACTAATGATTGATCTTTACTCGCTGTGACCTAAATGTGATGTCACCAATCTCACCTAACGCCCAAGAAACCAGCAATTCAAAACCTCCCGGAGAACCTGCAATGCAATGTTCTTTCACACATGAACTGATCCTCCAATAATCTGTCCCTCACTCCACCTCACCCTTTCCTTTCCCCACCCATCATTCTCTCTCTCTCTCAGCCCTCCCACTCTTCTCTACCTCATCCTCCCAGCAGGGGAAGGACACGACAAGGTGAACCGAGCAGCGGAGGAGGCAGCGGGAAGTGAACCTTACAGGGATAAGTAAAATGCTGCAGTTGGCTGCTGGGAAATAAGCAGCAGTGGCGTAGATGATATGTAACCTGGTGCGTCACAGGCTGCCACGTCACACACGGGCTCGTGCACTCGTGGTCGTGAAGACTGCCGGCGCCGATACGTGAGAGTAAATGCACATGCCGCTGAGTCGTGATGCCTCCAGACAGAGAGGCAATGCAGGAGGGATAAGGTTTCGCTGCAGAGCTTGGGATGGGTTTTTCCTCATACACTGCAGCTTTTGTATTCTAAGCTACTATAATATCATTTCATTTGAGGATCCCCTCCAAACATATTTTAAGACAAATACTGTAAAACATAATCTGCATTCACTAGTAATTTGTGCCTGATTTTTTTTAATTTAGTAAGACACAAGATGTCTCTGACCTCACTGAAGAGGCCATTCTCAGTGTTTGTAAACTGGATGTTTCTAGTTTTTAAATCACACTCATGTAAACTGAAAATTAAACCCGACCAGCTACGAATGTCACAAAATCGTGCTCGTCCATGTCTAAATCTCAGATTTCAAATGGGCACAGAGACAGTTTTAGCAGATGAATGTGACTAGTCAAAAACAATCTAATATCAAACTCTGCATGTACATTATTTATACAAGCACAGTGAAGCTCAAACATACAAGTAATGTAACAATAAGCGAGACACATTTTTGCCTGGAGGGAAACTTAATTCTAAATTGATATGTGCCGGGAGGAACAAAGCCAAACGGACTTAAACAAAATCCTCCCTCATATCCAATCAAGTGTAATCATAAACCTTCAGGGGACAAGATGAAATGAAAAAGGAAAATGAAAACAGTTAAAAGCCATGCAGACCAGTCTAGTGTGCAGCTCTGTGAGGCCAGACTTATCTAAATGCAAACATCAGCATGCTCACAATGACAATGTTAATACGCTGATGTTCAGCAGGTGTGAGGTTCACCATGTCCACTACGTCAACTGAGCGAATGGGAAAGTTTTGCAGGTATGTGGTCATGAATCAAAATATTGGACAAATTAAAATTTTAACCTGATGATGGCATTAGATCAGTTAGAAGATCAGGAAAGTCAGGAGATCACCAAAGTCATTAGGATTCATCCTCTGGGAACCATGAATGTCTGCTTTCATTGTAATGCATCCAATGAATTAAAGATATGTCCATCTGGATTCAAAATGGCAGCTCAATTGATTGTTAAGCAGACGAGACAAAACAAGAATATCAGGTTTTTAAAAAAGCAACATACAACTATAATACTAACTATACACAGGAACCCTTCAGGTCTGGTTCAAATAAAGCTTTAAGATCTCTCTCCTCACTCTGCATTTTTCTCTCCAACTGGCAGCCATTTAAACCAAATCAGACCAGATTAAAAAAAGATGCTAAATGTGGAGAGGAAAATAGCCCAGAGAGCCAAGTCTGCAGGGCGTCCTCCCTCCCTCCTCATCCCAAAACCTCTTGCATCATCACAGGGGCCAGACAGCGGAGTGTGTCCTCGCACGCTCTCACGGTGGATGTTTTCCAGACGACATCAGCGTTCACACAGCCTCAGGTGACGCCAGCAAGGTGTAGTAAAGGTGAAAGCCAGCCCTGATGTAACAGGTCAACTTGCGGTGTGGTTAACGCTTAGAGGGATTCTGCACTTACGAGCGCAAAACCTCTCAAGTCAGGGATTTTATTCTGATGAGAGGTATTTTAAACAGGTCCAAACTGATCCAAACCAACAGGACCAGCTTTACTAGATCTTACTGGTTGTTGTTTATCCATTTTCATTTTTCCTTTTTTTCCCCACTGTTTTTCTGACTTACATTTCTTTTTTATTATATGTAACAAACAGACAGGATTAAAGCCTATATGTCACATTAAAGGTAAAGAAAAATTTTATGATAAATAGTCTCATATTACACATTTTGGCTAATTTGCTTTCCTGCTGTGAGAGATGATGGAAACCACTCTGATGTCTGTGCGATAAATATGAATAATAATTTGGTGCAATCTTATGAAAGTCTTGCTTCAGATTTTTAGATTTTCATCCAACACTGACAGAGTTAGAATTTCTCTAACTGTCCCCCAAATAACCCTGAGTAAACATTCCCAGGTACTGGCCCCGACTCTGTTATATTTATTCAGCAGAGACAATTCACCTGCAGGCCCACAGTATTTTCTTCTCTATAAAGAGAACTGCCCACAGAGATTAATGGAAACACTCCTGGCAAACACAACACGAGAGTTTAAACAGCAGGGCTTTACACCTGTGAAAGACACTCTGAGCTAATACTATTAAAGGGCTGAGGAGGAAACCAACCTGAGACACATAAAGCGTCTGTTGTTGCTTTCGAACGGAAGTCCAGGATTAGATTATGCTGCTCACTGCAGAACGCAGCGCGATCAATACTACAACATATCTACACATGCACACACAAGCTCGAGGTTGTAAAGTCGGCTTATTTGTTTTCATGTACCTACGCTTGTTTTTGAGCATTTTAGAAATCATACATAAATTTGATTTGACAAACAATTGTGGAAGTGAATCTATCCTTTCATTAGAAAAACAGGAAGAAATGAACTTTTCAACTTCACTTTTTGCATTTTTGAATCCATTACTTCTCTATAAAGCGGTTTTAACAGTACATCCTGTTTTATTTTGGCGCTTTCTGTCCACGCAGTTTGATCATTTGATTGACAGACAATAGTTCTTGTCTGTGGGCTGAACCTAAATACAAAGGGCCTTTGTTCAACTTTCTTTAAATAAACTTTATGCAGTAAACTTCCACCCTGGTGTTGTGTCCATTATTATCTCAGTGTTAGAGCCAAGTGTACCATAATAATGCCTTCATTTCGGTTCAATTTTTATATTTCCTATAGCATTTTACTTCAGAAAAAAAAGATTTGGGCAGATGTGTTTTGTTTTCATGCTAAATATACAGCTGCGTGTAAGACCATCTCTCATTTCTTTATCTCAGCAGTTAAACAGGCTGTCAATGTTGTCCAATCCAAGAAATTTGAAAAGATCTTTGATAAACCCTCTGAAAAAAAAAAAAATCCTAAAATTTAATTCCCCAACATATGAGCTCTAATGTATAGACAAACATATGTATTCATGTGTTATCTTTTTTGGAGTATTAGTTTAAAAAAAAGAAGAAGGTTTAATGTTTACATCAGCATGCCAGAATGTTTACAATGACAATGCATCAATGCTGATGTTAAGTAGCAATAATATTAACTGTGTAGTGAGTTAGCATGCTTAACATTTGTCATTAGTTTTGCATGTAGCTATTGATAAACCGAAATACTGGACAAATTAAACATCTGACAGGATGGTGGCGCATGAGTTAAAGTCAGACGGTCACCAAAATGATTAGAATCCATCCTGAGGGGGACGTGAATGTATGAGAGTGACACAAGAAATCAGTCAATTACAGGAACTGGATTCCTTATATATGTATTATAAGGATATAATACAATAGGTATTTGCTTTTGACCCTAAAAGGGAAAATGTTTCGGCAGCCCTCATAGTAGTTGAGATATTCAAAGACAGACCGAAAGACTCATGCTGAGAATACAGAATATGTATGTGAAAACAGAAAAGACATTATGTCTGAATGCAAAGGTCCATCCACACATTGCCTACTGAGACACAGATACATACTGTTAAAATAAAGTAATCAAAGTGTCTTTCCAACAATCTCCTTATGGCTGTGCTCCGAAAACGCATCATCAGCCAGTGCATCATTGTGCTACACTTGTATTTTTAGCATTCACAACTATACTGTTAGCATTAGCATGAGTCACATGGCGCCCAATGTGAGGCGCACAAGGAGCGTGCGGCCTGCTGCTGCTCTCCTCCCCTTGCCTCCCCCCCGCCATCCCCGCCCCTCCCTCTCCTGCTTGCTAGTCTAATCCCGGCCGGGCACAGAGAGGCTCCTGCTTTAAATACGCCCAGGGTGGAAGAGGGAGATTAAAAATGACAGGAGTGATTAGTGAGGCTATTAGGAGGACAGTCCCTGCTGCTGGACAATAACAGGAGGATCTGACTCTTCCTGACAGCATTAAAACATCCCTCCTCACCCTCTCCACCTCCCTGCTGCCCTTTTACCCCTTCGTGGGGAAGGATGTGAGCAGGGGAAAAGAGATGTTTGCATCAAATTTCCACTTCTCATTTAATCTGTATGAAGGTACAACTGGTTTCACCCTTTTCTCTCCTTCAAACTCCATTTTCACCTTGTGAGAGAAGAAAAGGAGGACGAATGAGGACAGAAGTAGAGAAACAGAGAGGTTTGGGAATATGACAGTGAACTGCCAAATCTTGAGAAGTCAAAAACAATTGCATAACAACACCCAGAAGATCTTTGTCTCGTCTTTTTCTTCCTCTCTCTCTCTCTCCATATCCAGATTGTCTTCCTTCCTATCCACGTCTGTCTTTATCGCTCCCTTCTCTCTATTCTCACCTCCAAATACCCTCGAGGTCTGGTTGTACTCAAATACACACAAAGCACATTCACGGCTGGATTGCAGCTCAACAATATGTCCGACTGCATTCGACACAACTGGAATCTGCCATCATTAACTCTTGACTTCAGGATCTCTAAGCTGCACCAGGAGGAGCAAACCATGAACAGATATTATCACTTTATTTAGGAGCAAACCTATAATTGGCAGTCCTAAGAATAGACTCTTGTGGAATCAAGGTAAATCCATTTGTCGTTCTTAAATCCTGGTGTTCAAAGCCAATGTCAGGTTCCTGGTTCAACAACAGCTGTTTTAGGATGATAGTAATCCTGCAGAACGTCGAGGCCTGATCAGCATTATAGTGGGGACAAATTTCAACAGTACGCCTGGTTGGAATGTTTCACAAAACCAATGAGAGACAAGCAATGATGACGACCTGACAGGAAACAAAAGCTTGAACTTCAACACCTGCGAGCCAGGTGGGCATCGAGTGCAGACTGATTGGTCGAGCACTCAGACAAGACCTGGGCACCTCTGTCGACATTCGTGCCAGCGTCAGTCCACTGGTTGGCCATGTTGCTTCACTGACCTCTATCCTCTGCGAGTGTGTGGCCTGTGGCTATTATAATCTGATTTGTAAGCCTTTGCATGGCTCTTATGTAACAGCAGGGATGAATCTGTAGCCGGGGAGATGTGTGCACACTCCAATCCATCCATGCACCGCTCAGTAAACTGGGGAGGAAGAGGAGGAAGGGGAGGAGGGGGAACCAGCTGGCACCATGTGTGTGTGTGAGGAAAGCGTGCCAGAGTTTGTGAGCACTGGGATATGTGATGATGATGATGAGACAAAGATGGAGAATGAGTAACATGCGACATGAATGATGGCGAGTTTTTGCTAAGCTGCAGTGTGTAATGTGCGTAACGCAGCTGACGAATCTGTGAATCTGTTGACTGTACATTCACATTTTTTTTACATCACATTGTTCAGTTATTTTTACTATTCATGGCAAGACAGCTAAACAGAGCCGTGTATGACTTTTTGGAAATTAGGTGACACTTGTACGTAAAGAAAATAATCCTCAAAATATCTCTGCTGTTGTGCTAAAATTGGAACACATTAGCGGCGCTCAGTATTTTCTGGGCAGTCACACTCTCAGTATTCCCCTGCCAGACCACCTCGAGTTCTGCCCAGGAGCCACGAGAAGGTGTGAAAGACTCAATGTGTTCAATTCTCTCTTTCAATTCCCTCTTGCAACCGTTTGCTAACGGCTCACTCCCCTTCTTGCTTTTTTCTTCATCTCACCAGTTTCCTAGACTCTATTTTTGTCTGTCCTTATTTGCCTTTGCATTCCTGCTTTGAATTTTCTCTCTCGTCGTCCATCTTCTGTCCATTTTAACATCCTGTCTGTCCATGTGTTATTATAGGCTGGATACTGACCAATCATATAAATGAGTACTGATAAATAATAGTGGGTTCGTTTGTAACAACCACAACCACAATGAATAAAAATTATTTTAATTGTGACATTATATTTTTGTTTCCTTGCACATTTGATATAGAATTGAAATGTTCAAATTTAGCTTTCATTTAAAGAGCACCTTGACTCATAATCAGACTTAATCTTCACTTTGTGTCATGCCATTCATACAGCCTCATTTCAGCTGATTTCTTGTTGGGTGGTGTTATTTTATTTTGCATCTATCTCACCAAAGAAATTATTGCTGTGAGTCAATTTACCCCAACTTGTACAGCTATGTCATTCTTGTCCATCCTTATTAATAGTTTCCATGTCGGTAGCTACCGTAGTAAAAAAGCTGACTTCCTCATTTTTAAAGACACTGTCTAAGCTCTGATTGCTCAACTGTTTCTCCAACAGCCGTCAATGTGCACAACATCAGACCTATTTGAGGCTCTGAAGAAATCTAAGAAATGGGTGATTCAAAGGTTTGAAACCAGGCTCAAAAAATTAGCAAGACACTGAAGCAAAAACTAAAGAGGCAAAGAGGTAAGACTGTGGTTGTACTGCTGAATAAGAGCATTTGTGCTTCGTGGATTGAGCTTAAAAATAAAAGATAATGAAATTAGGGCAAAAAAAGGAGCTTTTACTAGAAAGATCCTGAAGGAGGGACTGAGGTACATTTCCTGACATCGAAATGAAACCATTAAAAGATAAAGGCTATTTGCACTATTTCAGCTTAGAGATATCCAAAGATATCTTTCAGCATTATAATTGGTTGAAGGCAAAGTCTGTGATTTTCATTCATCACCGACAGACAGAGAGAGAAACATCACCCCGAAACAATGATTTTATAAATAATCCTCAGATGGAGTGAGTCACCATTCACTCAAGACACAACACACACACACACACACCTACATGCAGTAAACAACACACTAGCTTTCCTCTCTTTCTCTCCCGCTGATTGCCACTCTGCAATTTCCATTTCAAACGCAAGTGTGTCTCTCAGAAGAACTAATGATGGAGCTTTGAGGCCTGCAGAGGACTTGACTTTTTCCTGCACATAACTACGAAGGGAAACGTGTTATATTTATATGGCGAGTTCACGGCAATATCGTTTTAATGTTTACCCATCAGCGTTGTGAGTTAAATCTGCGTGGGTGTAATGATGGTGTTGTCTTGGATAATGAGCACTGAAAATCAGTATTGATGATAGTTATCAAAGCTCCGTTTCAGACTGCTGCCTGCACCGTGTATACAATCCACAGCCACATCATTTCTATTTGTTGTATATTATAGTCCAGCTGTGCCAAGCTATAGCTCTGTACTGTAGATCCTTCTGTCAGTTTATAAGTCATAAAGAATTAACATTAACCCGATTCAGCAATATGTTAAAACATTCCTCATGTTGTCTTGTCAGTTTTGAACAGCATCAAAACAGTAGTCAATATTTCTGGAAATGTGTTATTAATATTAGAGGTAAACTGCCAATACATAAATTGTACTGATCTTTAAAATTCACACACACACACACACACACACACACACACACACACACACACACACACACACACACACAAGCTAAGCACATAGTCACTAGAAGAGATCCAGTGGGACTGTAGTGTGCCACCATATTAAGGCTTTTATACACATGGGGAATCCAGAAAATAAGAGATTAAAAATATTCAGTGGTTAAGTCAACGGACACAGCAGCCATTTTATAAATGTGCTGCTGTCTCGACTCGTTCTGAGGATCCGAGGCTTTCCATCATTTCAGCCACAGAGGGACTCGCAGGAAAGATGCTGCCATGTGTCTCCCAGCAGAAAGGCACTCACTGGTTTTTCCTCCTCATGAGGTGTTCGACCTTTTACACAAATTGCACTCTCTCTCTCTCTCTCACACACACACACACACAGGACAGGGAGAGCTACTGAACACGTGGCCCCTGAAAACTAAAGCACATCCTCATATACCACAAACATGCAGCTGTTCATTAGCTGATATCAGAAATCCATCCTCCCACAGAGCACACAACCATTAATCAACAACAACACATGTGAAACGTGCTGAAATCCACACTGAGTAATGGAGTTACAACCTCAGCAGCCCCCTTTTTTTTTAATCTTTTATCAAAGAAGCCTGCAGTAAATCATTTAATCAAATAAATTACTCTGCTGACACAGGCCTGAAACTCATGCTTGCGCTTTGCTTTGCACAGACGCACTAAAAGGCTTTCTGTGCATCATTTTACAAAATAATCTTAACTCAAGGCCCAGCTTTTCCTAAAGGATTCAAGCACATCTCATGGCCTTCATTACTGCGAGATCATCAACAGTGGTGAAAGCTGTGAGACGTGGTTGAAAGCTCTAGAAAAAGCTAGTTAAATGCACTTAATCTTGCTGGATTTTCTGTTTATTAAACCAACCAGAAAAGACTGATAGAGAGTGAAAATAATCATCGATAGCAGCCCCGATGTGTAGTATATAAACTGAAGATGGTAGATCATGCTGTGAATCTTCATACCTGCACTACATGTTTGTGTTCTTTTGTGTATTGGTGCATTTGTATCATATTGCACATTACTAGCTTAGTGTATTGTACATAATGTCATAACGTAACATAACTCAATATTCAATAACAAATATTAATTATTTATAACTAGAGTGTATATTTTAGTATTGTATTCAAGTACAAGGCCGTGTGTCAATACTGTAAAGGAAACATCAAGGGTTCATAATGTATGTATAATGTATAATAGGATCTGAGAGGACTCCATTGTGTCTGTGGGAGCGCAGGAGACACCAACACACCAAACACACTGATGTCCCTGAACTTTCCACATCATTCCACACAAGCTTGAAAGGAGCTGAACAAATGCTGTGCAGCACGAAAGAAGATTCATTATCACTGCTGATGAAGATAAATGACTCTTACTTTTAACGTCAACCTCAACCGTCCTGCAGCAACAGAAGAATAATGATCCAGGAAGAAACTGGCAGCAGTGGCTTTACACAAAAATCAATGGAGCAGCAAAACAAAAACAAGAAAACCCAAAAAAAACAACAATAAAAAAAATGATCCCAAACCCTGTGAACACGCAGACTTTCAATCACACGGCACCAATCCCTTCCAAAATAAACAAAAATACTATTACATCTAGAGGCTGGCTGAGCTGTTAAAAGAGGAGAAAATTGAAAAGTCTCAGCAAACCAACATCCTCTATATTTGATATTGACCATCTGCTATTCAACACCCGTCTGATTTGATTAGATTTCCATTCTATGAAGAAGGTCACGACAGGAGGGGACGGACGACCAGAAATGTAATGAATACCCAGAACACTGATGCCAAACTGGTCTCAGCTTCTCAAAGGTGCAGATGTGGAGCTTTTCTTTGTCACATATTCAGTTGCTGTGAATTCAAAAATAAAGTACAGATAAGGTTTCAATATATCTATGGGATCAACAAATGGCACGACTCATGATTTTGTGTGTCACTATTGCCTCTAACATTGATGTATTAAAGTTACTGAAAGGAGAAAACCAGGTCAACATGGACGAGTGTGTGACCTCCGGTGAAAGGTGACAATGAAAATGACATTTACTTTGAAAGGTTAAAATTCAAGGGGCCTGTTTTAGCCCTAACATTATTACCCTGAAAGATGTATTGAAAGACTGTTGTATTCGACTGTATTAATTTTAGCTGGGTGCAGTGAGTGTAGATCATCCTCAGTTTTACTAAAGGTGGTTATGTTTGTGCCACACTAACAAGCTGTGTTGTTGTGTTTCTTTTTTTTTTACATGGCTTGCACACTTTCTGTGTGGAGGCTTAAATCTACTGTTCATTCCTGAAAGCTCTGCCGTGATTTACTCTTCCCACAATAGTCAGTGGCACATTGATAGTTGCTCTTATCTCACAGGTGCGACACATCTACTTCACGGGATTTTGAGGAGAACATGCAAATTGGGAGAAAAAACATTTTGCTTTTGTAGGGACATTTTAAGTTTTTATGAATGTACAGTATTTGCTAACTTCTCCTATGTGTTTTACTGTATTATCATTCACTATCTGTTCATACAGCAGCCTCCACTTACAGGTGTCCACAGTTGTTGACATTAATAAACATTATCAACATGCTATGAATCAGTTATTGAATATTTCTATACTGTTAATGGATGTTAAATAAGGTGGACATCAAGTAAAGTATTAGCACAGGATATATATACATGTATTTAATTTGATGTGAAGTGGCCAAAAAAAATCATATCAATTAAATTAATATGCCTCTTTTTTTTTCTTTTCTTTTTCTCTCAGGATTGTCACACTTCCTTAATTCACCTCTTTGTCCGAGTCCCTGCTGGCTGCAAATACACACACCTACACACAACTATACAAAAAGACTGTCCTCACACGCCGTCTAATTAAACACATATCTCTCATTTGCATTTAAATCAGGTATCTCATCGACAGCTCATTCTCTGCGTGATGTTTGTCATATTACGTCTGAGCGGGAGAAAAATAACTTTGTTTACCCATAAGCCTTTGGCACTTTTTATGAGTCTAGAGGATGATGAAGAGGCTTGTTTACACAAAGCACCGGTGTGATTTAATAACTCATTACTCAACTGCACAGCAAACGATAACATTAGGGTGATTACAAGACATAACAGTATTAGCTTAATCATATTTTTATATATTATATGACTTGAGTGATATTGAGTGATTTAGACCAAAAATGAAGCTGCAGCTCCACGTGATCATCCTTTAACATGCTGCTGTATTTTTCACCATGAAGTGATATAAATAGAAGTGGGTGAATGTGAGAATGATACATCAGCACTCACATCCCCAGAAGAAATAAACTAAAAATACTACTCTTATAACAAAAAAAAGGAGGGGGGAGTCATGAGTTTCTGACCTCGTCACATGGTACATTTGGCGGCCTGGTCCAGCTCATGCAGCACGTTTCACAGATTACAGCTGCAGAGCTCTGATTCTGAGTCACACGCAGCTCCGATATGATGCAAAGTCACTGTGCTCTGATTAATCTGAGCATAATCCCCGACAAGCCATTCAGTCTCATCTCTGCAGTCGGTGGGAGGACGCTGTGTGAGCGCCGGACGAGCGAGTCCACGATTACTTCGACGAACGCAGCCTTTATTTAAAGCTGTGTTTTTATATGAAGCAAGTTCATATAAAAACACTGCTATAGCGGACATGCAAATACAATAAAGCGTGTTCTGTTTCCTCCCACCCCTCATTTCTGTCCTTCATCAGCCAAATGAAGCTTTAGACTGAGGACATGATGCTGCAGCTGCCTGAAAGCACAGCCTCCTCTCTTCCTCTTTTGTTCCCAACATCCTCCTTTTCTCGCCATCACTTCCTCCTCTCGTCTCTTCCTGCCCTCCTCTTCATCCCCTCGATCATCTTTTCTCCCACTTTCTTCCTTTCGGATCCACACTTCTGCTGCCCAAATATCCTCTTTACTTAATATGCAGCTAAGGAACAAATGCATCTGCTGCAATATAAAATACATGTTGGGCTGTGTCCTTCTATTGCAGGGCTCCAGACTAACTTCTCCACTGATAGCACCAGCACCAGCTTATTTCAGTTGGTCTCACCAACCATGAATTTGATTAAAGGAACCTGCGGTTTTAGTGAACTTTGGCTTTTCATGTAATGGGTCCAAATTTCAACATGTCCATTACTTCGATCATCGATCAAGAACCATCACGATTATTGACATTACAATCAGCCTTGACTTTACTTTGTGCTTACAGCTACTTTGCGTCGATTAAAATGACAATGATGTTTAAACTGTAGAAATCACAACTGGTCCTATAGAGTATTAAAAATAAGTGTCTACATGTGTGGAGATGGGACTGAAGTTGTATTCAGACACAGCGGAGCCATGTTAGCAAGCTAAAATTGGGTAATTGCACTAAATAAAGTATATGACAGATGGATGATAATATTCCTGCTTACACCATCATCACACAAATAAAACATGCCACATACACGTCCTAACACATTAATGTTTACCATGATAAACAGACTGACCTTTATTCTGAAACCACCCTCTGGCTACATGACACTCTATCATCACTGTTGCCAAAAACTGGATTTGGGCCTCAACTTTTCTCTACATAAGAATTTGGTTGTATTAATAATGAGCATTACAGCCTCACTGAGCCACTAGACTGGCTGTAGACTGTTGTTTTTCTTCTTGTTTAGTTTTATATTCTATTAGCATTTTATGTTTTTATCAATGCAAAGTGTTGATTTTTGTCTTTGACTGAGAACATGATTGACTTTTGTGTCCTGGTTCGTGACCTCACATTGACCTTTAACCCTGAGCACTGATGCACTGCTCGTGACAGACGCTACCTTCACAAGGTCTCTGGGGATGTAAAAATGTCCATATCTGCAAATTATGTCGCACGGCCCTTCATTATTTCCACAGCACGTCGGCAGCTATGACAAAAGCCAATAACCAACACGGTGGATGGGTTTCGAGGAGAGTGCACTGCAGGCTTATGGGTTATAGATTTGGGTAATAATGATGTGACCTGAATGTCCCTGAGGTAGAGGTGTCTGTGTGTGTGTGTGTGTGTGTGTTTGTCTCTAGTATGGAGGTGGTTTAATTTAGCCTTATCAACGTTTCCATGCACGAAGTAAATTGCTTTATTCTCTGCAAGAAAGTTGACACATTAACCGTGGAATCATCACTTAACAAAAAAACCTAATGGTATTATTTTGTTGTGTAATACTACTGAACTTTCAGGAACTCGTATTATAATAGACCATTACAATTGTATTATATGTTCAGATGAAAATGAAAATAAAAGTATCAACGTGTTTGATAAGGCAAACCTTTACACAGTGCTTAATAACAGTTCCTGAGAATTTCCCTTTCCCCTCCCCAAGCCCTCGGCTGTCTCTCCTGCAGTGGTTGATGCCCAGAATATATAATATACCGGTCCTGAATAAAACATCAACCATGGCCTGAATACTGATGCTGGCAGAGAGGGAGGATCAGAAATAAGGGAGTGTTAAAGAGACACCACAGCGTGACGAACAACAGCTCACTTTCTATAGACAAACCAAAACACTTCAAACGTCCATCTCAGTCAAACACCACTAAAATCGCTCATTCAAATTTCTTCTGGATGAGGACGTTTAATGAGCTTACCTCACCAGTGCTCTTACTCCAAATGTGCCAACAGCATCTAACCACAGGACGAGCTAAGAATAGATCTGGTGCAGGCCACGTCCGTCTGTCATTAACCTCCACAATACAGAGAGCTCCACAGTCCAGTTTTCAACCCTCTGGCCACTGTATGTGCACTCCCTTCAAAAGTGATACCGCTGACAGTTTATTCGACCTCTCATTTTTAAAACTTATAGTAGATCTATGGGATGTATTAACATATAGCTACGACAGACAGACAGCGTTGTTTCTGGCCACACCTCATTTTAACATGTAGTAGCAGCTCTGCAGGTGGCCAGTCAAGTTTATCACATGCTCATGAGAAGTCAGACAGAAAGTCAGTGTTGTAAGGCTTTCCAAAGGATTTATGGTGTCAGGTTAGATTAACGAGAACATTTGTTAGAGGTGAGGTGATGGAGGTGACATTTCCTACTCACACCAGTCACAAAAACTGTCACCACTGCCTTAATGTATTGCAAAACGTGAAAGATGAAACACGTGAAAAGAGTTCCCTGTTTGAAAAGTTCAGCAGCTTCCCCAGCTTCAGACGCCAGGATCAAATATCTGAGAGAGATATAGTGTTTGTACTTCAGTCAGTACCTGGGGAGAAGGGCTCCTGATGGAGACCATTTAAGAGAAAGAGCTCCACAATGGTGAGTGGAGAAAAAGGTCTGTCTTTTAAGCCAGAAGGAAAATGACAAGCTAAAGTGAGGAGTAGTAAAAGCACAGTGAGGGTAAAGGATGGGAGGTACATTACTGCAGGTACTGTACTGTACTGCTGGATTGGATCCAGTGCAGCATTGCTTTTACTGCATTGCTGATCCACACTGGGCCAAAAACTGGACGCACTGGGTTGGCTGGCACAAGTGCATTCATTTCTTAAGAGATCATTTCAACAATGAGTCTTTGTCCTCTGACTCATGAGGAAATAACAGACGTGACACACCACATCTACACTTGATACTCAGCCCAGCATCCCCAAGAATTACATCCATGCTGGACAATTCTGCAGCTCACGAGTTGCGTCCCATGCCAAGGTTCAGTGCCAAGGCCGGAGGTGGAGTGCAGCATACTGTATGTCGTGAGGAACAAGGTAAGGGTGTAAAGGTCGGGCCGTGGACGGTCATGGAGCACATATGACTTTCATGCAACACACTGGAGTTTACATCCTGTCTAGAACCTAACATGAACTTTTGCTTTTTTATTAATCAATCACAACCATTTCCTAACATTACTCCTGTTTGCCATCAGTGGTGGAAAGAAAGTACTGTACTGAAGTACAACTTTGAGGTACTTGTACTTTACTTGACAATTGCATTTTATGCTATTTTATAATTTTAGGCCACTACAATTTGAAGGCAAATATTTTACCTTTATTTCATTACATGTATTTTAAAGCTTCGATTACTTTTTACTTTGTAGATTTCAGATTATTAATATAAAATTGAGTCAACACATCATAGTTATGTATTATTACAGATTTATAGAGTACTACCCAGCAGTATGTAGAGAGATTAAAATTAGCACCACCTTCACCAGCTTCAACATTAAAGTGGTATGTACATGAATGGATCATTCAAAGCAGTAATATAATATATATTACTCTGAAATGGGCCACTCTGCTAGTGAGTATTTTTACTTATTATACTTTAAGTATTTGTTACTCTCTGGGTGAATTTAAGTAATATTCTAATCAAACTTTTTCTGGTTTCTCAAAAGAGAGGTCAGACAAAAATAATTTGAATATGTCACATTGAACTGTGGGAAATTGTGATGGCCATTTTAACAACTAACTAAGATTTAACAACTTAATTGAGAAAATAATCTGCACTACAACTGGCAATGAAAACGTTCGTTGCAGCACTACCCAGAATTAGTAAGTATGAAAAAATATACAGACATAGTATCAATACCAACTGGCAAAATTCAGGTTGGTAGAAATTCCTCCTAAAACCTGCAAGAAAGTAAATCCCTGCAGATGGACGCTTCTCCACACTCGCTTGTGTTTGACTTGGCTCCTCCTTCAGTATCTCCTGGCAGAATTCTCCCTTTATCTCTCCACCTCTCCCTACCTGCTCAAGGTTGCTTTCTATCTACTTCTCTTCCCCCCTTTCTTGTCTTCTCTTATCTCTCTTTCCTCGCTCCGCTCTCTTTGTCCCTCCCGCCCCATCTGTTATCTCCCAGCTGGATCTGTTTTACGCTGCACTGCAGTAGGCCCAGTGAGGATCCGGGCTGGATGAGTCACCCACTCACAATCTGCTGCCCTAAAGCCCTGCAGGCGTCAGCCACATCCAAGGACCCCGGTGCTGTCCACGGGCGCGCACCGATGTACACCTGTGTGCGCTCACATGCACGGCCGCACACCGTTTTCTGAGGAAGGAAATGCTTGCACAAGCGCACATACTTTAAGAAATCTAAATGGAGTCAGATATTAATTATTTGCCTTTAAGCTAAAATGGTTCCCTGCTGATGAATCATAAGGCCGCTCACAATACAATGAGGGTAAGACGTGTGTAGTCCTGACATTAGTATTCAGCACACACTCTGGGAAACCTCGACTCGCACCAAGGCTGACTACAAAGTAAAGGATTACTGCTCTACTATCACCATAAGTAACAGACCCCGTGTCTTGATGTGTGTGATGCATCTACAACACCGAAAAGGACTCCAACAGATCAACTCCAACACAGGATCATAAAACTTCATGCTGCTCGTCCAGCTTTTCCTGGAAGCTGTATGATCTTTTGTTTTCCAGCTCGCAGCCTCAGTGACATGTTCAGACAGCTTAAAAGGTCATATCTAAAACATAATGGGTGACATTACTACCTGGAAATCACCGTGTGATTTGCCTCTAATCTGCAGGCATTCTCATGCTTTTGTTTAAAAAAAAGCGGGACAGGTTGTTTCTAATTTGTGCTGCCAGTACATTTCCATGTGTTATTCTAAACACTGAATATCTCAGCTGGGAAGAAAAATGTACATGGTGTTCTCACAAATCTGAACATATACTGAATCAGTGGTACTGATCCTAAATTGGTCACTGTGATTAGATTCAATATTTTAAGCAATGCATTTTTTTAAAATGAGCAATGGGTTCTACAGTATGTAAGCTGTGACTCAAAGTGGGACTCCAGGTAAAGGCACCATAATATTTAGACAGAAAAAGAGAAGTGAATCTTATCAGTTAAAATTCAACTCAAAATTACTAAGCTGACATGAAACTTTAAACTCAGTAGCTTCTACATGACCTGCATGTTGAAGCAGCCAAACTTGAGGGGAAGCTTGTTTGTCTCTCTCTGACATTGACGCGAAGCAAAGCAACCATTTTATTTGGAAAAGCTGCAACACCAACCCCCCCTCAAAGACTCTTGCTTGTATTTCCCCCTTCTCACATACTCTGGCACACTTTGTCAAGCTTTCTTGCCATCCTCTTCATCTCCTGTCTTTCTCCCCCCTGCTCCTATTTAATGAATGTATTTTTGCTTCCTGCTGGCAGCACACACTCACTCCACCGAGATAAAAACAAGCCCTTTGCAGTCGTAAGATAAATATTAAAACTGGCATTCAACCAGGGGTTTGATTAAAATAGAACAAAAGTGAGGCTTTAGGAGATGCACCATGCAGTTTTTTTTCTAAACTATTAGCTGAGTGGATATAAAAACCTCAAATAAGAAGCTTCACCACAGGAGTGCGTTCACATCCATGCATGAACACACAATCAGCTGCAGACCAGAACACACACGCACACACAACTCTCTCCATGGGAACTGAGCCGTCATGAAAGCAGCATCTGCTCTGATCGTGACTCATTTGACTCTGAGGTGACGCTGACTTGTGACGTAATAAGTGAGCAATCGTCACCTTAAAAAAGATGCAGACAGAACCACTGTGTCTCAGTGTAAAAAAAAAAAATAAGAGGAGAAACATAAGGTGCAATTTTTACAGGAGACTGATGTTATTTTTTAGACAAAGTACAAACTGTCTCAAGGCATTTAAAGCTATTACAGTGTGTGCAAAAGTACATCACTTTACAACACAGTCCACAGTGGGAATGAGTAATGGATTGCTGGATAAATAAATAAATATATACTTGGCAATTTCTAGTGGCCCTGCTGGGTTTTACCCTTCATGCCCCGTGCTTCCCTTCTATTTAAAATGGCCCCCGTTATTAATGCACCACTCCAAGGACCGATGTCCTTGGGTGAGAGAGTAGGAGAGAGAGAGATATCTGCCATCCAGAGAAAAGTATGATTGTGCTTGTGTGAAATAAATTACTTAGTGATGTATGTGAGAAGGTGAACATGAGTGTGTGTGTGTGAGTGTGTGTGTCAACGTCATAAAATTCCAGCAACTTCATGGCATTCTGCTTTTTATGAGCTGCTTCTCTCGGCACAGTGCATAAAGTCTATAATGTAAAAAATGCTGCAAGCCCCCATGCACGACAATGAGGATTTTCTGTCTCTCACAAAGCAGATGCTGTGCATTTAACTTCAGACAAAGCCACACAGCTAATTAGCAATTAGCGACGCACAGGGCTTTAAGGTCGACGCAGCTTTTTAGGATGTGCAATCTGTTCCAATCTACACATAAACCAGCTTGTTATCATGGCTGCATTTACTTAATGAAATGTTTTATCTTGAGATTTTATGTCCTCTAGAAGCCATGTCCTCGGCCGTCCAATAGCTTGAGACGATTTAAATTTGTGCAAGGGAGCCTCTCCTTTAATATCTTTGCAAATCAGTGAGCAAGGCTGCTTTGAGCCAATATTATATTTTGATTTAATTTTGCATCAATTTGACAAAAAAAATCTTGATTTGTTGTGATATTTATTTGCTGGACTGACTGAAAATAGCATTATTGTCTAGCTATTTTATCCATTGACTGATGAAAGTAAATGCCAGTAAAGGAATATTTTGACATTTTGGGAAACATTTTGGTTGATTTGTTTAACAGGGGGGAAGCTGACCTTGCTCTGTCCAACAATATCAAAATCCATCTACCAGCACCAGCTCACTAATTAACATGTTGTATCTCATTTATTTAATCCTCAAAAAAAACCTAAGTGTAAAAACGATAATTTGCTGTTTTAGGGAGACTTATGTCCTGGACTACTTCTTGGTTTGGACCAGTTGCAACCAATGAAGACTCCAGGAAGTTACTGGTCAGGGCCAAGAAAATATTCCAGCATATATCCCTCCATGAAATGGGTTTTGTTACTGTTGGACATGACCAGCTGTTTCCCCCAGTTTTCCAGTCTTTCTGCTAAAGTAATTGGATGTAGTTTCATATTTACTGTACAGACATGTGAGCAGTATCCATTTTCTATAATAATAACCATGTTTCCCCATAAATTTTAACTATTCCTATAATACTGATATCCATTCTGCCAAACTCCCATGTGATTCTTTTAAATCCCGGGCCCATCCATTAATCCCTGTCACACCCTCTTCATGTGCCGGGGCGGGGGTACACAGCTAAGATCTGGTTGGAGGATGTGTGTGTGGAAGTGGCCAGATTGCTGTGAGTCTGGGCCTGGATTACAGGGCTGTGGCACAGGAACAGAGGGGGTGATGGGAGCCTTCTGCCACTGGGAAGAAGACAGTGTGTGTGCGTGTGTGTGCGTGCGTGTGTGTGTGTTTATGTTGGGGGGGTGGGGGTTATAACGGTGGAGGGACAGACGAAAGGAGAACACAGAGTCAGCGAACTCTGCGCCTGGAGCTGACTGAATCACATTTGGGAATAAAACTGAGTAATGAAGACTGTGCTGTGCAAAAACCGCCAAATTGAGATGTATTCACTGTGTATTTACACACTCAACCACACCTCTCGATGCATGAACACTGAGAGCCACATAACTGTATGCATATTCACAGATACGAATGAGCTTACGCAGCCTGGCATCACACACACACACAGAAGCATTTGGAGGCTGTAGATGAACATCTGCAGGGAGAGAGAAGGGCCCTGCTAATGGGTGACAATAGACTCATCACACAGAATTAACACAATCTGTGCAGCCATCTAATGCCCCACGTGGCCTGCTGTCTTCTCCCAGTCTGATCAAATGAACCTCTGATTAAAACTGAGAAGTGTGTTAACAGCAGAATTATATTTTCCTTTTATTTAATCCGTAAACATAATGAATCTCTTCCACGTATTGTTTTGCTTCTCATCTGCAATGGCTGCTCTTAAAGAACAAGCAATGGGAATTCGATGACAACATTCCTGTGTCTGGCTTTAATCATCTCCACCAGTCTGTCACGTGTCAGTGTGATACTAACAATAACATAAATGACTAATGGCAGCATAAATGAACTGAAAATACACTAGACCGCATTGTTTGTCACCATACTGGATCTCAGCTGTTAAATGAACTCTTGTCCTCAAACTGCTACCTCAGTCCCAGGTATTCAGGTCCAACATGAAATTAAGGGTTCCAGTCAAATATCCCGAATTCCCCCTATGGGGGATCAATAAAGAAGTATCTTATTATCTGTGTTTATGGACCATATTTTCCATGTTTTTGCATCTCATTGGTCCATCGGTATTGAGCACCATCACTGCACACATATCCCCTTAAATGGATTGTTTTACCCCCTGACAGGATCAGATTGATATCAGACAATATTATGGAAAGGATCCCTACAGAGACAGACCTTTCTGTTAAAGAGTAAGATCCTTTTTTTTTTTTTTTTTTTAACTAGAAACAGCTGCTGCATTGCTCTTCTCAAAGCCACCAGACTCCACTGAGCATCTCAAAACACACTGTAATCAAAATCAACAAAAACTATATAAAACCCAGCAAAACCATCCTGGTTAGTTTTTCCACTGCTCCAATATCTCTGGCTTGGTCACAATGAACCTTTAATTCACAGAGAGATTGAGAGAGGAATGACAGGGAGGGTGGGCATCAGAGAGGCCAGAATATTTTCTAACTGTGGAATTATTTTCACTGGACATAATGACCAGAAAGATTCAAATATGATCACTTCAAATACCAGATAACAAAAACATCTGTTGACCTTCAGGAGATACACTATTATCAGTGTCACAGTTAGGTTTTATTCCCTGCCATCTCAGCGACAACTGCTCATAAAGCTGGGGAATGATGGAAACTGTGAGCTGTAACTAAAGCCATTTGGACACTGGGTGAACTGGAGAACAAGGAGGGAGAGGGGAGCGTGTTCGTGTGACTCAGCCAGCCTCCGGCGTCCTGCTGTGAGGGGCCTGAAGCTGACTGTCAGTGTCACTGTGACTCACCCCGAGAAACGGACAACCTCCCTCGGACGTGCTGGAGCTCGCAGCCAACGCTGGAAATAAAAGTCACTCAAAGCCCTGCAGTTGGTGGAAGGCTGCGGGGACAGATCTGTTCATACCTTTGACCATCAAGATGCCGCTGGATACCTATGGCCACCGCTATGATGGCCTCTTATGTTAAAGATGGTTAAACTCTTCAGTCTAAAATTAAGACACTAAAATAAATGGGATGGATTGAGGAAGCCTCTGAGTAACCTTGAAACAGTCGGTGTGGCTTTTTATTGACGTCCCTTGTTGACTAATTCTGTAAAAGGCCGGAAAGCCAACTACCCACTGATTAACCAAAACACTTCCATATCATCAGCAAAAGTGAGTGAACCTGACCACACCCACCACCAGCTGCAGCACCACAAAACACTGACACCTATATAACAGCAATGATCAATAAAAACAGTAAGATAAATTTAAAAAAAAAATGGCAGCCAGAGCTCTCCACACCTGCTGTCCACCTATCACCTTGTGCTCTCCTCTGATTGGCTGACAGCCATTTTGCATGGGGTCCCCTGTCCCCTGTATTACAACCAGACAGGAGGACAACATGTAATTGTCTCCAGTGGTTTCCATACCAGGCGAGAAACGCGTTTAGAGGGCGCTCAGGTCATGGCGTGCCTCTGCTGGCAGGAGCGGATTTCCGCCACTTAACGATTGCATAACACCTCGGAGTTCCCGCTGAATTGAGACGCTGATTTAAAGCGACCTTCATTAAGGGCAACTTGCGCATTGCAAGTGTGATCGGGCCGCCACGAGCCGCAGCTCAGGTGTTGTTTCTCTCTCTCTCTCTCTCTGCGGAATGTCACCTGAAGGGTACCGAGAGGAACTGACATCACTGCCATGGCACGGTGGAGCCTGCTGCCTGCCAACACTCAATGCATATGTGCATCAAATGACAACAGAGGCTGCAGCAAAACAAGAGTAATGAATTATTCTACTGGTGCAGTGCTGCAGCAAATCAGTCTTTTCTATTTTTTTGGAGTGCATTTCAGCAGTAGGACAGCAAGGAGTAAATGATGAGGAAGGGAATAGAGGAGTCAACACAAGCAAAGGCGGATCTCTCTGCAACATGAAGATGCGTCGGGATCTTACCTGAGTGGCTTTGTGGAACTGCTTCTTCAGCCCTGCTACAGACATGGTGGCGTCCCGGTGGTCGTGGCTGGGAGGATGAACTGATGCTGCAGGAGCGCCTGAGGAGCAGATCTGGGTCCTAACGGTGCCTGGTGGTGATGATCTTGCAGCAGTGGCTAAGTCCCGTCTCTTCACCAGAGGGATCTCCTGTGAAAGAGGGGTGGGGAGGGGGAGGGGGGGCTGACTGACTAACAACCCCGACCAGGCTATTGGATGTTAGAGCCGCATGTCTGAGACGGTGCTGACGTCGGAGTCAGGTCCTTTTAAAGCGGCCGCCTCCTCCATCGAGCTGCTCTGAAAGGAGGCTGAGGTGTTTCTAATCTGAGCAAAGGACAAGGACACACTGGAGCTTTAATCTGATATTAAGGGGAAATCATACCCAGAAATCACTTCCTGGCCACTTCTAGCCACTGGAGAGAAAGAAGTACACAAACCACAAAATATATAATATACAATGAGGTTTGGTGCCTTCTCCTTTAATGAGACTCAGCACCCTGGACAGCTCCCATCAACAGACATTAGACTCATTTACTATCCTTCTATTCTACAACAATGATTCCAAAAATGTCGTGTAAAACATAAATTAATCTGAATATTGTATTTTGATAATCTTTTTTTCTGGTTGAAGATTAACGGGTCTTTTATTTTGAAGGCAGCCCCAGACGTCATATTCGAAGAGACTGTGAGTTTCTCAGCTTTTAATGAAGGACTGGGCCCAGAAGTTAGCAAGAATGGACTGCATTTAAACACATGAATTCAGCCATTCACACATACATGTAACATGGTGGCTGGTTGGGGGTTCACCATTAACCACACACACACATTTACACACTGATACAACAGCCATCAGGAGCAATTTGGGGTTCCCTATCTCGCCCACTTTGACACACTGACTGCAGACTGGAGGTTGAACCATCAACCTTCTGCTCAACCTCCCAAACCACAGCCGCCCCATAGAGCTAGAAGATGGAGAGTCTCCGTTTCAAGTTCTGGTGACAGAGTTAGGAAAAAATGGCTGCATGTGAAGGAGTGTCATATTGTGTCTGAGCAGAGAAACACTCCCTCAAGTTTCTGATCTAAGCTCCTTTAGTAGAAGCACAAAGATGAACTGAAGGATGTAGACTTAGTTTTCCATTGAATTCAGCTTTAATCTGACATTTGGAAGAAATGAGGCTCATAAATGTAAAACACTTTCTAACTTCTTCTATCCCCCTGGAAAGAAAGAAAGAAAGAAAGACCCATATCTGTAAATATCTGCTTATTCAGATCTGAAAACACCTGTTTGGATCATTCCACAGGTACATATGAGTATGAAAGGTTGATCCTGGAAAGGCTCAGTGGTTCAGAGCAACCTGCCACTAAAATTTGCACAAATCTTTAGAGAGCTGAGAGAAATACAGGTGTGTCAGAAAGTAATGAATTCTTTTCTTTGTGTCTTAACAAAAATGAATTAATTTATATTTTTACTGTAGCTTGGGGAAATCTACTGACGTTCATTTTTTATAACTGAATATATGTTGAGATTTCAGCTCGTACATGACCCTGGAAACAGCAGCACATGATGCAACCTCACCGAATGGTCCAGTCTGTTCTGGAGCTTTCAGTCATATCACATGAGCTTCAAGGGCAGATATGGTTTGTCCAGTTGTGCCAATTTACATTAGAGCAATTGAAGAATTGTAACATTGTATTGTGATTGTTTTTGTGAAACCAAAGATAACTTTCCAAACTGTCGACAATAAAGGTCTGACAAGAACTAGCTAAACTGTCCAAATCATGTGAGTTTAGACAGATCATACACTTGTGTCAGCAGGGATGGAATATAACAAGTGCGTTTGTAGAAGTAATATTAATCCAATACTATACATAAAAGTAAAACACTGGAGGAGCATTTTACTGCAGAATGAGTACTTCTACTTTTAATACTTTAAGTACATTTTGCTGATAACACGGGACTTTTTCTTGTAGTGCAGTATTTCCACTATGTCCTATTGATATTTTCACTTAAGTAAAGGATCTGTCAATCAATAAACAGATACTATTCAGTAAGCAATACTCAGTAAACTCCTACTGGTGCATAATAGCAGAAAAACAAAAACTGTTTTGGACACTGTGGACAGAAACCTGGTTTATGTCAAACAAAATCAAACACAAGTGTGTCGACAGTCATTTATAGATAACAGTGGATGGGCGCTTTAAAGTGGGAATGCCCTGTAACAAATCCATGTGTAATGTCTGCTGTTGTGCACACACTTTTATCCAGAATTCTCAGACCCAAACTCAATCTGATCATCATGATATCCTTTGCTGATACGATTAAAAGCCTGCACCAGTGAGAAGGACTAATGCGAGTAATGTCTCTGAATTAAAGCTAAGAAGTCACCTGCACTCATCAGCTCAGCCGCAGCCCCCTCGATGCCAGATGGCGGGTCGATTGTGGTCGGCCTACTGGGCAGACAGTCAGAGACGCATCCCATATGGCCATTATTTCAGCCTTGGAATAGACTCTGACTGACAATCACTAAATAGACTCAACCAAAACCCTTAATATGACCATATCTGCGGCTGAGAAATGTCCAAATTAAACAAACGTTACATTAAATAAATATTGAATTTGTTTTCATTTTCCTTTCAGATATTGTCAAGGCTATTAAAGCAGCTCATTTCTTATTTCTTTTCTGATCCGGAGAAGTAATTCCTAGGTGATAAAAAGCAAACACATTGTGTGTACATAATAATTAACTAGTATTATTCATGTGTGCAGTGGGAGGTGTGTTTGTCACCATTCGACCACAGACTGGGTGTAAGGAATTCAAAAGCACACGTACGAAATGCATCACCAAAATAAGACCTTAAGTAAAGGAGATGATGTTCTATTTGACCATCTGACAATATACATGCTGCTGTCAGGTGCAGATTAGACTGACAATCCAAACAGTGCAAGATGTGAATAAGCATTTACAGTTAAACACACATAACAAATCTCCTTTGTAAATACATTCATCCATTAAACGATTAATTTGTTTCTCCAGTGCAAACTTCATCACCAGCATCGCATCGGTTTGACAGCTGTGTCATCTTGTTTTGCTTCTCTTCTATCTTTTTAACCGTGTCAAATTCTGCACTCTTGTAATGATCAAATTCCACCACAGGATTATTTAAGGCGGTGCAGGTTAAAAACGAAAAGACACATTTGCTACGTCAGTGGCGCCATCGTGTGGAGAACATCTGCACATGCATTCAGATGGAATTCTCTACCATGTATTTATCCATCAATTAATCTAGTGCACAAGTAAAGACACCAAACAAAAATTGTGCTTTCAATTAAATGTCAAAAAGTAACCCTAAAAATGGATTACACAGGCAATTAAATCCTAATTTTTACAAACCACTAATGCAAAAGAGATACCACCACTGTCTACATCACGCAGAGGATTTCAAGGGTCAAAAATCAAAACTATAATAATTAAAGATGCCACAATTTAAAGTCTATATAATATTTCATGTGAGCAGCTGCAGAGATAATTATTTGTACATTATACAGATCTATACTATTACTGTTACATCGAGCCACAATAAGTCACAATCTATGGTGCTTTGCTTCCACCTTGTGGTAAAAAATGATGCAGCAACGGGGATGTATATTTGTGTAAAAGAGTAAAAACTGCTGTATAATTACAGTGTGTTGTGTTAGCCAGATCAGAGCAGCTCCACAGTGAAAGTAGCATATATATATGAGAGTATATCAGATATACTGTAGGAACCCCCTGAACACCAAACCTTTATTTTGTCTGAGTACATCTTATTGGCTGACAGAGAAAGAAGCAGTGATACATCAAGGCGGCTGACAGTGACCTGAGTGCAGTTCTTTGCTCAGTTTTCCTGCTCGCTGGCCTCGGCGGGCAGCTCTGATAAAGTGCTTGGTCCCACAGCTCAGTGATCTGTATGTGCGCGTGTGGCCTGAGGTGAGTGTCCATTTGTCTTAACTCAGGAGACAATAAATCTCACCTGTACTGTACAGACAGATGGAGGCTGAGCTCAAGTGAAATATGAGATTGTTGCCATTACCTTTATTACACTGACCACTGGTCTCATTTTTGGCCTTACTGACTGAAAGTTGGAATAGTTGGAGTTTCTCTTTTTACAGAGAAACAGGGGGCTTTTTGTGTCTTTTTGTATGTTCTACTGCATAATAGAATCTCTCTCAAAAGCATTTCTCTTCATTTTAATGTTGACTGAAGTAGTGTGATTGAGAAAGACAGGTTCCTCCAGATCCTAAAGAATATTATTATATATATTATGACATTATCTGCGAAACTCTTCTTCCAGCTTATTGGCTTGAATGGGAAGCAACTTGCTCCCGACCTGAGGAGGCAAGCATATATTTTCTACCAGGGCACCACGGCCTCAGATGTGGAGGCTTTGGCTCTCAACTGAGGTCATAGTCCAGTGAGACCCACAGAGCTACACTGCTGGCAAAAACACAGAGATGCAGCCCTGAAGTCACCAAACGCCTTGGCAAGGATGGCACTGGGCTCGATCATCCCTTCCAGCATCCTGGTATAATCTTTCTTGCGGAGGCTGAACAGTGTGATTCCCGATGATTGGCATACACCCACCACTTCAGTCCCTTTTTCAAAAACGGGTACATCACCCCTATCTGCCAACCAATAAGCACTGATCAGAACCTCAGCATGACAACAACAAAACCAGAGCTGTCAGCCTGTCAGAGTGAATCTCATCCATCCCTGCCACTGCAGACTTTTTGACCTCTATGACCTCTGCCAGAGAACTGGGCAAAAAATGACTCTTTCAAATGTATCTTATCTACACATGTCAGGTGTCAACTCCTGGTTGAGGTCAGCAGTTCTCCTCTGCTCTTAATGACAGCTTGCGCAAGGCCCTGCCTCACCTTCCTGAGTCACCTCCCAGTTTCAAGGAGAACAGAAGTCCTGAGTTCTGTATGATCTGTGTAGTGCCCACGAGAATCAGATCAGAGGTACGAGGGGCCTTTGCAGGGTGTCTAGGATCCCCCTTTAATATGGGGTAAGGTCAGAATCTCAAACATCCAGAAGGAGCTTGGAATAAAACTGCTACTTCTTTGCACTGGAAGGAGCCAGTTAAGGTGGTTCATGCATCTGATCAAGAATCCTCTCTGGGGCAGCTTTCTGGTTTCATTCAAGTGGGGGGAGACCACAGGGAGGACGCAGAACATTTGGCACCTCTGGATCCTTAACTGTTACTTTAATCAACTGTTTAATTTCTACTTTAATTTTACCACAGTGGATTAAATAAGACGGTCTCTGATAATACTCAGGAGCGCCTCCTCTTACACTCGGTTAAGTTACATTCATTGTCTTCATCTGTAAACTAACCACATATTGTTTCTGTTCACCTCAGAGGCAACAATCCACAAGAAACAGACTCCACTTTTCCATATTAATCTTTAAAACATTAGCAAACGGTCAGGATTATGTTTTGTCATAAAGCCCGGAAGAACTTGCGTCTCACGAAAGGTGCGATACATCCGTGAGGAAAACGTGTGTTCAGGTGCAGATGGAAAATACAGGATGAGCCGCGACAGCAGACTGGGGGTCATTTGTCACACATATGCCAGCCGTGTCACCGGAGACGCTCAGCTAACGCACAACAGGCCGTGGTCATGTGTTTGTGTGTTTCATAAGGCCTACCAATCCCCCACGCCATCCCGCTCCACTCAAACATGCTAATGTACCTGTGCTCTGCTCTAATTGGTCCCAGTGATGCTTGCCCTGCTCCACCTGTGTTCATGGGAAGCCTCCAGTCAGTCCTGCAGTCAGGCCCCCGCCACTGTGTGCGAGCGTGCAGTGCTAATATTATGCAAACAAACACTTCTTTGTTGTTTGGCACTTCTTGCACCAACCAGCCACTGTGAAAGAAAGGGAGAAAGTAAGTAAAGGGAAAAGGAGAAAAGGGGTGGGTGAGTTGGGGAGGGGGTGCTTGAATTCATTAGTGTGATTACCTGAGGTGTGCTACTTTACAGGGGGTAATCTGCCAGCCCGCTTCATACCCTCCAAACTTCAGCCAGTCCGCTAATGAGCGCTTGGAAAAGTTAGTCAAGGTGGAGAGGTGCTTTGAGGAGCTATACACCGCAGACTAAGGTGTTATTATATATGCTGGAGCAGAAAACAAAGGATGGCAGCCCTATTTTTTAACAGCTAGGACCAATGAAGACTGATATGATTGTAGCTTTTGATTCTGAATGTACATAACAAAATGGTGGTATGGACAATGTGCCAGCTGACAAACTTGGATCTGCAGAGCAAAAAAAAAAAAAAAAAAAAATCCCCTGCTTAGACATTTGGCATGTTTAAATGCATGAAATCTCTGACAACAACATTCTGCACCCAAGAATGACAGATTGACTGATGTGTGATATTAGGAGCCGCATTCTCTACACCATTTGAGACAACATGCCAGATTAACCACGAGGACACCAGAGAGTTCAGGTAGTCGCATTCAGTGAGTCGCTTCTCTCTGAGGTGATGTTGAGGACTGCAGCTTCCCTCCTACGCTGGGAGAGAAGGTGGATTAGAGATCAGACCAACTCCTCTCTCATTCCTTTTTTTTCTGCCCAGCAGCTCAGGCCATGGCTTTAGAGAGACAGCTGCCATGAGCAAGGCTTAGGACAGTCCAGGGGGAGGGAGAAAGTGTGTGTCAAAGAACAAGAGAAGTGCAGGAACAGCTTGGTTACGATGGACAAGACAAAGAGGTGAGAGGGAGGGGGAGAGAAATCCAAAAAAAAGGGAAGCCAGAGGAGATATCTGTATATATAGAGATGGATAGATCCTGTAACTTTCCCCTTCCTCTCGCCCTATGCCTCTGCTTTATCACACAGCATCAAAACATAGCTTTAGTCCCCTGAGTGGCTGGCCTTTTTATCTGCTCCCTAGCTTCCCACGGCGGGCCGCATCCACCCATAATCTGCTGCCGTTTCATGTCTGGAGCGCTGTAGAGGAGGATAAGGGACTTGTTCAAGTGAAGATCAATGAGGTTGTATACATAGCATATGTGCACCAGGAGAGTGTGATTCCCTTTTTTCTTTTAAAGGTGGCATCCGACCTAATGAAAAAGAACATTATACATGGATGTCAGGAGGAGCCACGTCTGTGATCTAAAAGTTTATAAACAAAAATTATAATTAGGCACTTGACTAAAATCTCACACCACAGTAAGGAGTAAATACAAAAGAGTTGTCTGTCATACACTCTGTAAACAGCATCTATCTTTTGTTTCTGATCCTTCTCCCTGTGGATCAAACACGAAGGATAGACACAATGAAAACAGTAAACATGTTGCATTATACATTTGTCAAAAACACTTTTGGCTGTATGTCACAAGTACCTTGTTATTTAAGACAGTGCCAAGTGTCTATGTGTGTGCGTGTGCATGTGTGTGTGTGAAATCAAAGCAGACTGATATATTGGCAGCAGTAGCCGGGGTGTGAAACTGTGTCAGTGAAGGAAGGGAAATCACCAGAGGCTGTTTTCTATTCACTCCACAGCTGGTTGACGAGATCTGCAAGGACTAATTGTGCATCAGTTGGAGGCTACAGAAATTCTTAGTTTGTGCTTTGACTGTTCTTTGTACTGTGGGCTAACCGTCTTCCCACCCAAGTGGCACGCACTCACACCACAGGGAACTTAAAAGTACAACAGAGAAGCCTTGGGACACATACACACAAGACAAACACACATACACAAATCATCGATCGACCCCAAAGTCAACTCATGACCCTGACCTCTTCTACCCCTCCAGGAACAATCTCCTGCAGGAATCTGTGGAAAGAAAAAAAATATATATACAAGGAAGTTGGATTTAAAAAGAAGTCGGGGTGAGAGAGAAAGAGAGAGAGAGAGAGATAAAGACAGAGGGAAAAAATGACACAGAGTTGATTGTGTTGGAATGAATAAAAAGGGGAAGGGAGGAAAACTTTGCATTTGGAACTACTGATCAAAGTAATTCCCACAGGAAAACCTCTCTTAATGAGAGCTGTACAAGAAAAGAAGGGTGGAAGACAAGAGAGTGAAAGAGAAGAAAAGAGGGGTTGTGGCACGCCATTCCTGCACAGAAAATACAGAGATGAATCATACGCAGCGCCTAGTGGAAGACATGGGTGCGTGTGTTGGGTGGTGGTGGTGGTGGGGTGCTTGTTTGAAGGGTGTTTTCAAGATCGTTTTAACGTCTTCACTGAGGGAGCGTCAGAGGCAAGGCCAGGTTAATTAAACCCAAGGGAGTACCAGCTGAGGGGGCCCGCATTTGAATATGTCACAGAAATAGCACGAGTGTGTCAGCCGAGGCCGGGGCTCGGCGAGCAAACATGTTGACTATGCATTACACGCTAAAAGGAACAGAGAGAAATAGAGACAGTCAGACAGCGAGGGGTGGGGGCTCCGATAATTTGCGTGGCACCGATGCTTTGCTCTTCTATACCCAGTGCGCCACCGGATTTCTCTGAGTTATTAATGTTTGTCATTAGCTGCATTACGCTGGAGGAAAGTGACTGGGAAAAAAAAAAAACTGCAGAAATTTATATGGGACAAATATTGACAATAGCTGGCTCCTGGGTATTGGTGAAGAAGAAAAGATGCAAACTATGTTAATGAATGGTAATTAACCACAAGGGTTTGTCTCTCCTGGATCCCAGCTAAATTGGTCCCCGAGTTGCAGCTAGAGACAGTCCTGGCCTAATCCTTTATTATAAAAAGATAAAGGAAAACGACATCATTAGCATATATTTGAGATGGGAGGGGGGATTAAAAAGTGGAATTATTTCTTTTTAATTCCTGAACGGAGGATTCTTCACACCATTGTTAATTAGACATAATAAAAAGAAAGGAGGAAAGTGGCGAAGAGGAAAACAAAAGCTGAGAGAGGTAAAGAAAGTAGTAAAAAAAAAAAGAAAAAAAGAGAGGGATGACTTGAAGGGAGGAGTGTGTGGTCTCTTGTGTAGGATGCCAACTCAAGGACAGAGGAGACCAGGATCGTGGTTTAATATTCAAAATGAATAATAAGAGAGGGAGGAAGAGGGAAAGAGATAAAAGGGGTTGGAGGTAGTTATGTCAAGGATGGATCCACTCCTCTAATACACCCCTGTGCTGCGCCCCGTGTGCCCATGTGGACCCTTGTTAATGATGTCAACAGCGGGGGTCACTTGTTCCAGACAGGAACCATGCCAACAGTCAGCTGTCAATCATGAGAGAGGTGTGAGAACCCTGCTGTCCACCAGAGCACCCTCAGTCACCATCACACACTGACTGACAGTCCTTTGAACTGCCGGATCGAACAAAATACAGAACAGAGCATTTGGACATGAAAATCGAGCGCAACAATAATTCAGAATAAAATATCGACAAAAATATGTGAAATTTTTTTTTAATTTAGAAATTAAGAAGGCTGTCAGTACGCACGTATATTTAACACAATTATCTGTTAAATTATCAACAGAACAAACACATCCGGAGCAGAAGATGTAACAAATTTTAAACAGCCAAAAATTTCCTTCAGAAAAAAATACTTGCAGTGCATTTGATGAACAAAACTCAGTGGGCTTCAATCACTGGATAGGGTCTCTAGGAGCAGTGGAGTATCAGCTCTGATAAATGGATCTCCCCTCTTACAGTGAATATTCTGCTCGGTGCTGCACTCTTGACTTTCTCAAAGTGTCGACTTGGCATTAGGTCAAGTCCCTGCACCCTAAGGTCCTTGAGGTGCCAAATAAATTAGGGGGAGAGGTAAAAGAGAAAAAAAAACGTAACTTCTAACTTAAACATTAGCGTAAGCATTTGCCTTATCACCCCAGGTCTGCGTTGAGAGTGGGGGTGAGTGGCTGCACTGTAAATTAGCTTGGCGCTAAAGGGCCCTGTCTGATAGACATAGTGCACTGAGCTCTAACACAGATGTCGAGGGCTCATTTACAAAAGCCGGGCTGCTGTGTTGAGCCAGTGGCCCAGAGTGAGTCGACAGCGCTTTTCTCACAAATATTGGTTCTGCTGCCCCGGCTCAGCTTGGCTCAGCCCAGCTCCCACTGAGCAGGAACCGGGGAGGGAGAGAAGAAGGGAGGGAGAAAAAGAAGAGGATGACAGTTTTCCCAGCCTCAGCCCAGGGAGTCAGGCTTTTTCGCTGACTGGTGTTGCGAGCGTGGCCAGCTCTTCTGTCAGCACTTTCCTCTCCTTCATCTTCACGCGCACAGCCTCCATTAGCTGGCCGGCAGAGGGGATCTGCAGGGGAGGGGAAGGATGGAGAAAGGGGTTGTGGGGGCGGTGGGAGAAGGGGTTAGAGAAAATGAGGAAAACACACAAATGCACCACTATTAAAAAAAAAAAGTCAGATTTTTGACACCTGGCAGCTTTTCAGAGAGCCTATTTAGTGTTTTGTGAAACAACAGAACCTCAGCTAGGGCCTGAGGACTCGTGAAACTTTTGAGGGACCGTCCATGTTGAGTGCTTTGACAAAGAAATTCACAAAACAGGCTACACAGCAGTTGGTACAACACCTGATTCTCCACTTTACTTTCTTCCATTCTCAATCAGTGGCACAGTGATGTACAATTCCTCAGAATGAAGAATACATTCAATTAGATTAGATGCAACTTTAATGTCAATACACAAAGTACTGAGACATGAAAAGCAGTTTAGAGTGTAGAACAATGTACATGTATAGAGCTAAATAACAGGGTTACATGTGAAGAGTATGTTAAGAGAATGAACAGAGGGAAATAAATACACTAAAATATACACAGCACATGCAGCAGTTACAGGCAGGCAACTGCAGTAATAAGTGTAAACAGACATGGTCCTCATTTTTTTCAAGTCTCTCTTAAAGCGGGATTCACATGTCCAAATTTACATTGACACAGTTCTTGTTTGTGGTGGTTGTTTCTCTGGTCTATGGTGGCAGTGAAGACATCCCTTACTAATGTAATCTGAATGTAAGATACACGGGACAAAATCCACAGTCCTTGTTCTGTGCTGAAGCTAATATGAGGTGTCAGTAGTCGAATTTGGACTAACAACAAGAAGTATCTACCAAAGTCATCTTAGTACAAATTCTCTCATTCTGCTTTACGACAGACTTAAAATCAAAAACTATCTTTTAATTAAAATACAGGAAAATGGCAAAAAGTGCTTTTCGTTTTTGGTGGGGCTAAAGCTAAAGCACTGCGCTTTCCCCAGAGGCTTAAGTTGATCACTCTTCAGCAGACACGCCTCGAGGCACGATTAAAACATCACCGGAGACATTTACAGCATTGTGTTGTGTTTTTACTGGACTGTCTTTATGTTTGGGAGCTAAGACGATAAGAATCTGTGCACACTTAATCATCCAGGATTAGGACAGGTTGACTGTGAAGGAACTTTTCTACACGTGTTTGCTTAGTTTTTGTCGCAGAAAAGTGAAAATAAAGAGCTCTGGCTAATTTTGTTTTTCCTCTGAATCGACACAAGGATTTTATGGTCATTAGGGCGACTGATCAAAGGCTGGCATTCACACTGTATCACCCATAAATATTCACTTCGACTTATGTGCAGCCTTTTACAAGTGATGGAAACAAATTCATTCCCGGAGCGATTCCCCCACGTCACATGGCATGAGATGAGAAGTGGACTGGCCAAGCTCAAAATAGTGTCTTCAATATCATAAAATCTTTCACTTTTTATCTCTTAAAAGAGAATGTGAAAACATGAGATATTGAGCCATGCACAGAGAAGCTGGCTGACACAAGTCTGAAGCGCTCTAACAAACTTTACTGAATAACATCTGCATCGGGGGAATACAAGGTATCGCGTTGCTTTGAAGTGATTAAAACAAACTCACAACACATATTGGAATTAAGTCGGCAGCTGACATCCTTTAAGGACACTGCAGAGGACTGTGTAGTGATTTGATAACCATCTTATCAATTTCCAATATGTGCGGAGAGTGAGAAAAGAACACAGTCCCCAGTGCCCCTTGACACCTCTCTCCTCTTCATTAAAGGTAACAGAAGCAGGGAACACAAGGCCCCCTGTGCCAGGAAGTGTGTGTGTGTGTATGTGTGTGCACACTTGAGCATGTGTGTGCAGTGGGGAGTCAGTTCCAGCAGCATTGGATGCATCAAACACACAGCGCTATTCCTCAGAGAACCACCACACTGAAGTAACTGCTGAGACATCTCCCTCTGCCTCGGTCCCCCGGGAAGGGTTCACTCTCTCTTGTCTCACGCACACATTCGCAAAGGCACACACACATACACACAATTTCCTAATCAGCTAATTGCACTTAGAGCCACTAACTATGCAAACAAACCCACTAAAATAGAGACATAGCCACAACACGAGGCTCTATGGGACAGCAAAGAGGGAGACTGGATCATTAAAAGTACCAATATGGGAATATGGGTAAACAACAGGTAAACATGATCTAGATAAACCTAATTTGAGTAAAATTTAAGCCTAAAACAGATGTAAAAACTGTGAAAGAACTCTAATCTATACTTATTTTGTGGGCATTTAATGTCTTTTTCATGGACAGTGGAGAGATGACAGGAAATGAGATGTGTCAAAGGTCCCCAGCTGGACTTGAACCAGAGATCTTCATGGTCTTGACCCCCAAATGATTATGAGTGTTTGTCTCAGTCACTTCGAGAGAAATCAAAAGCACAGAGACTGTCTAACATATGAGCAGAGGCAGAACGGCACCAACATCTTTATAAAGCTTCATTAAGGTTGATATACAGTGTGTCACCAAGTGCAGTGAGAGAACTTTCTCTTGGTTGATAAATTATTGTATTGCCTTTGATAAAATACCTCTCATTCTGAATCGTCTCCCTATGGTGTGTGGCTCACATCAGCAGATTCTGGGACAAGGAAACACGAGCGCTCGCACACACGCTCGCAAACGGGTTCACAAAAGGGATAAGCAGGCCTATCACTCCCTTTCATCTACCTGCCACATTTGGTGGGGACCGATCCCCTGCAGGATGGTTGGAGGTAAACTGTGATGCAGCTGCTTGACTGGATCCCCTGGGCCGCTTAGGGCAGCGTTAGGAACTGGCACTAATGTTATCCTACAGTTGATTTAGCCAGGCCCCTGTCCCCTTTGGCGGAGCTAGCCAGCACCAGCAACACAGCCGCGGTTTTGCAAGAGGCCCTGTCCCCTTTGGCAACACTGAAAAAAAAAGCTACTGTTGCATTAAGCCATGCTAACTCGCATCCATTACTATTCAACACGCCCTGCAGAGCAGACCTTTTGTCTAGGTATGATTTCATGAACACGTTTCAGAGGTGAACTGACATGTAAAGCCACTGACACTGACAAGTGTGTGTGTAAGACTTTGTGTGTGTGTGTGTGTGAAGACAAGGACAGGGGCTGCAAGCAAAAGGTGTTTTTATGAGCCAATTAAATGACATTGCTATTCTACAGCCTGGGGCACACCCTCAAGGCAAGGAGCAGCTCAAAGTTGCAGCACTCCTGTGACCATTGTCTGGTAGTGGCATTACACAAACCAACTTTTTTTTTTCCCTTAAAAGATCGATCATTCAAGCTCTTTGTCTTCTCCCTCGGAACGGGTTAGTGCAATTATTTCCAAGGGCCCAATTTGTGAGTGGTTGTACGGATTGTGTCAGGCTGCTGGATATCTAAATGAGTGAAAATGAAGAGGGAGGGGGAATCAGACAGCCTGAAAGAGATATAAGGGGTAAATCATCCAAAATTAGCTATTGAATTTTGAGTGTTTTATCTCAGTTATTCACTAGTTTTCCACCTCATCAATATAACTGTAACTGACAGGAATTATTAGGCAAATGTTGCTGCTTAATTTAACTACACATTTAAACCACAGAAGTGACATTTGGGACCTTCACAACATTACCAGATGAAAACGTCTACCTGTATACCTGTAACAACATCAATATCAATCAACATCAATATCTATACTGTAATAAACTAGGATGTACACTACAGGTTAATTTGATAATAATCACATAACAGTAAGGTTTTGGATCTTACTGGCATGACAGGAGTGCTTTTACAGTGGTGAAGGATTCTTGCTATTAATCTTTGTCCCTGGCTGGTGAGCCGTCTCCAATCTAGGCCACTATTCAAGGTAAGGGAGAAGTAGTTACAGTAGTTTTATCACAGAGGGGGAAAAGCAGCTCTTTGATCTTTGATCTTCTCACTTTTGTTTGAAAATCAAATTTATCAAACGGGGGAATAACAACAACAACAGCATGATAAATAGATAAAAAAAAGACCAAGCACAAAGGCACCACAGTAAAAAGTCTTGCATTTGATTATCTCCGATAATGAATATGTCACATTTGCAAAGAGGGGCTCAGGTAAGAAAATCACTAAAGCGCCGACAAGCCTATTCTCTCCCTCTCCTTCGTAATTACCTACCCCTGCAGCGGAGCAGATCCCTCTCTTTTCTCCCCTTTAGGCCACTAGAGACTGATATGAAAGGGAATTGGACACTTGGGGCCACAAATACTGTAATTAAAAATCTCTCCTTTTCTTGATACGTTGTTTGGAAACATCATTTCAGTGTGCAACGTGCATTTGTTAGGGATCTGACCTAAATACACCCTAGATTAAACACAAGGAAGCACCGGGTCTTTGTTTCAGGTTCCTACTCATTAGGTGTGAAAATGAGGTGATTCAGGCACGATTGGGGTATAAATTTAGAAAGGTGATATCCATACAAAAGAGTTGCAACCTTTAGGTAGAATGTAGCAATTGAGAGCACGCCCGTGATTAACTGTAAGGCTCATTGGCCGAGGTAATGTACTGGGACGCAGTTACGATAAACAAAAGTGGCTGTGCCTGCAGCAAATTGTCACATACAAAAAAAAGGGAAGAATTATTGCCTTTCAATTACTATTCATTGACATAAGGGGATTTAATACATCTAGTCATTCATTCAATGAGAAAAGGTCTACTTTCATCATTTATTCTCTTTCTGTATTAACTTAAAAAGGGAGAGTCCACCGTGCTCCAAAGGATGACCCTTGGGTACAATCAGACTGGCAGTAACAGTAAAGCTCCAAAATAGCATCATGCGTCAAGAATAATAAGATTATTCACCTGGCCTATTTCGACCGATCTCCTGAAATGCGCTGTTTGCTATATTGTAGCTCGCCTGCTTAAGTAATCAGCACAATAGTTTAATGGCTAAGGAGCAGCACCAACAAGCTGCATCTGCTGTTTCTATTCGTGTGAAATGCGAGTTGAACACAGTGAAAAAGCCACAGCACGCTCTGGCATTAACAACAAACTCTAACACCAGTGTCCTCTTGGGATCCCCCCTCCTAGTCCCCACCACTGTTCCAGTGACATATTTACAGTACAAAGGCTCGGCTCGAGTCCCCTCCACACACATACAAACACACTTACAGAAGGAAAAAGAGTGGCTGATTTAATTAGCTCAATCATTAAATGAGGCTTAATTAGAGTCACTTTCCTTCAGAGAGAGAAGTGTGGGACTCAGAGCTGTTCCTTGTCATTACGGAGGCATAATGAGCCACACAACACAACACACTACCCCCTCACTATGGCGCCGACAACAATAGAAAACTTTCACTACACGAGCACTGTCAGGCATCGAGCCTTTGATATGTTTAATATGAGGGTTAATGATGCAAAGTGCCAATACGGTGAGACGCTTTGACAAGAAGTGGCATGAATAAAGTCTGTTATTTAACTTTAGATAAATGAAGCCATTTACAGTCGTAGCAATGAGCTACAGGGACCCCCTCCTCAAAGTTCGATAAGGGTTTGAAATTACAGGAATGATTTCAGCCCTGTAGTCCGTCCATAAACGCCTCTGATGTTTTATAACAAGTCCAGTCCAGATTGGTCCGGCCTGTCTCTACTACTGTCTTAATGTAATGTTCACCTGCTTGTTATAGCGTGGAAGCTGATAAGAAGTGATGCTTGTACGTCTCCCCCGGGCGTGATTGTGAGGTAAATATTAGCAGGCCCACAGCGCCACCCCATACCAGTAAACCAAACCACTGTCCTCTCATAAAGAAATCAACAGAGTCAATGACTTTTTAAATGTTATTATGCTGTCATGAGGCTTGAGATGGGTATGTGCGTGTACAAAATGAGTGTGAAAAATGATCTGGAGGGATCTGGAGTGTGTGTTTGCATGCATGTGCACACGCTTGCATGCACATGCTCCTCCTGTTCATTATTGGCCAGCAGCAGAAGCCAGTCATTTCCCTGTCTTCATAAAGACTTGGCCCATTAAATTCTACCTCCAGTCAATAATTAGGACTCCACAAATAAACCAAAGGCAATTAAATCAATGCTTCCCCGGGCCGGTGCCTGGACCCCATGGCCCACATGGACACTCCATCTTCTCTGCTGGCCTTATTCATGGTGGGTTGCAGTGGAGCCATACAGTACACCCCCTGGCCTGCTCATGATTATTAGATAGCACCGTCCCTCGATCCTGGCTATGGAGCGCTGCTTATGGTGGCTCTCCACTGAGAGGCATAGGGTTTGATTTCATTAACTCACCAGTGGAGGTGAGAGACAAGGAAATGAATGCAATGTTTCATTTGGTTTTGAGTGGACATGCGGGGCGGCGGTGAGGGGGCTCCAGAAATGTATGCCACTTCTTTTCGCACGGAGGGAGCAGTAAGTCAGGGCGTTCGCAGTCACTTGTCTCCATTCCTGCAACACAGTTTGCCAATGTTTTGTGGATGTCTCTCTTTCTTGTTATGTTGACATGTGGCAGCGCGTGACAGTGATGGCGAACAATGGCCCACACGCAGAGACACACATATATACCACTCTTACGCTCTTTCACATCTGCACACACACACACATTCAGAGTGAGTGATGGGTTTGCTATTGACAGGGCCACTGAGATAATAAAGTGCTGTCCCACTGGCAGCTCCATTAGGCACTGACAGTGACAAGATGAGGCTGTCGTGAGAGTGCACACGCGCATATGCACAGACGCACACACACACACGGACGGACACATCCTCATCCTCTTTCAGTGACAGCCAGCCTGTTAAGGACATGGATCTTGCTCTCATCTTTCCTTTCACTGAGTCTATTTCTGTCTCTGTGTCTTTTTATCCGAAGAAGTGTGTGTGAGTGCAGCTCGGGGGTAAGATCATATCACTATTAGGGGAGTGTGTTATTAGTGTCACAGGCAGGGTGACAGGCCAGGCCATTCCACTTCACAGATGTTCTGCTTGGTGAGCCTTTCATAAGCTATGACAGAGAGCAGAAAGAGCAGAAGGGGGTACAGTATGAGAGTTCTTGAAGTGTATTCCCTCACTAAGACAACGCTCACTTCTCAGCACCGGCAGTCATGTGTAGTACAGGCACATTATCATAGTGGTCTTAGAAATGTCAAATTAGGAGATCTACCATACAGACAGGTGCTTACGGTGTCTTCATAGACCTTTCCCCTGGTCTTACAGCATGTAGGATTCAGAAAAAAAGAAATACAAGAGACGCGGGCAGAGACAGAACCTGGTGTCCCCTTAATAGGACAGCACGTTTTGAAAAACCATGCGAGAGGAAACTGTGTGATACAGAGAAGAGGAAAAATGAGAAATAAATAAATAAACAAAAAACAGAACAAGATGGACTTGAAAGGGGATAGAAAAAGTCTGTTGCAGTGAGGGGGGATGACTGCGGAGGTCCCAGCGGTCCCCACAGGGACCTAGGGGCAAGTCTCAGCCTTGTCATACTCCGCTCTTCTCCTCCTCCACTCCACACACCAGCTCCAGCCCCCACCCCCCTCTTCCACCACCCCTGTTCTGCCCACGGAAAACGTCGATAGCAGGCTGCCGGTGCCGAGGTCTCTGGTGGACACTAGCTCATTCTCCTGGCATCGACAGGCCCGCCAAATCAATATTTAGTTCCCCACTAACAAGCTGCCTCGGGGTCTGAGCCAGAGAGAGAGAGAGGGAGAGAGAGAGAGAGCTAAAGAGAGGAATGCAGGACAGTGGAGGATGGCAGAGAGAGACAGAGAACAGGGACTGAGAGCTGTCCAGCTAGAAGGGAAAAACATGGATTCAGTAGAGTGTTGTGTGTGTGTGTTAGTGTGGGAGGGGGAGAGGAAGGTGGAAAGGTCAGAAGAAGATCTGGGGAACAAGAGAACAGTGTCTGGTGTGTGTCGTGGTGCGGAGGCGACGCATGAGTGCCTGCGGCAGCCGCTGACAAGAACACAGACAAGACACACATACACACACTCGACACTCTCAATCATACACATATCACAGCGAGCAGACGTTGACAGCACTCGAGTAAAGCTCCAGCAGAGCACTCACAGATGAGTGGCTGTGCACACAAAGACTCTCACTCACACACACACACACACACATACACACAGTGAGGATGTAGTTGCTTTTCTTTGTTTTATCTTTTGCATCATTGCTTTTTTTCAGACCCTGGAGCAGGACAGATTGGGATGGGAACTAAAATTCATCCTCCTTTTAATGTATTTGGGTGAAACTGGTGTCCAAATACTGACGACTGACAAAGCAACGTATCTGCAAAGTTAAGTCTGAAATATTTTGTATGAGTGATATCTAGACAAAAATGCTGTCCAACCACCAAAAACCATTATGGAAATGCAAACAGCAAGAAATCAAACTAGAAAAATTAGAAAAAGGCTACATTCAATTACATAAAAAAAAGGTCTAAAACGTCTAGGCATTTAAATCATTTGTGGTTAGTAACAGTTAGTAACAGTTAGTAACAGTAACAGTTAGTAATTTTAAAATTAATTATTCTTAAACTAAGTTATCAAAATAAATGAACTAAAACATATTTTAAAATAAATGTCTTTTGAAGGTATTGCTCTGTAAAACGTCAAAAATTTTCTTTGGTAGTATTCATACAATGTACTGTAAAGTAGTATCAGAAAACATATGGAGTTTGGGAAAACCAGGTTCCTTCATGTTGGATGTATAGTGTATAATTATTTTTTGCAATGAAATAAGGCATGTGTTGCATCTCTGTTATATAGTTCAATTTGTGCTTCAACCCTTATCAATTTCTGACACAGAGTGAGTGACAGAGAAAATTATAAATTAGTGGTAGAGTAACAAACAATTATAACTCTTACTTACATAAAACAATACAGATCATAGTCCCACCTGTAATTAAAATCTCAAGGAAATTAATCTGAAGCTTTTGTACACTTTTGAAAATCCATTAGGCCTCTCTGCTCCATTTCAATTTAATTTCATTACGATAGCCTTGAAAGAGAAAACTTTCAGCCAATTTACCGAGTTACTATTTTGGCACTCCAGACAACAGTAGTTCTACAAATCTACACCTCAACTAAGAGCTGTGTTTAGCTAAAAAAAAAACTATGAGGGGAGGCTGCTAAAAGCTTGCATGGGTTCTTGCCCTGTGTATGTGTAGAAATGAGGAATGTAATCATTATTGCAGATGGGTGAGCCTGACCTTCTGCTGGAGGATGTGGTTGAGGTGGTCCAGCCACTCCTGGTCCGTGGGGCTCCCTGAATTGGCCTCTGTCCCCTGCAAACACAAATACATTTCAATGGCAGGATGGAGACAGAAAGACACACTAGGTGACAGTAATCATGTCGATGTTTGGACAAAATCTTCAACATAATCTAGGAATCTTAGTGGTTTGTATGTGGATGAAATGTACAAAATTTCGAGTGAATCAGACTGGAGGTACACTTGACGTTTCTACAGAGAAAACCTGTATCTTAACATTGGCCTCTGTGCCTCTCCTGCTTGAGGGCAAAATTGTAGCATCACACCAGCCAGGACCTTGAAAAAGCTCTCTGGAGACTCAGTGGCAAGTTATGCCAGTATACGTTTGCATGCTACTCGTGTATAAAGACCTAACATGGCGGTAGCCTTGTTACTGCTAATGATGATGGGAGAAGAGCGACTGCGAGGCCATGTACACCTCAGCACTAATGTGTTACCTCTTCCCTTTAAACCCCAGGTGTTGTTGCTCCAAATGATGTGACGAGCCTTGTACTGGCTCACAGGGACAAGGGGAGGGCAGGAGGGGGAGGGGAGTGTGTGTGTGTGGCTGAATCTTAAAGTCCCTACGTTTGCAGACAGATAAAATTAACGGCACAGTCCTGTGAAGTTCGGAGGTGGCAGGGGCTGTCCAGTGCCACAAGCCTGCAAGGGGGCTCATGCAGACTTTATGTGAACTTTGACAGACTCTGCTTTGGGTGCTGACTTCACCTGACTGCGCACCTAATATTCACAGTAATATTAATGTGACTCAGAGAGGAAAATGCTGGCTTTGGTCCGACTAAGAAAATAACCTGACTGTCTGTGCTTCTGAGGGCCTTCAGTTAAGAAAAAGAATAGCAACGTCAATGTTAAGGTGTTAAAAGTCATGGGAAGTGTTACTGTGCATATCAATCATTATATTATCTCTATTGTTTTATCTAAAGCAGCTGATTGCAAACATGTTGCATAAATGGCCAAACATGAAGAAAATTCAGTTTTCCCAACTTTATTTGTGTGTCTAATACATGTGGGTCTTGTTTTTAATCATATATCCACAACAATAACGGCTTTTAAACTTTTGCACTTTAACAAAGCAGTGTGCCTTGATTTTTTTGGGAAGCACCTGTCCTCTGTGAGCGAGCTGGGATGTAGGATTAAGCACGTGTTTCTCCCTGGCGCTCCCCTGCTTCCTGGTACCCTCTATGTGTGATCTTTGATGATGTATGGTTATATTAGCAAGAAAGAAAAAGCGGGTGGGAGAGGGGGGGGGCCTTCTTGTGACGACTGCCTTCAAGCCTCCCACAGTGTGTGAAACAGGGTATGTGCGTGAGTGAGTGTGCTTGTCCACCCTTGGTAGATATATAACAAAGCACTGACCCTCCATCAAACATTAGGAGGAAAACAAACTGGCCTGGCAATTATAGCCTTATTACATCTGGATCATTAAATCCACAACAAGTTGCCCAGGGAGCCTGGAGCTGCTCGGCCCTCTCTGGTCCTCTGTTGCACGCTATGGAATGGATAGAGACGAATAATAGTGTGCAGTATGATATGTGTGTAAGCATGTGTGGAGGAGTACATTTACTTCTTCGAATCTATGCACATACCTCACATTGATTTTGTATGTTTGTGAATGTGTGCGAAAGGAAGCAGCTTCTGGGTTTCTGTGCGACTTTTTTAAAGCTTTGAAAATTCAACAATCAAAAACAAAACAAAACAAAAACAACAGGAAAATAAATTCCACATTCTCATGAAATAGTTGAAAACATGGGTGCTCTCACTTTTGGAGCTATGTTGTCTGTAACTGCAGAATCAGCTGCACAAATAGCCCTGTCACAACTGCTTTTCTGCTCTGTAAAACAACTCAAGCAAAGCTCTGTTTTATTTTGTTGGGACAAATCTACAAACTCAGACTAATACTCGGGACGAAAGGAAATATCTAGCCTTTGGAAAAACACGGCCATTACATGAAGGTCATCTGTTCCCAAATTCTCCGCAACCAGGAATAATTCATTAAAAAAATTTGATGCGCCTGAAATTCAAAAATGCATTGATTTCAAAACCAAGCGTCGGGGCCCTACAATGTTAAAAACTTCTGCAAATATTGTTGACACGAGAAATCCGCCAAACTAAAGAAAAGTAGCTATGTTGGCAATGGAGTATTCTCATTTAAAAGTAAAACTGAAAAGTAAAAGCAATCCCATTGAGCCCTGAGCTCTCATTCAGCACACTGGTATTGCACAACCAAGTGAATAAATGAATACACTTGCTATGTGTTGGACTTGTTGAAGACTGCTGGGACATCCTGATAACCTCATGTCACGTCCTCAAGTCCAAAGAAAAACATACAATCTGCAAAGGTCTTGCAAAAGCTTGGTACATTTCTTGGAGTGAAGGGGGGAAAGAAAGCACAAATCTGAAGTAAGTATCATGAAACTTCAGCTCCGTAACAAAAATTTTAATACATTTCAATATTGTGGCAGCAATGTGTCACAAAACAGCAAAAGTTGAGATTGTGCATAGTGATCGTGGTGATCATAGCGTGGTCCAAATTTTTTAATGCTTGCAACTACTTAAATCTGTCTGCACAAATAAAGCACAGATGGCTGGTTTACGTTGAGTGCGCTTGATTCATGAAGTGCGCATATGCAATGTCTTTGTTTCTCCGCGACACCTTCGTAAATAGAGGCAGATGCAGGCACAGAAAAAAAAAAACTATTTGAGTTCTATTTCCAACATTCAAAATTACACTCAGTAACACATAATCACTCTTAAACTGTTAACCTCACTTTGTGACACATCATGTACAATTCTCTGGTGGGTGCATGTGTTCTCAACAGCGCTGTGATCTATGAATGTTCAATCAACAAAACTTAAAAAACACACCCACCACATTAGGGCACAAAACAGCCTGTCATTAGCCACCATTAATACGACAGAGAGAACAAGGGATGAGGAGAAGAGAGTGATTTTACCCACAGAGGTTTCAGTTCTGATGAGGGGGACATTTCGTCAAGTGAGAAACTGTTCCCTGTCATCTCTTGGGTGGAGCTGGGCTGCAAAGGGCTAAAATTGGTTTCAAGTGTGAGTAAGTGCCTGGTGCGCCCTCTCTCATCTTGTGATAGATGGGAGGAAGTCCCCAGGGATGGGAGGTTGATTGTAACATGGGGTTGCTAATTGATGACACGGCTGGGTATGATCTATGGCAGAGAAAGGGCCCACCAAGTTAGAAATGAGTGTGAAACTCAAGACTTTTGCACATGGGCAAGAGTCAATAGCAAGGATTTTCAGTTCAATGACTGCTTTCAGCAGAAAGAAAAGAGTTGTACTTACTCAACTTGTGCCATATTAAATCTTATATCAAGTCGACAGGTGCTGCAGGTGTTGGCAGGTTTTTGATCTTGTCGAGAGCAAGAACACCAGCTTTAAACATGAAGCCACATCCTTCTCTACTGCACTGCAACTTCCCAACTTATTAGTGACATGCCATGGTGTGTGGTTCACCTTCACTTGGTCTTCAACCTTGCTTACTTGCCAAAATCCATCTACCCATCAATAAGAGAAGGTCAGACAGAAGCAGAGATTTCCAGCAAGGCTAAATGATGTTAGATAGAGGTGAAATGAACTAAGAACAGAAGGCTTCAGCTTCTCCATATTTCCTCCCCTCTCCACCAACGCCAATCTACAGTATCTGTTCCCAGAGGATAGGCCAAAGTTACGATAGCTCCTTGGACCTCATTTAGTCTCAATTGACAAAGAAGATGCTCATAGCTACAAGCTAATATTGACGATATAATGTCTTTTCCAGTCCTCTAGTGCAATCACTAAGCAAAACCCCTTGAAAACTTTTAGGATGTTTCGAAATCTTGCAGTACAGACAATCTATTATAGGTATGCTGAATGTTCTGGGCATAATCTTTACTTGATATAGATCCTCAAGTTAGCTTTTGTATGAAATGCTGACCCACTGTCCCTTGGCCTTACCTGGTCAGTGTCCATTATGTCTGCAAGATCATTCTCTGACATATTGAGGATGGAGGCAGCGATGGACTTGGCTTTGATCATGGACTTGGCTGAGAGGCCGCCCTTTGCTGCCACAGCGTTGGCCTGCCTCAACCTCCTCCTCTTCATCAACTGCTGCTTGACCTCTTGAACGTCTAAATGTATTTCACTGGCCAGGGCCTGAAGGGGGAGGAGAAGAAGGAATAAAAAAAGAAGAGGATGATGAAATGGATATAGAAAAACAAGAGGGATAGCTCTGCCTGGCAGATGAATAAATGAAATTGATCAAGCATGCGCCAGAGAGGCCTAGTACATTATGGAGGAATATTGAGTTTGACACACTCAGATTCTCTTCGGTTTCGCCTCAAGCTCCCTTGTAGAAATGTGGACCTGAGGGTTTGTTGCCCTGTCGATTGAAAGCTGAGGGAACACAGCTTTGATACCAAACGCACCCCAAGTTTTGCTAAAATCTCCACAGACAGAGAATCATGCATCAGAGAGAGAAAGACAGAGAGCTACTGAAAATACAGCCATTCATTTATTTATTTGCTTTCTGAATGTCTCACAGCACAACAGGGCAGCATAACACTGTTAATAATTAAGCTATGAGGGGCTGTTTTAAATGGTGCCCAAGTGAATGGCAAGCGAGACGAGGAAGGCCTGGGATGGCACAGTTGTCGGGCACTAAATGGGAGTTTGCTCTAAATACAGAGAGACAATTAAATGTTAAAACTGCCACTGTACACGAGAAAGTCAATAAAGTAAACTCCCCTTTGCTTCATTTTGAGCTTATTGATCGAGGCAATAATCTTCTGTATCATTCCCTTGTAAGCCTGCTGAAAAGCTGACCTTGGAATAGATGGTCAGATGAGGGAAAGCTAGAGACAGGAGAACTCACAGTACAGAAAAAAAAAAACACAAACAACCAAACAAAAAAATAAAAAACAAAGTACAACTTGCTCTTGGACAGTAAACAATATAACTAAGCAAGCAAGAAATACAGCGTGTACACACATACACAAACATAAGTACAAACAAACGAAAACACTCAAGTGCATTACAGTAACAAGGGTAATCACACATGAACAGTGTTGAAGAGCGGCAAACACATCCACTCCTCTGTCTTAATTTCACACAGGTGGATCAGGTGCAGTTTACAGAGCCAGTGCTGGTTCTCACAGGAGAGTGCTGAGTGAGCGGTCGGAGGCTTGCAGCTGGAGTACGTGTGCTGCTATTTGTCTATTAGCAACATTAAATAACAACATTAATAAATAAATAAAACACAAGCAGAGCTCAGGCATTTAGGAAACCATCTAAGAAAAGAGGATACACAAAGTCCATAGGGATTAAAATAATTTACAAAATGAAGAAAATGAGAAAACAAAGGTTTATATAAATTGACTCATAAAGCATATGCTGTTTTTTTTTAACTCACGATCTCAAATCTAACATACAGACACTATAAAACAAGAAAGGTGTGAAGTGTCTATGAAGATTCTCAGTCATCTTAGTCAGCAAGTCCAATTGTTTCTGCTTTTCTCGGTTTCACAGAATTATGATCCTTTACATTTGAAATTTCAAATCCAGTTTCATAGGTGGACTATTACATGCATGCAGGTGTAAAATAGGCAGAATAAAACTGATTAAAGAGGGTGAGACTAAATCATAACCGTCGTCCACTTCTTGAGAAAGGAAGACAGCTTTAGCTCTTTTTGGTGATCCGAGAGCTGTGTTTACCCTAAAGGAATACACAGCTCATTAACGAACAGCCTTTCTTTTATTTACAGCCTAATAGATATTCACTGTCACTAGTCGAGGGTTACATTCAATTGACCTAAACCCTGCATGTGGAATAATCCAGGACGAAATTAAGGGGTGAATTTATCACTCATTCTCAGTCCTGGGAGAGACAAAGGGTGGGAGGGGGGATATGCAAGCATTCACACAGACAAGCACGCAAACACAAGATATTCAAATGCATACATGGAAGGTATTGTGTGCGTGTACACGTGTATGTGTCTGTGTGAGTTTGTTTGGAGCTCTTAGCCTGGCTAGTACCACAATCACTATTGCCAGAGGGGCAATTTAGGCAGGGCGAGGATTAGGGCATGGAGATGGGGATCAAATGAGCAGCAAAAAGATATCCTCTTTAATAACTAGCTACCTCTGAACCTCTTCACACACATGAGGACACAAAGGGCCATTCAAAAACATAAAGAGCAGAGCGGGAAGAAAAAAACGCTTTAATTTTGTTTGATTATGCAGGCACTGATCTAAAACAATTGCTGTTTTTCATATACCCAACAAACTTGAGTAAGATGGTTAATTATGTAACCACCTCTCAAAGAATGGGTATATGAAAGGTATATACTGCAAGGTAATCACAGGCAAATGTGCTGTTATATCATTGTTGTGGGGTACTTCACATCCAAGAAGAAGAAGAAGAAGAAGTAATTACAAAAACAAAGAAAAAAAGATATAATCTAAAGTCGACACAATCTTGTACTATTCAGGAGGGATGACAAGCCAAAATATTCTTTACAAGAGAACTACCCTTGGTGTGTGTGTCTGTGTGTGTGTGTGTGTGTGTGTTGTGCAGTAGTCACTACATGCAGGGCCACTGTTTAGCAGTTCAACAGCAGAGCTTACAGCCTGGGGCGTGTGCAGGGGCCAAAAGGGTTTGCTGGCACACAATAAAGAAAAATCTCCACGCACAAATACACACACACACACACAGCACATACAAGGCACAAAGAACAAAAAAACAAGCTCATAAAGACACACACAGACACATCTACACACACATCTACACACACACACGCAGCCCTCCGGTCCTGATCAATACATGACAAGAGTAAATCTCCTCCGGACGTCAGGCAGTCCAATCAAAGGGCTTGGTGTTCTTATAGGGAATCACAGGAGCCAGGGGGAGACAAACAATGATGTGAATCCTCAACAACAACACAATGGCCCCACCAGCCTAGGGTTATGGGAATGGAGGAGAGGAGTTATACGAGCGTGAACTGTATTTCCATGCATGTCTATACGCGTGTGCTTTCTCATGTAATGCAGCTTCTATTTTTAGGTTACATGTAGATTGCATGCATGTGCCTCTTCTTTGCTATATACATGTGAAGGTGTGTTAAAAGGAAGGCTAAAGGTTTAGTTGTGTGAAAGTAATCACCGATTGGAAAAGGAATCAGGAGATAAAACATATCCACCTCCAAAATCTCCTCAGATGCAAGTGAGCCATAAAAAGAAACATTGCTAGTATTTGTTGTCTGTGAGGACAAAACCAGTGGAAAATTGCCACTAAACTGTGTCCATAATCTGCCACTTGATTAATGTGTGTGCAAATAAACTGCCACCACTATCTATCACTGCCAAGCCCTTTCCTCCTTTGACAGACAGATGTCAGCCGAACAGAGTTGATGGACAGTCTTTATCAGTCTTTGCCAGACACACAAACACACTTCAAGGTGATGGATTAGCCCCAAACAAAGACAATAGTGCCCATTCCCGTCGGGCACACAGTATTCTCACAGTGGTGGCCTGTGTCTCTCTATACATATAGACACACATTGCTGCTATTCCATCCATCTTCTGAGTGTTATGGGTGGTGGTCTTGTAGTAGTGCTGACTTCCTTCCCCCTTGTCACGTCCCCAGGTCACTCTTGGATTTTGACGGCTGGCCAGGTGGGATGTGTAATCCCTCCAGTGTGTTCTGGGTCTAGGTTTCCTCCCAGTCGGACATTCCCAGAATACGTCCACAGGGAGGTGATCCCAATACCTGGTTCCTGGGCTCCTTCTGAATATCCTTCTTTTAATCAAATGGGCAGCTCTTATTCTTTTGATCACCTCCCTCATGGGGAACACACTGTGATCACATGGGTTTCATTTCTCCAACTTCAATCAGGATGCAGAATTTTCTTTTAGATCTGTGATTGCAGTAGGCCTCATCCCGACTGCAGCTGTATGTCTCTAAGTTCAGTTGTTCGTTGATTATTGTCCTACTGTGTTCTGGTACCAGGTACACTTATGCAACTTATGATACTTTATCTTAAGCTCCAGCATGGCATTCATTATGGACTAGTACAGAAGTCCAACAACAAGACACCACTCAGGTTACGAGAGGTATGCTGTTCCTCTCAATTCATGCTAGTGCTGAAGTCTATCAGTCCCTAACCAGAGAACCTAGAAAGGCTCAATACTTGGAACTGTTTTTCGGTGGATAGGCTCAAGCAACAGTCAGAGAACTCGATGACACACACTCACAGGGCCTCCTGGGGGAAAATGGCAAGATACTGGCACTCCACTGAGGCCTCGTAGTATTTCCACAACCACCTGGGCAATTTTGGAAAAGGACAGTCTAAACCCTGGAGCAGGTGCTGTGCATATAAGTGAACCCTGCTATAGTGTATCTAGTTGGCATGACACCATGAGGGAGGTGCTGAGAGTTTTCATTTACAGGGGTCAGCATGCCAAAGGCCCCCCGCCTTCAACTTTTGTTCAATTAACAATGCACCAGACCCCTACACCTAACCTTACAGGTGCTACACCCACACAATATCATTACAATTCATAGGTGAAGAACTCGCAGGCACATCACTCCGTACTGGTTTTAGACGAGTTTTAGACGAGACGAGATGATTTGACTAGACAAACTTGGGACCCTTGGCCTTTTATCCCTTGCCCCTTTCGTACGGTACCTTGATGAAAGAATGAAGCTGCTCCAGCTGGGAGTAGGCCTGGCCTAGTTGTCTCTGAAGCCTGTCCAAGGCATGGGAGCTCTGCTGGGTCAATCCCTCCATTTGCTCAGTGGCTGTCTGTTCCAGCGCAGCCAAAGCCTGCTCACTGGCTCCCACACGAGCCTGCAAGGCATGCATGCGCTGCTCCTGTAAAGAAGAATAGCAGGCAGAACTGGTCAGCTGAAGGCAAGCAATCTTGTTTTGTCTCCAAAAGTAGAGAGTCTGCAAAGGCCTATGAGACATTTGTGGCAATTGTAGTTATATTAGAATTTGAAATTTTTTTAGACTTTGCAGAATCCGAGTGTAAGTGTCTAATCTGGGGACACTGAGAATGAATGAGCTGAGACACAGCACCAATTCCCACTAGGATTGTTTCATTTTTCTAATGGAATCAAAATAATTTCAAAGATGTCATTATCATAAAAAATGCTTTTACAATCCTCTGTGAATAAAAGTTGTACAACAATTAACATTTAAATGTCCAAGGAGGTGAAATGTTTTTAATTCACTGTACCTAAGAAAAGGACTGAAAATTTAGAACTGTGCTGTAAAGAGTCATTGATTAATTTAATTAATTTAGTTAATTTTCTTCTCAATCCTGAAACCTTTCTTCTTTTTTCTTTCCAATTGTGTACTGCTAAACTATGATCTGATATGATGACAAAACAAAAACAGAAATTTCTCAAACATTAAAAATGTTCCATATGATACAATTCTAGTGAGAGCCGGCAGTGTGACTGTTTCCTACCTTTTTTTCCAGATCCTCCCTCAGTTTTGAACAGGAGGCCTCATACTGGTTTTTCTCTGTGGTTGCAACATTTAGTCTCCTTTTTAGAGATTCAATGAGGGCCTTCCTGTTGGTGGCCTCTTCTGATAAAGTCTTTACCTGTGAAGAGGTAAGGAAACAAAAAGGAAACAGGAAGGTAAGAAATGAAACTGAACAATGAGGTGGTGGCCTGACGTTCTGTTGTGATGGAGGTACTCATATATTCGTCTCAAGTTTCCTTCAAATCAATGAAGTAAAAATCCATTCTATAAATTAATAATGTATAAAACTGTGACTAAAATGAATTCCTTTACAGCCCTGATTCCAAAAAAAGCACGTTCCAAAATCCTCCACTGGTGTCCAACTAGGTAGAGATCTGGTGACTGTGAAGGCCAGAGCACATAATCCTCACTTCATTTTCATACAACCCAAATTCCCCAAAACTTGACGCTGTGTAAAATGTAAATAAAACAGAATGTGATAATTTGCTAATCCTATTTGACGTATACTCAACTGAAAATAATACAAATGTTTACATCAACTTCATTGATTTTTGTAAATATATGCTTATTCCTTGTTACAGGAGCAACAAAAGACTGAACCCCCCCCCCCCCAAAAGAAAACAATATAATTTCATTTGATTAATAAACTTACTGGTTCAGTGTGTGTGGGGCAAGCATTAAACTGTGGGCGCACAATGCACCCCTCAGTGGCAACACAGCTAAGGCCTACCAGAACAGCATTGCTCTTGCCAATTGTTATTCATATGATCTAATGTGATAAACATGAATGCATGAAGATTGCAAATATGTAAATCTCAGCTGCATTCACTTAAAAATTATCAACTGTTTTAATTTCTTTATTGGGACTAAAGAAATAAACATTATACTACATGCATCCAGATTCAGTGTCTAGACAGGATCAGACTGATGCAGATCAAATCAATAATAATAAAACAAAATAGAAAATAAATAAAGATATATAAAGATAAAATTTAGTCGACAAAAAACGGCTCTATTCTATTCTACCTCTGTTTTGTTTTCTCCAAGGAGCATCAAACTAACTGGATGACATCATGAGGGTGTCAACTGTGATGTGAAGTGCGCACCTTCTTTTCCAGCTCCTCCACCTGTCCGCGGTAACTTTTCTCCATCTCCTGCAGGAACTTCAGTCTCGTCTTCAAGTCCTCCACCAGCTGCCTTTTCATGTTCACGTCTCGTTCTGTGTGGCTCGCCCTGGAAACATACGAAAAGGTGAACACACAAAAACACGTGAATATCCCATAAAGCATAAATGAGCATTAATTCTACACAGATATTCACATTCATGCACTGGAACATGCTCAGATACAGCATCTAAATAGCAGACCACCCCCTCACACACACACACACACATTCACAAACCTGGCAAGCACAGTGTCCCCATGCAGTGCATCAGGCATGACAGCTCATTATGACAACTAAATACACTGGCATGCTGTTTGGGTAAGTGGAGGGGGGGGTGAAATAAGGATGCATATATAATTCTAACTGGCATATATTAGAACAAGTGCTCTGGCGGGGAATGCCACACTAAGCGTGACTGGGGAGTTCTTTTTGACAAACGGCATTTCGGATCAGCAGTGACACTACTTGAAAGGCCGTAATCAATATTTAAATGTTGATTATTTTCAGCTCAGCATTACACCAGTCACATATAAAAACACATCAGCAGGGGGACTTGGCTTGGGAAAAACTGATTATGAAAGCAATACGCTCCAAAAAATGTTGTTTGTTTGCGTGCTGTACTGCGCTGATAATACTTCCCTGAAGAGAAGCAAGGTCTCTGTATTGTAAGCTATTCATGTCTTAACTGTTGCAAACATGCACCGCATGTCACTTCCTATTTCGATAATCTGCTGTATTGACATGTTTAATATTCCAGCATTCTGCACAGCCATATTACAGTGAGGCCTTGTGTTAAATGGGCTCAGTATGTTAGTATGTTTTATTCTGTTTTCATAAAAGGCAAATATGAGGCATTTTTCATGGTTGTCTATGCCTCAGGGAATTAGAACAAATAGAATAAAGATCATAAGGATGCAGTTAATTAAAATAGTTTTTGCCGTTTTTTGTATTTCAAAAATGTAGTGGATCTCTCAGCTCCCACACGCATCATGGTTTGTGTGTTTTAAATAAACAGATGACGCAACATTGGAGCAAATGCTTTGGTGTAAGTAAATGTCCCTGTCTCCCGAGGTGGATGAGTGCCTGAGGGCAGCCTGGCTAAATAAATGTGAGCTTGTCCTATTGGAGTGACATTAAATTAAATGAGAGAGGAGTCTAGCCGGGGGTCTTTAGGGGGAAGTCGCGCTGGCTGGTTACCCCATGGATTTGGCCATTAATGAGAAAACCCATATTGAACCTTTCAGATGACTGTCTGGTGTTGACTTAAAGACAGAGAGCAGCAATAAGCGCCCCAGCAGCTCCCTCTGCCCCAATGCTAATGGCAATTAGACCGACAACATTTATTTTAGATGTTCCCTTCGTCTGCACCCCAAAAAGAATAGAGGATAAAAAAGAATGAAGGATATATGGTGCTTCTGCCGGAGCGTGTGATCTCTATTTATGAGTGTTAGTGGAAAGAGAAAAAGAGAGCCTCAAACTATATCCCAATCACTCACACGTTTGTTCCCTTTGTTCTGCGCTTGTTGGCAATATTGTTCATCAAACATGCGTGCATTGTAATGATAACAGTCAGTGGTCTGAAGTGTGTGTGTAACAGAGAGCGAGAGCGCACAATTCTGTGTATGTTGTTAAGAATGAAGTGCGTGTGGACGTTTCATGTGGCTGATAGACAACAGGGCTAAAGATGAAAGAAGCAGCTTCATAAATAAGGCAGGGCCATAGTGCCGGATATTGACTGAGGACATGCCGGTATACTTTGAAATTCATTTCTTTTTTTCCCCCTTCTCTTCTTTAAGGCGAAGCAGCCTTGCTCCCTGTGTGTGTGCTGAGATGTATATTTCAGAGACGTCTAGACATGTCTTTCATTCTGAGAAGGGGTCCCTCCATGGAGGCAAATGGAGAGGTGTGCTAGAAGAGATGGCGAGTTACATGTGTGTGCATGAGTGAGTGAGTGTGTGACAAGAGGCCGAGGCTGTTGTGGAAACTCAGCTGAGGGATGTTCACACTCTGTCTGGCTGTGATCCGCTGTGTTTTGGTCACACACAAACACATACCCACTGTGATTGTACACATGCCCTGGATGCATTATTGAAAATGGCAGGCAGAGGACACAGCATACTAGACAAAGAGAACGAGAGGGAGGAAAGCCAAGTTGTTCTTTGTACCTTTCTCTCAGTTCAAAGATGAGCTCCTAATCCAGAATGATGATATACGCCCTTCACAATGCTGTTCAAATCTTGACAGTTTCCCTGAGTGAATTGTTTATAGCTGTACATTCTGACTATGTAATGCAGCGAGTGCTACAGTAGGTGAACCATGTAACTCATTAGGGCTTGTGGCCCACAGGCCAGAGTGATGCTGTGTGGGTTTTAGTGTCATGGGCCAAAATGGTCCCTCCTATAGCAAACAAACAATCAATACAGTGCTTTGATCAGCAGTCCACATCAGCTACCCACATAAGCAACACCACACTCCATGACACACAAGACACCCACATGCACACATGTGTATACACACTAATTCCTTCAGTCGTTTTTTTTTTTTTTTTATTCACTCGCTCATGAGAACATGCATAATTTCACAAATGATTCACGCAGAGGAGAAGCATGCCTAAGTGGAGTGCAGCAGACAGAGTGCTGCCACATGGTGGAATCAAACACTACAGATGAGAGCTGCAGTGAATGTGCAAACATGCAGACAGAGACACGGGGAGAAGGGGAGACAAAGACAGAGAGAGGGATCGGAAAGCACAAAAAAGAAATGTAAAAGTCGTACCGCAGAGCAACAGAAAGTAAGAAGCACAAAGAGAAAGAAATAAGACTAATGAAGACAAAGGTGTGAAACTAACTTGTCCTGGAGCTGGCGGAGCTTGTCCTCCTTCTCCTGGAGTTGGCCTCGCAGGGCTTTGTTAGCTGCCACCTGCCTTGTGACCTCCGCACTTGCACTCTGGGGGGAGGGCACACGGTTTGTGTGTTTGTTAATGCATTTGAGTGTGTGTGATGGGGGGTGGGGAAGGTTTTCACGACACGGCTGATGACAGGTCAGGCACAGCATGCCTCCTCATTATAGTTACAGCGGGAGGGTGGAAGGTGCTAAAAGAGGTTAAGAGGAAGGCAGTATTTTTCAAAGTGGATGAGATAAGGGGAGTAATTAGGAAAAATAACAATTTAGAGACTTTTACAACTGAATATTATTTTAAAGGGGATTGTATATTAAAAGATTTTTTTTAAATCCTACAGAAAAAAATGTTAATATTATCACTAGAAAATCACTGCCTTTTATATGTTGTTGTTATTTCTTATATCTCTGCATTATGACATATGAAGACATGTGGCTAACGACGACAGGTTGGCTTCTGATCATGAGACTGATGGATATTTGAATGTGCATGTTCACGCTGGTGTAAAGGGCCCCGTGTCTCTTGTGGGAACTGCACCAGTTCAAGCTTTTGACAATGCGCTAACTCAGTGCATGCACCCCCCACAGTGCCTCCCTCGCCTCTCCCTTTTGCTGTCACCTGACATGACTTCCTCGGCTGTATGTAACGACAGCAGCAATATGCTCTGTGACACTGATGAGCTGGCTGTGGAGAGGGTGATAATACTGTGGTACGACTCACACCTTATTCCCTATGATGTAGGGCACGTCTCTACTGCTATTCCCCATTTCTCATCTTTCTGACAGGTACTCTGTAACAAGATCAAATGATAAGAAATGCTAATTCATGTCGAAATCACATGCAATTTCAGGTGATGTTGAGTGTAAATTGAAAGGCTCAAGAATTAGTTTTTTTTTTTACGCTACATGATTTGAAAGTAAAACCTTGACAGAGTTTCTTTCAGATATTTCTAAAGTCCTCAAAAGAATGTGGGATTTTCAAAACCAGTGAGGTGTTAAAGTGACTCAGAAATATCGATGTTTGATATACAGGGAAAATGTTTTCTCTAACTAAAAAACATAAATGCTTGTGTTTTCTAACACTGGTGGACTGTTTTATGATACTGCATAAAAAGTAGCAAAAAACCCCAAAAGGAAATCCAAACTGAAATGTGTGAAATTTATAAACTACATTAACTCTCGCCCACAAACTTTCCTGTACATACAAGAATAGTTGTATTTCTTGAGCCAAACAGCATCACTGCTCTCAAACTTTTCCTTGTTATTGATGGTATTATTCACTCAAGCTTCATAGTGCACAAAATTGGAAATGAACATGATGCTTAACACCATCATCCTATTAAGAGATTTATCTAATAAAGCGTGCACAGTAAGACAAAGCATGAGGGCAATTCATTAACCCCAGAGTTCTACTCATAACTTATAACCACTAACCTTAAGTTTGGCTTGAAGTTGTTTGACCTCAGCCTCCAGGGCTGGGGGGGCAGGATTAGCTGGGGCAGGCATGGTCCTGCCCTGGCAGGAACAATCTGCGTTTACTGGTGCAGTTGGAGCTGGTGTTGGTGGTGGTGCAGTTTGCTGGGGGAACGTGATCTGCCTCCACTGCTCCAGCTCCATCTCCAGAACCTTTTTCTGCTGTTCCACACCTGTCAGGTCAGAGGTCAGCTTCTGCAGATTGAGCGACAGACAGAATTGTTTTGAAAAGTTTTGCTTACTGTTTTTAAACTGAGTAAACCAACATTTTTGTTATAGGACACCAAGAGTTAAAAAGTAATGAGAGACATGGTATACTGCTACATAAATTGATATCTACTTAAAGAAGTTTGAGTCAAACCAAATCCCAGTTTTCGCTGCTTTATGATGCAAAAATACATAACTGCTATAAGAAAAAAAACCCTCTGACTTAAATAAGTCTTTACTTTAAATTCACATTACATGAATATGATAAACGCAGACAAAAAGTAAACACAATATGTTGGAAATACTGTACGTGGTATTCACAGGAGAACTGCAGGCTCTGCTTTAATATCTCAGCTGTGATAAATCTCCTTTTTTATGCTAATTAGGAGACAGATTATGCCAGTGCCCGGTCAATAGGGCCTAATTCTCACTGTGATTGGCATGCATAATAAAGCCATCCTGCAGAATCAGAGAGCACTCTGGGACAGAGGGAGTTCAGCATTTGGTGAGTGGTTGGGTTTAGTGTGATGAACGATAATGGCACGAACTGATCATGTACAACGTACAGTGTATCAATGATTCTGAACATAAACATCTGAGGTGAACACTTTTAACCACATGTGTCAGTGAAGCTCATAAAAAGCTCTTTGCTGGCTTATTAAGAAAATGTGGGGCAGAAACACGTCTCTGCAAGTTTGGTTCAATACTGCCACAATTAGCTGATCTGGTATCATTTCAAACATCAGGAATGCTTAATGGCACAAATAGGAGACATGATACATGGAGATGTATGCTGCACACATGGGGAAAATGCTGGGACACACACAGAGACACACACACCCACACCAAGTGAAACCACAGATTCCCAGGGGTTTGCTCTCTGCTCTGCATACATGGAGGTTATTGATATCTGGTTGCTGGCTGACACCTTTTAATAGAATCTCTCTTGTTTTAGGTTTCCTCTGCTCTGTTGAAGACGCACATGCCATATCCCCAGGGAAGGTGGGAGAGGGAGAGAGAAGTCGGAGTAGTAGAGAGACAGAGAAGGAGGAGTAGAGAATGAAAAAGTGAGGATGCGGCTGTAGTGGCAGTGGTGCACGAATTAAGAGTGGCATTGATGACACTTCCTGTAAGACAGGCTTTGATTTCACGGGCCATTTTCAGCCCTGGTGAGAGATGACACTGACATGGACTGATGTACTGGTCCTCCATTAAGCTGGAAGAGAGGACACCTCTTTCTCTCTCTCTCCTGACTCGTGGTCTCACTGATGCTGCTCCTAGTGATATCCAATCATTAGCAGGATAAATAAGGAAACGGAGGCTGCTGAAATAGCCACAGGCCCAAGAGCAGATACGAATGCATGCAGTCACACATGCAAAAATCTAAATGAATTTGTCAACACAAACCAACCAAAAGAAACACAAGCGAAATGTCTTACTGTACAAATGTCAACACTTTGTATTCATCCTGTTGGCCAGACTTTTTACATGTTATATGGTGCAACTGGCATTTAAATTCAAATAATGTTTGGAGCTTTTATGTCTGTTATGTCAGCTGCACCCCCTAATCTTGTGATAATCCCAGCCCTTTACATGTTAGAGGAGGGTAGGACACTCCACACATAAAGAGATAAGGCTGGTAAATTCAGTCGGAGATGTCACAGCACACTGCAAAGTGAAGTAAACGGGAAAGTAATGACTGGGTGAGGCAGATAATCCAAACAACCAAGTGATCCTGTATGTGGATGACACGCATGATTAGCGCATTTCGTCAAGACCTAGACTTGGTAGAATTAGGAAGGTATGCTTCACCTGTCACCTCAGTTTTTTTTTAAGCTTCTTATGTCACCTGAAGTGATAATTCCAGTTTATTACAACCTGAGTCTTTTTTTGTAGTGTAGTTTGGTCTATAAGAAATAATTTCAAAGATGCTCAGACTTGTTTTAAACAAACCTCCAGGTCAGAAAAGTTTTTTCAGTCATTTGACAGTTCACAGACTATTGTTCTGTTTCCATTTTGGTCTACAGTGCGTGCTGTAGTTGAGGGTGCACAAAGTTTTCCTGTGCAATAAGGTCATAAGATCATTACTGACATTTGTGGTACTCACATTCAGGTTTACCCAAAATAAAGTGGTTTAAATAATCTGCCCAAACTGTTGGTTTCTTTACAACCTGTATTGCCATCTTGCATCATACATCAGCATTACTTCAATGAGTGCAATAATGAATTTTGGGAGGAAAGCGGAAAAAGTAAGCAGCCACAAATTTCTGCACTGCAGGTCTAAGAGTCAGAGTTACAATCGGTTGCTGATAGAGACATCTGTGAGGATACCATGGTGCTAGTGTCTGAGTGATGAAAAGTGTCACCACTCTGTTGAACACATGTTCCCTTTAGGCTGGAACATGAAGAGTTGAGTACAACATGACGAGGCACATAACGCTTCCACACTGCAGGTCCATTCCTCTCATGCTATAAGGCCACACAATACTACCACAAAGAAGACCTTCATTACGCTGGCTTTGCTTTTTTATACTGAACCAAACAAGGCATTGCCACGGTGTAACACAGTATTGACTAGCCCTAAGATTTTAGCACTGATGCTGATTATTACTACATGTTGTTATAACATCAGCAGCTGGCATAACAGTGGAACAACAATGTTGCCTCATTCTATGTTTGTATGTTTTATACAGAATGGTGAGGCAGAATAACGCTGCAACATTCCTGCCGTTAACAGGCTGTATAAAAGGAGCCATAGTTTAAGAGCAGCAGAATAATGTTTAAATAGCACCTGTGAAATGCAGTTAAGACATTTAGATACTCCAAATCCAAACTCATACAAAGAACACAGAGGGAAGGGAAAATTAAAAAAAGAACAAAAAAGCAAGTAAGAAAGGAAGGAATAAGGAAATAAGACTTAATGATGGAAGGAGGTAAGTAAGGAAACAACATGGGAAGGACAGAATGGCCGAAGGATCAGGAGACGCAGCAACACAAACAAGTTTCTGCGAAACTGCCATGCTACTTCTCACATGATGGCCCCTGTGGAGGCTGTCCTAAGCCAATTATAAGCAGAGAGTTTTAGTTGGAGAGTTGGCCAGGACCGGCTGGAACAAGCCCAAAGTCCATCACCTCTTGCCCTTTCCAGAGAGGGCAACAAGACCTGGCTTTGGCCACTCAGTCGGCTCCAACTTTCTCTAGTGGAGTGGCATTAATACTGCAGGAGGAAAGAGGAAACAAACAGGAAGACAACAATTCCCTCTCTGTCCACTCATTCGCGCAAGTGTGTGTTTGTGTATGTGTGTGCCTACACGTGTGCCTTTACTGCTGTGTCTGAGTCTAAGGTCTCGTTGGGCCTCAGCAATCAGATGCCTGGGTGGGAGCACAAGGGCCACTTCCTAGGTAGCAACACTATGAGGGCTGCACTCTGACCTGTGTGTACTATTCCAATATACTGTATCTGTATTATTCTACACAGTAGATATACAGACACAGGCACCTAATCAGGCATCCAGTGGGCCTTCTCTGGCTGCTGGTATGTCTGAATTCACCAAAAGAAGTCTCCTACCTGTCGGATTAACGACTGTGTCTGTCTAGGTGTCGACGTGTGCGTAATTGTGTGTCTATGTGTGTGCGTTCACGTGACAGTGTGTACAAGGAGGCCCTGACAGGAAAGATACTGTTTAGGGCAAAAGTGCTTGGTGTTTTATTTATAGCCTATACCAAGTCTAGTTTCCTACCTGGAGGCACATACTAAATAACTAAATGGGTATGTGGCAGTGGACTATAAAAAACAGTCATCTTGTGTGTATCTGTGCACACAGGTACAAGTATTTGGAGGAATGTAACTGCTAGTGACAGAGATTGTTGTGGAGAACTGGCTTGCTGAAACATTCAGTGGGACGAGACAACAGCAGAGACAGAGAGACAGTCAGGGGAGGAGGGGGGGTGTCAGAGAAAGAGAGTGTCAGAGAGAGAGAGAGAGAGAGAGAGAGAGAGACAGGCAGGGGAGGAGGGGGGGTGTCAGAGAAAGAGAGTGTCAAAGAGAGAGAGAGAGAGAGAGAGAAAGAGAGAGAGAGAGCAAGAGAGAGTGATTCTCCTCTCTTCTGCTCTGTGGTGCTGACCTCCACGGGCGAGGGTAGGCCTGTCAGCCACACTTATTAAGCATGATAAGGGCAAAGGACTTGCTACTGCTGCACTCTCGCCCCCAACAAATACAAAAGAACCGCAAAAAGAAAGACAAAGACAGAAAATAAGAAACTTCCCAACACTTACATTTGGCTTCCCCCCTTTACGCATCTCCCTGTTTTTCCCCCCCCAAGATACCTGTGTGAGCTGCTTGCTGCTGCAGAGTCTCTCAGTGAGGGAGTTGAGCTGTGCCGTGATCTTTTCGTTGGCCCTTCGCAGCTCTCTGGCTGAAAGCACAGCATCTTTCCTGGCACTTCGCAGTATGTCAACGTGACGCTGTAGGGACTCTATGCGCTGTTGCAGAGAAGAAGAGGAGCAGCACTGGGTCTTCATTAGCATCCTCTTCCTCCTCCACCTCTTTTTCTCTCCTGTCGTCCCTCGCTCCCAGGGCTCATGCTGTTCATCGTCTAACAGGAGGAAGTACACGCAGGCACCTCAGAGTTGACAAGTGCACGGAACAAATCCCTATTTAGAAGCTACTGCTGGGAGTTAACAGGTGTATGTAAAAGTGTCTTTGTGTATGCACGAGTGAAAACTGTGATAATTAACATTTTCCATTTATAACCAATTCAACAGTGTCAAGTTCTGAAAACACAAACAAACAAAAAAACCCCAACCCTTGTTAACTTCTTGAATACTTGTTTCCGATCAACAGCATGTACACACATTGAGTGTTTTTCCTGCTCCAATTAATAGTTGATTAGATTTTTGTAGTTTTGCATGGGTGTGAAAAAGAAAAAGCTCTGCTACCTTGGGCCAGAACATCGGCTTGTTTTCTGTTGGATTCTGTTGCCGGTGCCTCTGTGTTTGAGATCAGTGAACACCTGTAGGACTGAAAGAACAGAAAAGTGGGAGACAGAGATGAAAAGCAGCTGTTAAATGTAACACAACCGGTTGACATGTTGTGCTTCCTGAAACGCAGCTCATAATGACACTATGATCACAGGGAGTGCTCGGTTTAACGCGACAAGACAAATCACCCTGCGCTTTAATAATTCACCTGAGCGTGTTCAACCGACTTCAACTTGAACGCTTCTCAGCACGGATATTACTCCTGACAGATGCTTGCAAATGCCGCCTTTGTTCAATCACTGTCTGAAAGCCCTGATTCACTCCTACAGTATGACATGCACGTGTGTGTGTGTGTGTGGAGTCATTTGCACTCATAAGTGTGTATGTGTGTGTATGTGTGACATCTCCCAACTGCACCATCGTTTGTAGCGACATCAAAGAAGCCCTCCACCCCCACCACACCCCTCCTTCTTTTCTGCCTGTTTCCTTTGTATATGGGGTCAGGTAGGATTTGATCAGTGCCAGGTTTGATCACACGGTGCCTTGCAGAGAGAAGACGCGAGGCGAACCCTTTGGTTTGTGACATCGCACGTCGTGAGGGGCCAGGGCTGTCATAGCGATGAGCCCGGGAGGAGCTGATGGGCACATTTAGCGGATCTGGAGCCGGGGAAACTTAAGGGGATCTGAGAGTAAGGGTCCTGACAGCTCCCTGGCTACATGTACAACAACAACAACCCTCTCTTCCTCTCCACCTTCTTGAAAGGAGAAAGAAAGAAAGAGAGAGAGAGAGAGAGAGAGAGAGAGAGAGAGAGAGAGAGAGAGAGAGAGAGAGACAGACAGAATGTCTTTAAAGGTCCCTCTCTTTCCTCTCTTCATCTCTCTTCTTGACGGACATATCTCTCTGGGGTTTGGAGCTGCCATGTCCTGCTGTGAAGTGGTTTGATGTGGACAAGAGCAAGGGTCCAGGCCTATTGATTTCATGGTGTGGAGAGGAGAGGGAAAAGAAGGAGCCCCGACAAGCACAGATAGGAAAGCCTCTGTGACTGCATGAGTAAAGGGAGCAGCCAGTTAAAAGACAGCGTGGCATTGACCAAATCATGACTCATAATTATCCATATATTATTATATTTGTTGACTAATCACATCAAATTACATCAATAAAATACTACCTATGCAGAAGACTGACTGTTTATTTTTGTGCCTTTTTGGCAACGAATGAGCAGCTCCCATAGCCTTATGATGCAACTGCAAAGTTGTATTAAAGTGGTATAAAAAGACATGAATTGAAACACACTATCTGCATCACCAACACAATACTTTGTCCACTTTACAGCCTTTCATCTACAGCTCTAACAATCATCCTTTCAGAATAAATCTGTAAACATTTTAAGAGTACATTACTTCAATATAAGATAACAAGTACTTTATTTCAATAGTACTAGGGTGGCAATTAATCCTATTTGGTTCTATGACTCTGGTAATGTAGCAACATATTTATATCTGTGAACATAATTTCAATTAATTCTGCTTGCAATTTTGTTTGGTAGGTACCTCACGGATTAATACATAAGAAAGTATTTGCTCTGAATATGTTAAATACTACGCAACTAGTAACTGATTAAAAAAAAAGAAGGTTTTAAGATCAAGAAATGCAGTTTGTATACTGTACTGATACAGCTTGTTCTTCAATAAGTGATGGCTTGGAATCAGTCAGAAGTTTATTGCTTTTCTGAATCCAAAAATAATTAATGGAAGATGGGCAGACCAACCTTTCTGTTAGTGGGTTGTTTGGAAGGCTTTGTTGCTGGCGGCACACTGTTGAGGCTGTCCAAGTACTCGTCACTACTGTCACTGCAGAGACAAGTGAGAAGGTGTTATTGCAGGACAGATGTTGAACCCACAACCCTGGTTCTGAAAGTACCACCACTGGACAAAAATCCAATTTACCTTTTATGGTTGATTTAGTTGACATCAAGAAAAAATATGTGCATTTCACTGCCCCCCCCCCTCTCTCCTTCCAACAGAAAATCAATGTCCCATCCAATTTCTGAGCTGGAAGTGTAAATGTGGGTATAAATTAAGTGAAAAGCTGCAGTGTCTGGTGCTGATGGTGAATGCATCAACATGTATGAGAGCGGCTGTGGCCTTCATTAGCCCTCTGTGTGTGACAGACGTGTGTGAGAGGCATGGCTGAGCGGAGCTAAGCAAAGTTGCATCTGATGGACACACGGTAAGGGCTTCATCACACACACACACACACACACACACACACACACACACACACACACACACACACACACNACACACACACACACACACACACACACACACACACACACACACACACAGGTTTATTGACAGTGACCTTTGACGTGAAGGTGGAAGCCAGTGACATTTACGCTGGCGGGTTTATTAAGGTGGGGCCTGGGAGAAGCAGCGGAGGTAAAGACCACAGAGAAAGGATCTAACTGGAACATGACAGGGCTGGGGGCTAGTTAGGGTTAAACCCGGCCTGTATGGGGCACGAGGACTGAGGAGGATCACCAATTGCCACCACTGAGACCAAGGTAGCATGCAGTTGATGAAAAATGCTCCCCACATCGTATTGAGACAGTTAAAGGTAAGACTTAAATTAAGCTTTATGAATATACCACTGAAGTCATCTCATGATTAATTAATTAATAGACTTTTCTATGTACGCAATACATGCAGATTCAAACAGACAAATTACTGACAGGCACTTCCACATAGGACACCCAGGGTCACTGTGTGATAAGTACAACCCTGATTCCCAAAAGTTGGGACATTGTGTTTACTGATGGTTTTAAGAAGTCTTCCTGAGTCCATGAAGTAATCTCCTTCATACAGTCATGTGTTTGACAAAGTGGTGAACCTCTCTCCATCCTTGCTTGTGAACGACGGAGCCCTTTCAGGATGAACCTTTCATACCCAGTCATGATACTATCAACCAATAAACCTGTTTACCTGTGGAATGATCCAAACAGGTGTTTTTGGATGAGTCCACAACTTTCACAGTCTTTTGTTGCTCCTGTCCCAACTTTTTTGAAACGTGTTGCCATCAAGTAAAAATATACTTAGAAAAATCAATGAAGTTGAAGTGATAAACCATTAATTAGATTGTCTTGTACTGTTCAGTATATCTAAAAAGGTTGTTTCATTTACTGTTTTATTTATGTTTTTCACACCCTCCCAACTTTTTTGGAATCAGGACAATATGAAAATGAAGTGACGATCACGTTCTATGACCTTGACAATCACCAGATCTCTACCTCTTTGAACACCAATGAGAGATTTTGGAGTGCTCTAATCCTTTCAGTATCTTTTGAAAGACTGGCTATATATTGTATTGTACTGTACTATAGACTGTGCACATCTTCCTGTTGCAGTGGGGAGACTTGGAGAGTCTATGAGAAGGCACACCGAACCTCTGCTTATGGCTAGTGGCTTGACCAAGAGACTGTATGTTGGTTGAGATATAGCATATTCCAGCATTGATTAAATACATATAAAACATGTAAACACAATCATAAACACACACTACATATTCCTACTAAAAGAACAATCCAACACGATACATATTCTCCATGCCCCCCCTGCTCTCATTCTGTCCTGCTCCCTAACAAAACTGCTGATGTGCTCAAAATGGTCAGCTGCCTCCAAGCAGCTCAAAACTTGAGAGAGGGAGCCAGAGGCAGTGATAAAAAAAAGGAGGGGGGGAAAAAAAACAAAGACTTGTCAGTAGCCTTAACGAGTCTGACATCTTTATTTGGCACTATTTAGGCCAAACCTCCATAGGCAGAAATACTGTATTTCCGGGAGCACCTAGCAGACATATTGCTGAAGAAGCCTGCTGCGAGATAAGAGACACAGAAGGCTTTACAGTAACAAATCAGTTGACAGGTGCTTAAATAAGACAACGTCTCAGTTTAGACACCTTCTTCACAAATCCACTTAGATCCTCCTCTCAAGTAAAGCGTATATTAGACTGCTGCTTATTAGCCACATGGAGAGGCATTAGGAAAGCAGGGCATAGCTGCACCCAGTCCCTGTTAAACGGCCTCATGTGGATAGAGATGGGGTGGATTACAGCCTGATGAATTAGTTGGTGAAGAGATGGCGAGTTAGTAGGAAGGGCAGATAGAGAGAGGCATACAGGGAGAGAAAGTGAAGGGAAATAAATATCGGCGATAGCTCTGAGTGTTTGAAATCAAATCATTCCAACCATCACTCAACAAATGTTGGCTCAGTGGCTTTTTTGCATAAAACATACATGAAATAATTACTGTCGATGGTTCTTAATTTAGAGGGTGTTAAACAGCTTGTAGACATCTGGTACCGAGCCGAGTAGGGTCATTCAAAATTTATCTAACTAAATTAAGGCGAGGAGAGGAAAGAGGAGGGTGGGTAAGATGGAAAGAAAATGTGTGTGTGTGTGTGCGTGTTGGGAGGGGGGTTAAGGGGTGGCTGGAGGAAATAAGAGTAGCACACACACATTTGTGAATTGACATACCACAGGATAACCAACATGACTATACACAGGGTGGGGTTAGCTTCTGTTCATGTATGGTTGTGTGTGTGTGTGTGTGTGTGTGTGTATGGGTGGAGGAGGAGGAGGGGTGGGGGGGATTGGTACTTGCAGGGGGATTCTTAGCACTGTCAAGGGGGGGTTAGTGAATATGCAAAGGACCAGTAAATTAAATCAAACTGCCAAACTGTCAATTTCGGGGTAGCATGACTAGTGCATGAAAATGGCATCACTGGAAGGTATCAAGGCTTTGGCGGCCCCCTTATCCCTGGGCTTTTCTGGCATCGGTTCAACTTTGTGTGGAGAGGTGGCTAATTTTGCATGCAAATTTCAGTCAATAAGCTCCAAGCAAGGCATCCCAGGATATTTCAAAGGATCTGACAGTAGTTTCCCCCTCCTCTCTATCATTCTTGCTCGCATTCTTCTTTTGGCTCCTGAATACCAACTAGACAGACGATGAAATTCAATCACCCATTTGCTTACGCTTTGCATATGCACGTTGTCCCCTCGATGCCGCGTGGCCCCCCCACAATTCAGCCAGCCCACCCTCTCCACTCCAACCACCTAAAAATAATGAGGACGCAGGCAGTGAGAATAAGTGCATCTGTGTGTGCGTGTGTATCATTACCTATCTACGCTCATGTCCTCCCACTCGTCCTTAGTGGGACTGGGGCTGCGGCCTTGCCAGCTGATGGCTTGATTGGGGCTGACTGTTCGGTGGCTGCGCTGGCGTAGGAGACCTCTGAGTCTAGTTGTTTTGAATTTGACCTTGGTGCTAATGTTGCTAGCGATCCCGCCAGCCCGAGCGGGTCCTGTTGCATGGTTCTTATAGAAGTCCCTGGCCGCTCTGAGGATCCCCAGCTCCTGTCTCAACTTCAGCAAATGATGATGAAGCTTGGTAGCCTCTTTCTGAGAAGCAGCCAGCCGGGCTTCTAGAGCCATGATCTCGCTGCGATGCCGCTCCCCCTGGGCCAGGGCCTGGGCCTGGGCTGCCTCTTCACGGACAGCTTCCTGGGTTCGCAGATGATCCAGGGAGGCTTTGAGTCTGCAGCAGTTGTGGGCCAAGTCTTCCTTGGCCTCAAGTAGCTGCTTTTTCTCTTCCCTCAGCCGCTCTGTCTCCTCCTCCAGGGACATCAGCTTCTGCTCCAGCTGTTCAATATGAAGGAATCAGATATGGGGTCTCAGTGGTACATAATTTTTCTCCCCTTACATATCTGTTGTTTTTAACGTAAAAACTTATGAACACGGTGCAATGCTAGTGAAAACAACAACATTCCAAGTCTGTATTCTCCCTGTTGTTACTCTACGGTAAATATTACCAGGGAAATTAACATGAAAGAGGCAATTTCCTGATTTGACCTGTGTGTGGTAGCATGCCCACAGTGGTTTCCCTCCCCACACATTTTTGCAATGGTGTATGTGCCAATGTGTATATGCTGTGTGTACAGCTGAACCAATGAGGGGAGCAGCACCCCACTCCCCAGCCTGGCAAGGCTATGGACATCTGACTGGCACCCCTTTACCCTGATCACCCCTAACTAGGCAGCAACCAGGAGCACTTAGTCTATTTGTTAGATCTTTGGTGGAGACTGTTTAAGAGAACAGTGGATGCCTGCTGGGTTTGTGCCTCCAGGCAATTTTTCCCTTTTATTTGGTTCTCACTCTGCCCGCTGGTGAAGCCTGGTACCTTTCAAACAAAATTAGATGGCTATCCCCACTCCTGATGATTCACTGCCATGAAGGCAGAAGGGGGCCAACATACAAACTCATGCACATGAAAGCATGTGTGCAGAAACAAATATAATCTACTGACAGTTCTGATACAAAATTTAGGTTAAATTATTTATTGTTTTATTGTTGGATAACTACAATTATTGCAGTGACCCCCACAGTTATTATTTTGGTTTTATGTAGAATTTTTTGAAACAGTGATAAAAACAAAGTAGTTCGTAGGTGACACTCGACTCGAAAAAACTACACGACAAGTGCTTCAAAGAGTGAGAACACTTTTGAATCACTACTTGATAGAGCTAAACCAAACTGTCATTGTGCGTCGTTATGGCTCTGTCAGGTTTCTGTTATTGGCAATGACAAAGAACACTTAGTAATGGCATAGTGCTGTACCTTTTTAAATGACTGCTCCATTCGCTGTGAAGAAACAGAAAGCTTTCTCGGAGTGCTGCTTTTGACCTGCCGCCCCTCTACCACTTTGTGAAGCAATTCTGCAAAGGGGAACAAAGCTCGTTATTGTGACATGATGTGTCAAACTCAGGCTGCTCAATCAATAGAATGATAATAAAGAGGGAACATTAAATCAATTAGCATTACTAAGGTTTAATTTCCTTCTTAAGGTCCAGTTTCTTTTTTTCTTTTGTCAATCAAATCAGAAGGAACACAGAATCCCTAATGCTGTTTTCAGAAGGAGCTGAAATTTTTACTGCTAAAACCCACCTCCTGTTTCTAAAATCTCATCAAATAGCCCTTTTTCTTCCCGATTAATAGAAAGTTGTTTTATTTAGTAGTCCATGCGGAAATAGGAAAACAGTGTTCAAAAGAGTACACTGGTACATGCTATGTGCAACCTCTCTCTCGGGATTTTAAACAAACGAAGAGAAGTGCTTGAATCCCTTGTGAACACACAGCCCCAGGCTGCACTGCTTTGTAGTCCACTGTGTTTCCCCAGTGGACAACTAATCTCCGCAGACTAACATGCTGCTTTATTCTGAGCACTTCAATAGTGGCCTTGGTAAACATATGATTTAGGCTTTATGATAACAACAGAATGCATGCAGGAGTCAAAGTGCTTGGGGATTTGACGCACATATATTCATGTGTGCATACACAATCCTACAGGCCCCTGTGTCACTGTTTGACATAAAGTATACACCTGCAGAAGTAGCAATATCGTCTCTGCTCACCTAGATGCAAAGGGCAACACAAAACAATACAAAAACTTTCTGCCTTTCATTCTCTCCTGTTAAACATTCATGACAGGATGACCAAAATAATTTGTACAATGAGGCTGGAAACATTAAATATTCAGGACCTTGACTTTTCAGGTCAGTTGATCTTTTGGAGAGTGAGTTGGAAAAAGAGGCCACAGAAGGAGAGAGTAAGAAGAGAGAGGGTTATGTTGTGAGAAGCTGCTGCTCCCTTGCTTTGCATTTGACGCTTTGCCCAGGGAAGTTTGTTACTTTGAATTAGCCTGCTCTTTTGTCTTCCCAGCATGTCACATTCAATCAGACAGAGCACCAAATAGGACAGGAGGGCTGCCGGGTTCGCTGGATACATAACCAGGTTGGGAGACAATTATCCAGCTCCAGTGCTGGTGGCTTGGGAGTTGGCACCTCAGCACTACCTTGATAAGAAGACGTGGTGGCTCCCTAGTCACCCACAGTTGGAGGAGGTCCTGGCACTGCAGCATATATTAACATCCCTCCCACGTCTCCTCATGGGCTGCAGCACAAAGGCCCTGTTCCTTTCATCTGCTGCCTTTCGTTAGTGTGATCCTGGCGTGAGCACTTCAACCATCTATCCCTTTGATCGGGTCACAGAGGTTCTTCAGGGGCAATTGTTGTGGCCATTCACAAAATTATCTTAATAACGTTGAGTTTACATCTTATTGATTCTAAACATATTGGTTTTAGTCCAGAAGCAAATCTTCCAAATATTGCCAAAATTTTACAGCCATATTTAAAGTACAAAATAACAATGAGTAATTTATAAAGCTAAAATAAAAGTGGAAGTGCCAAAATGACTTAGTAAATAAATGTGTCTTTGCCTTTAAAATGGCATTGTGAAACAATATTTAAGTGAGTTTTATATTTTTAAAACAGTAATATCAGCAAAATAATTCATATTGAGGAAAAAAACAAAATCTAATGCATTCTAATGCTTAACCCTTTATTGGGCAAGTGATTATTTATGGTAATTTCTGCACAATTACAAAGGTGAAAAAACTGTGACAAATTTTACAGCTCAAGTAAAGTTTTGTTATGTCCTCCAAAAACACTCTAAGGTTGAATTTCAAAGTATTTCAATGAGTGCAATATAAAGGGTTAAGCACCTGTTTTTCCAATGTAGCAAGTGTGTTTCTAATGAATGTGACACCAGTAATTACAATAAAGTTGGTAATTATGATCATATAAACCTTTGGTGATATAACAACCATTTGTGTCATTCGTCTATGTATAAATATATCAGCTTTCACCTGTGCAAGTGCCTTCACATTAATTCATTGATGATTTGATAAAAGTGCTTTTTTTTTTTAGACAGATAGAATACAACTGTAACATTAACAGTCAAACAACAAAAACAGCAGCACTACAGAACACATCTTGTAAAGCCACTCTCAACACTTTTGCTTTTGGGTTCAGGAGTATTAAAAATAGAATATAGATAGAAAATAGAAAATGATTAGAACATGTGCACATGCAGGCTCTTGTGTAACATTTATATTTAGTGATTATTTGTCAGACAAGATGTAAAACTAAGCATGTTCTTTTGAAGGAGATTATTTCCTCGTATTCCTGACTAGACTGTCAATAAGGGAAGATCCACTATTTTAATTAGTGCCATCCTTTAAATCACATACTTGCATCTCCAATCGGCACCATCATTGGTTGTGAAGAAAATTAAAGTGATCTAGGACAGATTTGTTATTGAACTAGTTAATTAAGGCCAGCGGTTGCGGTGGTCAGCGTCTGACAAAAGGTTGCAGACTGAATTAAAAGCGATGTGCATTTTAACATTGGGAAGGACATATGCACACAAGATGAACACCACTTGATCTCCCAATCAATTTGCAAGGAGTTGATCAAGTCTTAATTGAGTTGTCTTATTAATTCCACTGGGAGCTGTCTTATTAATTCTGCTCACTCATACACACGGCCCAGAGGTGAGAGGATAGCTTAAAGGTGCTCTAATGTTAAACCTACATACTTTTCCACCATTACAGGTGATAGTTCCAGTGCTTTTTATTTTGCACTTAAAGCCTGTGAAGATCAAGACAGTAATGTAAAAATAGATTCAATTTAAGCAAAGTGACTCCGGACTAAAAGAAAAGAAAAAAGAAATGGAAAAAATACCTCAACAAGAAGTAACTTTAAAGAATCAGTTTCAGCAGGTTATTTCTAATAAATCCACACAAAATCCAATATTAAAAAAAAAAAAGGTTCACCTTGGTGTTCATTAGCAAGACACAGGTGGAGCTCCTTCACTGTGGCCCGGTCCATCGCAGCCTGAACTCGCAGCATGTCCAGCTCCTCCTCCAGGCCGGCTCTGCAGTGACACACACGATAACTTTTTTCTTAACACAGCTCTAACGTCATATCTGTTCTTCAACTATGAATGGAATAACAAAAAAGAAATATGAAACCGCGACTAACACAAGCATTGTACAGTATAATGAGTATCTTTTTAAATCTCCACAAATATCTCTCTGGATTCCACTGCGGACTCAATTACTGTAGAAACTTTTATTGCACATTTTAACTTGAATCTTGCACACTGGCTTTCTCTTCCCAACAGAAAAGACGACACGGTGAAGAAATCAACTAATTAAAATGCTTTTTAATTCATCTCGAAATCAAAGTGACAAGCAACATGAAACGCCAAGGTAGGAAAGTACAGTGTGCCTCTGAGTGCGTGTGTGTGTGTGTGTGTGTAACAGACAAACAGACTGGAAAGTGTGCACAATTACCTCCCTGCAATTATCTTGATTCCTGCTAAAGGCTAATTATGTGGAGCCATGCTCGAGACTTTGCACTTTCAAGTTATTATTAGGACCCCAACTGAAGTCTACTGAGGATACACACAAGCCCACTGAGACAACCACACCTGAAACACACACCTAATTTCCCTCCCCTCTGCTCCACAGAGTCAGAGAGAAACACTAGAAACAAGCTCCTGCTACTGTAGTGGCATTCTTCCCTCAGTTAACCTCATTACAACAGTAGGTCTTCCTTCTGACTGACTTCTTAAGGCATGCAGCGAGTGCAGTATGCGTGATACACTCTGAAGTGTTTGAGGAGTAACAGGGCATTTGCAGCTATGGTGAACTATGATGAGCATAATGGCAATTAACTCAAACTAGACACCTGTTTCAACCAATCTAATTTTGCTAGATCAACCAAGAGATTTTTCCATACATATGCCAAGAAAATGACTTGGGAAAAGTTATCGCCATAGAACAGGGAAGAAAAGTAATTAGCTTCTTAGCCCACACAGTCCAGTAGAGGCCTGGTCTAATGGCTGACCGCAGCTTAAATAAGTACACAAATGACTCTCCCTGAGGGGGGGTGAGGAAGCAGATGGATATGTGTCGCTCCTCTATAGATTTTCCTCCATAAATGAACTCAAGTCGATGAGGCACCGGCACTGCCTTATGTGTCCAGGCTGTTAATGGGACAAATGAGCTGAAATATGCAGTATGTGGCGGGAGCCTGTTCCATCTCATGTTTCTCTTTTATGCCTTTTCGGATGCTGATGGTATTGACGCTAAACCAAAGTTCATATGCAAAACATTCAATTTTGTTGAAGGATAAGCATACTTTCTTGGATGGAGAAGGGATTAGATTGCAAATGGAGTTCATTGGCCAGGGGCCTCCAGTTTCACATCATAGCATTGTAGAGATGGAAGATGACTGCATCCTTATTCACGAACGCCCAGTTGTTACAGTGTGTACACCAGTCTGCAATGCATAGGGAATTAGCAGAGGTAGGGATGTTGCAAGAGTGATAATAAAGATTAGATGACTTATCCTCAATATGCTCTGAGGTAATATGGCGTAAGTAAAAATTAATTAATACATTTAAACTGTTGTGTTAATGAGCCCATTTGTGTTTTAAAATTATGTTAGAGCTGATTTAGTTTTAGAAAGTTACATGCTGTGAGTCACAATGGTACAGACATTTGTTTTGTGTCCGCACGTCAACATTTGGAATTATAGTATCTGTTAATGCTTTTGGTTAATTTTGTTAAATGATGCAAAAGTCTCATTTAATTGCACCATTGAAAACAACCACACCTGTACAGCATTCCCTCTTTTCCTTTCTTTCCATGACACAATAAAACATTTTTTTGGGAACTTTCACATTGTGGGATGAATTGAAGAATATCTTACGTTATTTGAAAAACTATGACTTCATTCTCGACTGCACAAAACTGTCTCCTTCAATGCTGTTTGCTTCAGTCTCCCTTTACAGCTTCACTCCTCACACTTTGCTTCCTTGTGTGAGTAAATCATTTGATAAACAGATGCTTACTATTTTTAGCCCATTGGCGTCTTGATGATGGGAAAAGAGTATCTTTGAGATTTCGAAAGGGTGTTTAGGCAACACTCTAAGGCTGCGGTAGCACTGAGCTAAATCTCAATCTCATGGAGCTATGTTTTAGATCTGCATCACATTATAGCAGCCTCCACCTGAAACAAATTCCAGACCATTCCCTATGTTAGACTACCTCCAGTAACCTGCAATTTATCTGAAATGACATCATGTTTTCCTGTCATATCCAAGTTATCCCAGTGGAGGAAAGGCTCTCTTTAGCCATACCTCCTATAGAGTATTTCAAGTATTTTTTTTTTTTTTTTAAATCTGCAAGATAAATCAAATGAAGCTAGTCGGACAATTTTCAATTCCCTCTCAACTTGCCCGCTTCACCAAAGGAAGAATAACACTAAGCAGGCATAAAAGCAAAAGAAGTTTCTTGGCAGAAAGCAAACTAAAGGCAAGAGACAGGTGTTATGTTTGGTAATGATGTGGTCTGCAATGTAAGTCTGTGTCTCACGCCGCTCTTTTGGCCCCGTTTTTGAAAACATTTTCTCCCTTGTGCAGCGCTAGAACTTCAGCCCTGAGCTATCCACTCCATGTCATTTGATCTCGTCTCTACCTGCGTTGCACCTAACACAGCTTAGAGCACAAACTGCCAGCCTCCATCCACAAGGGTGTACAACACAACATCATCTGCAGCCATTGTGCTTTCACATGCCAGCCTCCTCTTGGTTTCTTGCTCGGCACATAAAAATACACAGGAAGAGCAGGGAATAGGGTGAGAAAGCGAAAACACCTCTGGCATTTTTATCGCTGGGGAGAGAATCTTGTTTTTGGGGGTGTGGGGGGGATTCCCCTATGGTTAAACTCACGCTAGAGGGCTGTTCATTCATGGAGGGAGTTTGGGTAGATAAGCCACTGCTGTCAGCAGAAATGGTGACTGGTGGAGTTTACATGGCTCAATGCTGTATTTTCGCTGAGGGCGATGCAGCGGCAGCAGCAACAGTCTTTAAGAGTTATATTCTCCAGCCACAGGCCACTGATATGAGAGGTAAATAGGGATTCATGTAATAAGTACTGGTGGAAACAACCTAGGATGTCCACAATATTCCCTGTTTAGGAGGCTTGTTGATGCCGCTAGGTATCCTAATGTGAAATAAAACAATATCCTAATGTTGTATTTATTAAACATGAGGAAGAGAAGGAAATTTGTATAAATAAATACCACTTCCGAAGTCAATGACTATTTGAATATGAGAGAAAATGAGCACACTACATTCTCTACTGTATGTGTGAATTTTATTTCTGAGGTTTGCTTCTTTGAAATAACTGCATTCTTTATGCTCTAATTTTATCTTGTTATGAGACTAGCAGCAGCTAAGCCTTAATGGCACACTGAGCTTGCATCATAATTAATAACTAAGTGTAAACCAAGTTTTTTTTTATACAATAATTAATTTACCAAATAATTAATGAAGGAAAAACCTTAGTTGTCTGATTTAAAAACATGCATAAAACATTCTATTTGTGTGTGCGTGCGTGTGTGTGTTTGTGTGAGCGAATGTGTCCCTCCTCCAACTAAGCCCTGGTCCGGGGGGCAAAAGACTCTCATTACTTCTAATACCTTTTAGCAAATCAAGATGAAACGAAAAGAAATAGAGGAATATGAGGAACATCAGGGTAAACTTTATTAAACTTAATTAGAGTCAACGTCGCTTACTGGGGAGGTTCACGTCCATAATGGTCACTCTATAGAGGAGCTTACACTGCCGCTGCAGTGCAAATGATCTCAAAGGCTTTTTCCCCAGTAATCGCTAGCTAATTTATGCTTTGATGTCGTCTGAGTATAGCATCTTAAGTCTGAGGGTGCACTGCATGTGTTTATTCTGTTTATAGGGCCTAAATAATCCCTGCCTCTTTTTAGCAACAGACCTTTAACAACAATTAACAAGCACGGACATGGAGTGCTGCAGACAGATGCATAATGAGGCAGATAGAATGATCCCCCTGCAAGCCTTCAAGCCCACCCGGTCTGTAGTTGCTTGCCAGCCATCTACTACAACCAGAAGAAATTCTCAATCAAAAATCTTCCTTGGTGTGGACTAGTTTATTTGTCTGTGCCTTTTGCCTGAAAAGCACACATCTGAGAGATATTATAAACTGGTTAAATGTTGAGAGACGGGTCTTCATGTCAGATTCTTGATTAGATAAAAGAGAGGCTACATTAGTTGTAGATTGGTTTGTTGACTGATAAAGAAGGCAACAGGGCAGTCCAAAACTATCAAGAAATTTAACTGGGTTAGACCATTTCTGATCCACATTGATTTGTGAGTTTGCCTGCTATTTAAGTGACAAAAGGTAAAACTTTTACTTTAAATACTCTTTTTCTTTTTTCTTTCTTTTTTTTTTTTTTTTTACCAAATTTCATGATACAATGTCAAATCTGAGGCCAAAACTTACACATGTGAAATTCTTCATTAGTTTTGGTTTTAACAAAAGATAAACAGTGAAACACAATGGAACGTAAAATGTATAAACTGACTGACCCTAGTTACAATGTTCACTCCTTTCAAAGGAGAGTACGTCAGCACAAAAACTGCTGGAAACTTCATGACACGAGTTTCCAAAGCCAAGCAGCGGCACAGCAGTGATGGAAAAAGTTGCCAAAGAATAACCCATGTGTTGCTTACTGCATCCTTGGTAAATTAGTGAAAAGAGCAGACAAACAGACCAGTTTCACCTTCTTGCTCAACCTCTAATTCAAGTGCAGAGATTAGAGGGGGGGCCTGGGCTTCATAACCTTCTCTTAACACTGTGGGGACCCACTGTGCAGGAGTTATCTGAGCAATATTCATTCTGGGAAATGGTCATTTGGGCCTCAAGATAGTGTTTTACAAGTGCTGTCTTTGAAGGAGGTGATAGGGAGCATCTGTGCACGATATCATGACAATGAGGAAGAGCGAAGGAAAGACAAATGGAGACTTTTAACAGAGATTCTCCTCTAAAGCCCGCCACTAGGCATTTAAAGCTTTATAAAGGGGCCTTTATTTGGCCCTAAATTCTTCAGCTGCCAGGAGTTAATTAGCCATTAGTGGATAATTTCTAACACTTATCTAGCATAACCTTCACAAGCACAATCATTATAATACGGTCAACAGAACAACAAGCTGCAACTGCTTGCCCCAAGAGTTTCCTGGCAGTTATGCTTCCTCAAACTCTTGTTGTTGTTGTAGCACAATGAAGCACACACTTTTGCCTTCTCTGTTGCCTCTCAAAACAAATTTGCATTGCAGGGAAGTAAAGCTGCTTGGTTAAGCTGGCTTCGTCCATACTCCCAACAACCCTATCTGTTCACTCCTGCTCCTTCTCACAACAGGTACAGAAGAAGGCGAGGAGTGGAATAGAGATGCGCAGTGTGATTTTGCTTAGTTTAACACACTGAGCTATGCGAGTGTGCAGATTTGTGCCCTGGAACGGAGAGTCCAGTAAAGTAAAGCACAAGTTTAAAGACCCCAGCCAAGTTTACTTTGCACCAGCCACCTGGGTAAGGAGGGGCCCTGAGGGGGAGGTGGAGGAGATGAGGTGGAGCTGGTCAGGGGCACATGAAGGGGATCAACACTAACCCCGAGGACAGGCCAGTTACACATCGAGGAAAGAGGCCAGACGCTCTCTATCCCTCGTGGTTTCCCTCGCAGGTCAGTTCCAAGGACCCTGCGTGTTCACTGTAGCTCCCCCCCTACGCCCCACCCCCAGACTATCCAGTTCTCCGGTCTGCCCAGCGCTAGTCGTGGCCAGGCAAGCAGGCGGATGGACATCCCTTAACAGGCAGCATCGGCGGCACTAGGGCTGCTAGCCTGTAATTAGCTCGGACAGCTCAGGCTTGGAGAAAGGCAGCCGGGCTATATCATAATGAGCTCAGCTGGGATTAGGAGGACAGGGCAGGGGGGTGAGCAGAGGGGAAAGCGGTAGAGAGGGTGGGGGGCAAGTACCAGAATTCTGGCCTCAGCCTACTGCAGCATCACAGAGGGCCGGAGGGAGGCAACTGGGAAGACAAGTAGGAAGAGGGGAAGAAGAGGGTACAGAGGCATAGGATAGAGGAGGGAAGAGGTGAGCAGAGGTGAAAGCTAGGGGAGATAGGAGAGAGGAAGACTCTGGCTTTAGGCCAAGCTTTGTGTAGCATCACAGAGGGTCGGTGTTCGCGGTACGGTTACAGGGGCTTCTCAAGATCAAACAAGACAATGGCTATACTACACCCAGAGACAGACAAAAAAGACAAAGACAGGAGGAAAGAAAGACAGACGGGAAGAGAGAAGGAAAACTAAGTAAACGAAAAGCACCTCTTGCAGAAAAGTCACACTGTGATTAAAACAGTCACCAAACTCTAGGTCAACATTTGAGCTAATAACACCACAGCTTACAGACTAGAAGAATGTAAAGTATCTTATTGACACACACTTAATCACACCAGCAACAGGACAACCAATTGGCATAAATGTTCCATTAAAAATGCAATTATTTCACAAAGACACAGCCAGGGATTCTGATAATGTGATTTTACTTCCTGCACTTTTATGTGTGAATTTCTGGGCAGCCAATTTTACAAATGAGCACAGAGTCTAATGATCTTGCTTTGGCCCCCGCTGGCTGGTAATGATGTGGAGGGCTAGGTGGATGCTGTGAAGTTGGGAAGGGCACACTCAAATTTTAACACCCACAAACAAGAAGGGACAGTGGGAGTGCGTGTAGGAATGTGTGCACACGTGTAAGCGAGAGAGACAGTTTTAAACCAATGTGTGTATGCACACTCACACATCCAGTGCTGGTATTGTTTCAGCCAGGCAACTTTGACAGCAGGTGACTTACTTTTCAATGGAGAGCTTCCTGGTGAGGTTTTTCAAGTAGGCCAGCTCATTCCACACTGCATCACTGTTCTCTTGTCTGAGCTGCCACGGTTCTGCACGTTGCATCCTTCCACCTGGCCTGCACACACATATGCAATACATAAGAGGACAAAATGTACAGGCAAGCAAAGGCGTACATACATGTAAATCAATCAGAAAGCCTCACTCATGACACGCACACACATCGAAAGAGAACATACTAACAAGGGAAAATTGACTGTACATTACCTTGCTGCCTCTAGCCAATTCACATGGGGTAACAAGGCCCCTTAGTCTCACTCTGTTTTTGTTATTCAGCCATCTTTAGCAGTATTCAAATGAGCAGCCTTGACTTTGACATTTCAGTGGCAAATCATGTACACACATATGCATGTTTGTTAGAGCCCAGGGCACTGCCCGTGCGGCAGGGCGGTGGACCATTCCCTGTGTGCCATGCAAATGTAAATAATGGCAAAAACACACTCGCAAACGAGGTCATTCAAATGTCTACACCTCACTTATGAATACTTAATGACACTTTGTGCTCAGTGGATGCCCCCTCCATTGAACTTCCCCTTCAACTCACTTAAACACATGGACACACACACACACACACTGTCCCTGCTGCTCCCAACTGCATCCCTGCACACGCCACACTCATCAATCACTCTTAGCCCAACACATTCAATTCCAATTAGCCTTTAATTTGCAAACTAAAATGGCTTTTAGTGAGAAATCCACAGATTGCAAAATAAGCAGATGAGAAGACAAGGCCATTTTTGTCACACGCACACAGAGTACGCCGACACACATACCACAGTTTCTCATTTTTACCCAATCAATGAAGTAGAGGTGTGGAAAAGGATTGTGAGGGTCACTGCTATTGCGAAGGGCTCCTTTTCCTGTGGTCATTATTGGCTATGTAGACACAGCTACGCTACGCTAATACCAGTTAAACCATGGAGCCTGGGAGTTGGAGGCTACTGACGAACGGCAAATGTTTTCATTTAATACTGCTAATGCCCCTGTGAGCAATTTGGAGCCCTTGAACTTATTTGTAATATATGTGTGCCTGAGTGTATATGTGTGCTGTCTGTTGGCTTGGGTTAGTTTCCCAGAGTGCAAAGCTACTTAATGGATAATCTCACTGTATAGTCACAGAGATTGATACACTTTTACTCATTATACTGCCAGCACACAGCGAATTCACTGAACTTAACATTGCCTGGAGCTCAAAGTACATGATATTTCACCCACAGCTCAGTTTGAATTGTCTCTGTGTGATCTTTAGGTATGTAGTGTATCAACTGCATTTCTTATGAAAGGCATATGAAGCTTTATTAAGTCACGGTAAAGCTTTATACATTTTAATTTGTTTACAGTGGGCCTAAAAGCTGTTGAACATGGAGCCATGAGAGAGCTATCTTCTTCAGGCCTCAGTGCTTCCTCCCCTATGGTATCCTAGTTTCCATTATTAAGCAGGAGGAAATAGAGAGAACTTTTCCACGCCGCTGCGGCTAATTGCTCTGATTCAGGGGGAATCTGTTTATGGGCGCAACTTTGATCAGAGTACGGATGCTTTAATAACCTTTAATTTTATTTGCTCACCCCCATCATCCCCAGTCTGATTAAAAAACTTTTTCCCTTCTCTAATATAAATAAGAAGTTGGCTTTTTTCTCCCTCTCCTTCATGCCATTTTAGGAAAATATGGTGGTAATGGTGAATGGCAGGGTGGTTTCACTGGGACTGGCCAACTGCTCACCACCTGCATGCTGATGAGCCAATGGACCCTTGTCTGCCTTGTGATTGGCTGGCAGTTCTATTCTGGGCGTGACTGGCTATCACACACACTGATGACATCACACAGCAGCTAACCATACAGCAACCAATTGTTTAATTCACCTTATACTGCTGATTAGAGGGGAAGATTGATATGAGGGAAACTAAAATCTGGAAGGTATAGAAACATTATGGTAGAGTCAAAAACTACTTTATTCTATTTGCCATACAATGTGTATATAAACTGAAGTATTTGTAAGTGCAGGCATATGTGGGTGGCAGGTAAAGGAGGGAGACACATCTTATCTATTGGTCCTGCACACAAAAGGGGAACAAAAACGACCCCCCGCATCTTTCCAAAAAGCCAACAACACAGCATGGAAGCTACAGGGAAATCCCTAACAAGCTCGAAATGCAATGAGACTCGACGCCTATCCCCACTGACTTGTTAGGGCCCTGATTTCCAAGCACTAATGGGAGTATTTAAGTCATTTTCTATTGTCTCTCATTCAGGCTGGCATTACCCCAGTGGGTTTAACAGCTATTTAAGGATGGGGCTTAATGCCAAATGAATGCCAGGATCACAACATTGAGTGACTGGCTGGTGCCATGGAGGGCTCTGACTGAAAAGGGCAAAGCTGCCTATTGCATCAATTTTATGTCAGATCAGTCAAGAAATACAGACACACTGACACTGATACAACAAACTTATTATTATGGACTTGTAGGTTTTCTTCGCTCTTTACTCTTAACCACAGTCCTGTTTGTCTTATTATATAAACATGAATGTTTTTCTCTCACAAAAATCAAGGTCTTTATGCAATCTTTGACAAAAGTGCATTATTTCAAGCAGACAGAGCATTGCTTTGATAACTTGCTAAAATGTATAACAGCGGCACAACTGGTGTTGACTCTGAGAGTTTTCTCTCTCTACATCTCTCTGTCTTTGTTCCCACTGTCTCAGACACATGCTGTTGAGCCACGCTGAGCTGACATGAGCCGAGTCGAGCCTAGCGCTGAACACGCTCTCTCTCGCTCACTCCACTTTCACACGGGCTCACATTGCACCGCTGTTTTCTTTAATTAACCCAGAGAGAAAACAGCTGACGGGGTCAACACTTTGCTCCCGCGCGGCCACCAAACATATGCACCTTTAGTTACACTTTAAAACGGCCTCACTGATGCTGTTGGAGAGAAGAAACAGAGACTGAGAAAGTGGGAAAAGACTGGGGGAGACAATGGAGAGAACAAGACCCTTAAATTAATGACATTTTCCAGCACATTTTCCGCTTTGTGTAAAAATCCCGCGGTTTCTGGTGAAGATAACAGGTCGAAGCAGGAAATGGTCCTCCCCCCTCCTCCTTCCTCCACAGGCCTACTCAAACACCTTGCACCCCCCAGGACCAGACACCTCCAGCCTCTGGCTCTCACATCCTAATGAACGTTGAGGGAGAAGAGACGCCGAAGCGCACACACACTTGGCACAAAACGGCCCAAATTGACTGAGCTTAAAACCTCTGAGCTTTTCAAAGGCAAAGGAAGGAATTTCTCCCACTTTCCCAAATCCAGCACTCAGGTCTTGTCAGACAACATGTGGAGAGCAATGAGGCCCTAAGACTATTTGTGAGTGGTTTCAGAGGGTTGTAGCATTTCACAAGGGCTTTTAACATAAGGCAAGGTGAGTTCTGTGCTTTGAAACATCTTTTACTGACTGCTAATGGGAGGAAATGGAAGTTTTCCAAGTTAGTTTATGTATGCAAAAGCCCTCTGCGTGTTACAAATCCGATCCTGTGCATTGTGAGTGTATATATTTGTCCCACTGTCTACTGTGACAATAGTTTGCTATTCTGTACTCACCAGCCATTCGATTTCTCCATCTCTTTCAGCTGGTCTCTAACTGTCTTGTAGTTGGTCTGAATCAGACACAGGCGTTCACGGCGTTTATCATGAGCCCTCCTCAGCTCCTCGTTCTCCTCCATCTGTAAGCCACAGTGACAAGATTTTTTTTTTCTTCAAAAAGTTGTACATGTCAAATGAAACATAACTTAATTGAAAAAGGGGAGTCAGCCTCATGTACACTGGCACAGCAGTGTGGCAGGGAAGTCGAGAAAAGCCCCTCACTGTCATACTACATACTTAACACCATTGCCTGACAGCAAGCAGCAGGTTTAAGATTCTTTTCTCCCTTCACCTTCCTCCCTGGCAAGTGCTCTCACCGGACAACTGAGACATCATTAAAGGACGACACATACATGACAAGTCGACGAGGCCACAGAACACCAAGCAGACATACCTGTACACAAACACGCACTCTTTAACCAGCAAAGAAAGTCACTCACTGGAGTTACCAACTGACGACCAGCACGTGCTGTGTTGGTGGGGGTTGCAGCGGTAGGTTTGTTGCTGACACTGTTGTTGACAGCTATTAAAACACAGCAAGATTGGGCTCCAGCTTTAAAGAAGGAGCAAGAGAAGACAACATATAGATTTTTCTTGTCAGGGGCACCCCTCCTCCCCATCACACTGACCTTAACAGCGAGGGCGATGGAGAAAACACTTTCAACAGGCAGGACAAACAGAGGTGGAAAGAGAGCAAAGGAAGAGAGAAAGGCAGCTGATGAAAATAGAGGAATGAAAAAGAGAGAGAGAGAGCAAAGCAAAAGAGAAAGTGAAAGGAAGAGTGCAGGACAGGTTTCTGCTTGAGTGGCCAGGGCTAGGGAGAGTTGTCGAGCGCTTTCTGAAGGGAAGGAGCTTGTTTACTGCTGATATGACACGGCTGCCCTGCAGAGAGGGAAATGCGAGCCCTCAGCCCTGTTATTATTAACAAGGACAAAGAGAACAGAGCGAGCACACAAACATGCACCAGACACACAACCAGTATGCGAGCACACACACACACACACACACTCAACGCACATTCACACTGCCAATGTGACAAGTATGGATTTTCCCTAGTGCGGATTATTCACAGAGGACATCTGCAAGACATCCTTGGCCCCTTCAAGCTGCCCCCAACCTCTCAAAAACAAGGCTCTAATGAAAGGGGCCAGACCGGGGCAGTGTTAACTGGTGGAACTAGGAGCTGGGGGAGGACACAGAAGAGTTGAGGCTGACTGATGGAGGGGGGGCAGGATAGAGCAAGTGGCAGGGCATTAGCCACATCATGGCTTCCCAGGCTCCTTATAGAGCTTCCCCTGGGCAGCCCAGCTCTGGTCATCAGGCCACAGACCCTTGCCCACCGATCAATACACCCCCTTACTCAGCCAGCATACACATCTGTGGACGTTCTCAAGCTGAAAAATAATTACACAGCAACAGCTACTGTTTACTTGAAAGTGTGCGGGAGAAAAAAAAACAGGCCATTATTATGAGAATTGTTTGTTTGTCTGCTGCTGTTAGCTGCTAAGGTCAACATGTCAATGGTACAGGCTGGCGTACCCAATTTGAAAGGCATTCTATTGGAAAGAATTGGATAGGATCAACTGGAGAACAACGAACTGGACACAGTGAAGTACTGTATTGTAAGACGCTGGAGGTGAGGTCTCAACTGTAGTTAATGGAGGGCATGTTGCTCAGTGCCTGATCCAAGCACTAAGTCTTGCTCTAAACTAATGCCCTCATTAATGTGGTCACAGATTTGAGTTGCCAATCACAGTCTTTCTCTGCATACCTTTGCTAAATGCCCCTCGACTGGCAGACACGTAAATGGCACCATTAACTAAGACAGTCATGCATGACCTCTGAATCTAAGTTGGGCATTACCGTCTGACTAGGTGTACGGCAGTGATGTAATTCAGACACTTCAGATCTGACAAGAAAATTATGCCTAATGTGTTCCTGGGATTGTGTTCAAAGGGAGATGACCTCTGCGTAACCACTCACTCACTGGTCAGACTGAAAGATGGAAATGATAAGGAAAGGCAAAGAGGAGGACAGCTTTAGGGGAAAGTCCAAATAAAATAAAAATAAAAAATGGCAGTAGAAAATATACTCTGCTGACATAAAATAAAATAAAAAGTCAAGGTGTATTTTGCTTGCAGTGATTCTGAGAGAGAGAGGAAAAAAGAACATGAGAATAAAGAATAGTGAGAGAAAGACGTCATAGAGCATGTGAAGGTTAAAAGACCAATAAAGCTGATTCGTTTAAGGGGGGGAAAAAACACGCTGCATCCACTTTCACCAGAGCAGCTCCTCTCCTGCTGCTTCACTGCCTACGCACGCTCTGCTCGTATGCACACACATACCTATGTGTATGTGTGTCTGAAAGACTCTGTAAGAGAAGGTCATGGAGGAGGCAGTCGCAGCACAAGTGCAATTGAACCCTTCGGAGACTGTGACTGTTACAGTGCTGCAGACCTTCCTACAATCCAGCAGCTGATAGCAGCAATCATATGTGAGATAGTGGTCAGAGCAACAAGCAGCTCCATTAGTCCTGTCTATTGCCCCACACTATCAGCTGGACACACCATTCCATTGAATGTGTCCTATTCAGGAAAAAAAATACCTTTAAGTAGTTCAAAGTCACTGGCAGTCAACAGCCCCTTGCATGTGAGGAAAATACTGAGACAGAAGATTAAGACAAAAAAAGAGAATGCTGTGGGCTGCATGAAATAGACAGTTAGACATAAAGAAGAGTTGGGGATAAACAGATTAATGTAGATGAGATAAAATGAGAGGATATTATGTGTATTCATCTCTGTTAGCTAGTTACCTTCAACTGCAACAGCTCCTCAAGGTCTTGAATCCTCTGTTCTGCTCCTCTTCCCCGCCCACTACCCAATTCCACACTGCTGGCTGGGGACAGAGACCTGGACCGCTGCACAGGTGCACCCTGGGGCAGGTAGGCAAAGAAGCACTGGGTTGAGAACTTGAGCACACTTCACTTACACACACACACAGGCACAAACCCATGCAACAATTAACATCTGTAGAAACACTGAGTGAATGCCAATAATGGAATTATCCATGTTCACTGCATTCCCCTCTCACCTTGAGTAAAACATGCACATTGTCTTCTTCGGTGCACACACATGCACACACAAACGGACTTGTTACCAGAGGAATAAAGCAAGCTGGTGTAGCAGTCCGCAGAAGCTGAAGGGAGGAGGTTCAGTTTTGTGTGTGTGTGTGTGTGTATGTGCGTGTTTGGAAGCGGGAGTTGCAAGCTGAGAGCGGCAAAGGTTTCTCCCTGCGACTGGCTAATGAGTATGTTCATTTCCATTTACATTGTTTCTTTGACAATAATGATGTCCCATTAGGGGAGACTAAAGGGGCTATAGATTCCAGAATGTGCTGGGCTTCATTACAAGAGGTGGGCAGGGAGGCCGCTCTAATTGCTCTACTAGGGGCCTCCAGGTTACACTTGATAGGACAACTGGAAGAGCCGCCGATTAGGAGGGGGGGCCGTTTGCTAGCCAGCCTCTTCTGTAGAAATAAATAAAGAAGTGGAGAAGTGCTGGGGCCGCACTGTAGAAAAGCAGTGGGAACAATATGCTAGTGGAATATGAATATGAGAGGATATGAGGCCCCCTGTGGTGCCAGGCAGGGCTGACCAGATGGCAGGCTAAAATATGCAATGCGACTAAACGTAGAACAGTCCTTGGGCTTGAATGGATGAGTACAAGAGGAGGTGGTGGTGGTGGTGGAGTAGGGAGGTTTATAATAGAATGGTGGATCAATAAGCCCCCTCTCTCGAAAAATTTATTCTGATGTCTGCTACAAGCTTGGATGTCAGTTTAAGTTGTAAAAGTTTAGATTTCAGCCCTGGTTGGTTTAGCGACACCTGTGGGTACTGGCAGAAATGGCAATACATTTTAACAATACAGGTTCCAGTGTTCCGTTCAAAATGAAGTATGTATCAGCCACTGGGGGCAGCAGAGAAATTCATATTTGTTTACAGTGCAGGCAAGCAAACTGTGGGCTGTGACAAATAATATGGAAACGTTGTTTGGCACTAAAGAATATGTTTCACCACATCTGTTATCAGTCTCTGCGAATACTTCGAGTGTGGGTACTGAATCTGAATCCTGCCTGGGAGAGGAGGCAAACTCCATAAGTAACAATGGAAAAGGCAATCAGAGAATGCAAATGCTGTACATTTAACAGAAATTAAAAATATTGAGTGCATAATATGAAAATATTAAGGATTATAAAGATTATAATTACACGTGTATGTCACTTGTAACAGCCTCATTTTATAACCACAGCATGCATATTTGTAAAATCTTTTACCTGTGACAAAAATGTCTAAGTATGCTATTGTGGTTGGGAATGTGCCCTTGGGCTACAGTTGACTCCAGTGACCTGGTGTGCCCGGTTCTGCTATCATGTCTGCATGGGTGCCAACCATGTGTTCTAACTCAGCCTTAATGACTCTATGCAACTAATTAGCAGATTGATCTGCATATTCCTGATGAGTGGCAGGCCAACTGGCTTAGCCTGTATGTGCATGGGGAAAACAGAGAGGCCAGAAGAGGAATCCAAATCAACTAAAAGCCCTAAAGTTGAAAGTAAAGATGACCAACTATAAAGTATGAGTTATTGAGGATTGATTGTAAATAGATTTTTTTTTTTTTAAGAAGAAGTACATTTTGGGTAGGATTTAACAATGAGCTGAATATTTCACCATTAATGTTCCTCTGAATGTGAAAACCAGAAGCGATAAACTGCTCTGTGCTTTGTCTACAAGGAGAACAGAGGAAGACGACATGGCGACACTGATAAATGACTGTGGCTTGCTGCAGATGTTCTCAATGGTCCAGTTGGACGCCTGTCTGCGGCAGGTTCAGAAGACACATGAATGCCTTCTGTTTGTGTGGGAAGATCTGTGTTGTGACATTGTAGTTAATGTTCCAAAACACAGGCCTGAAAGGAAAGAGCAGAACATGAGGCAAATAAAGATGTGCCCGCTGTCTACCTCAGCTCGGCAGCTGGTTGGCGGCCATGACCTGACCTGCGCATCACACCCTGTAATGGCTCTGTAAACACGAGATTGCAATGCAGATGGAGGGGAGGAGGGCATACAGTAGGAGGGAAATGAGGAGAGAGGCCCATATCTAAACAGAGTCTGTATGCAAGAAAGAGTAAAACTCTTATTTACTGAGGGGTCAGTGTCACCGGCTGTAAAGCAAAGAAGAAACATTTCATCGACTGCCTCCCTCCTCCCTTCACCTCCCTCCTCCCCCTCCTCTCTCCGTCTCCCAGTGAGAGGGGTCACTGTCATCAATGGGCTTCTTTATGATTGCAGCAGCGTGTCATGTGTGCATCTGGAGCTCTCAAAGCTGAACTTGTTCAGGTTCCTGGGCGAATAGGAATGTTGTGCACACACATAAGCGCAGGATACGACAGACAGATGTACAACCCTGAAGAAGCGAGGATATGGTACAAAACATAAAGAAAATAATGCAATGATTTAATGTTTAAACTGATAATCTTTTTGTAAATATACACTTCTTTTGAAATTTATACCTGCAACAAGTTCCAAAAAAGTTGGGACACGGGCATGTGTTACACCTTTTCTTTTAACAACACCCAGGCAGCATTTTGGATACTAATTGTTAAAGCTTCTTCCATCATATACAACTTCAGTTACTTAACGTTCCGGGGTCTCTGTCAACATATTTTGCATTTTATAATATTTCACACGTTTGAATGGAATGCAAGCAGGCCACTCTAGTATCTGCACTCCATTATTAAAAACCCATGCTGCTGTAGTGTGCAAAATGTGTCTTGCAGGGACATCCATGAAAAAGATGTCATCTGGATGGCAGCGTATGTTGCTCCAAAAGCTGTATGTACCTTTCAGTATTAATGACGCCTTCACAAACAAGTAAGTTACAAACACACTTCCATGCCATCACGGATGCTGACTTTTGAACTTGGCACTAGGATCTTAATCTTAATCACAAGTTCATTCTCTTTAATTCACTTTTTCAAATCAGGTTTCTCAATTCAGAGTAATTTTTTCTGCACACAAATCATCCTGTTAGTAGAATCATCCATTTAACTCTTACTGTACTGAGCAAATTGCGGGCCATGATTCTTGTCATCTCAGCCAATAGTCACAGTTCACTTGAGGCTGAAAGAGTGAACTGTGATTGAAAGAGGTGTAAATTGGTTAAAGCGGCAGCGGTGGGCTGTACAGAAGGTTCATTTCATTTTGGCATTGCAGATTGGTATTATTGTTTAAACAGATTGTAATGAACCACATCAGGTTTATGGTTTCTTTGGAGCATCATCATATTTGGATATAAAGCAGTCAACAGCGACAACTTCTCAAAATGTTCAAGTTTTTAAAAACAAAAGGCTACTGATTTATGAAGCTGATATGATGGTTGTGCATACCTCAAGCTAATGAAGTTTTAAAGCTCACATGACTTTGTGGGGACAGGGAGAATCAACTATTAATTTATATAAAAGGCCACTGTGCCACATTGCTGACTACTAGCCTACTATGACTGCTTTGTAATCAAAGTGTTGAAAAGGAAACCAAACTTTGAAAACTGAATGTAAAATCATAACTTTTATCATTAATGTAATTACAGCCTCATTCAATTTAAAGCTTTTTCATTGTCAATGCTGCTCTATTTTTCATTGGAAATTGCTTTTGAAAATTTTATTACTGAATGAAATAAAAAATATTGATTTGAACAAATATTCTACAAATACATTTTTTAGTTAAATGGTTCCATGGGAGCAGGATATGGGGAAAAAAACTTGAAATTTTTATTGAGTTTCACGCAATGCAATAGATGTGTGTTTACGGTCAGTACCACATCAAGTGAAGCTCAGGCCTGTAGAGGTGGGACAGTGACACTCTTTTGTGACTTTTTGTGTCATCTGTGAAATAGTGCCTTTAGTGGGATTCATGAGCCCAAGTAGTTAGAGGGAGGAGAACTAAGTGTCCAGCCGATAAAGATTTTTTTTCCAACAATACAAATTTTATGCTCACAGACAGTATGAAAATATGATGCAAAGGTTCAAAACTCTGAAAGTGAATCTTAGTTAACAGACATTTTTGATTAATTTAGGTTGGTGTCTATCGAAAAGGACAACATGTGCACATTGTGTTAGACAAACTGATTTAAACATTTAAAACTGATTATGATTCATGTTTTTGTTCAGCATAACAGGTATCAAAAATGCATTGTGCAAAAATTGCATTATAGTCCCACTCTAATTTAAAGTATTGGCACTAGGATCAAAATTGGCACGTTTATTAATAATTAATAGTATGTGCATAGCAACAGTGTGTGTGTGTGTGTGTGTGTGTGTGTGTCCTAGGGCAAACATCACAAAGCCTCCAGAACAGGGAAGCACATCAAATGATGTCAATACTATTTATTTATTTTGTACAAAATAATTACATTGCATGTATAAACTGCCAGAGCAGAAGCATTTCCACTGAAGCTATAATGAGGACAGCTGTATAAATCAAACAATGTATCTTCAGGCCAGCTTTAGCGTGAGTGAGGCCATCTAGGAACATGTCCTGCCAAACTTATGAGTTGAATACTGAGATGATCAAAAGCTTGTTTCTTGTTCATAATGTACTGCTGAAGCGGTAAATTAGCCAGTGCCTGAGCCCAAGGCATGCGTGAAACCAGCAGCACACGTCGGCCTGGTCACAGTAGGAGGGGCATCTGTGTGTGTGTGCGTGTGTGTGTGTGTGTTGGGGAGTTCAGGACAAAGGTTGGCAGAGACAGGGTCTGATAAATCACATGATTCTCAACAGACCATTTCCTTCATATCCCTTCTCTATGTCTTTGATCTAATCTGAGCGAAGTGGTAACGGATAAGTGTGGGCATGTTAGCTGCTCACCCACATGCTGCCTTTGTCATAATTGGCAGTGGTGTGTGCTAACCTACCTGCTGTCTTCTGATGGAAGTGGTGGATCTGCGTTGAAGGGTCTTATCCTCTGGCCTGGAATCTGGGACTCGGGTGGAGGCCCAGTTAGAATCAGTATTAGACCTCTGAGCTGCAGCATCAACCTGCTCTGACACCACTGCCTGTGAGAAAAGTGAGACAGTGCATGTGTGTTTGTGATTGAGAAATCAGAAACAGGGAGCAAGACGGGCCTATAGGTGCAGAGATCAGGCAAAAGTAAGAAAATAAATTATGAATCCAAAGTTATGATGACTTGTCTTGCTGGGGAGCAAAACCTAAAAATTTTCCAAACTGACTTAATAGTAGTTTGACACTCAAGATTAGTGTAAACGTGTTCAAAATGTGTCAGATTCAACAGGTTGATGTTCACGGTTTTTGTTGGTTGTTGGCCATTATTAGAAAACCAAAACATAAAATAAGCAAAAAGAGAAACAAACAAGCATTTACGAGCAATTATTCCAAACAGCTTTTCAGTTGCTTTCTGTGGGTCAGAAATCAGCAAGTAGAACATAATAGTCAAGTAAGTAGCTATTATTATTACCGAACTCAAAAATAGTTTAAATGCAAATTGTGGTTACAATCCAGACGTAAGATGTCAAAATAGATGAGCTGAGGTTAACTTATGTTTAAAGCAATAGGAAAACAGAAAATGTCATGCCCCTGAAAGTAAAGAGAAAGCGAGCGTCTTGTATAATATCTACATCTACCATTTATCTCTCACGATTATAAATTACAGTACACAGGAGAAATCTATAAGGGAAGGTGGAGATACCAGTTTGCGTAGTGACATTTATCTCAATGGAATATAATGCAATGTTGTGGTGAGCACATGGTGTTTTAAGTAAGAGATGAACCCACAGTTGGATCACAGATATACTCAAGTCTTCTCAAACTAGAAACTATATTCCCACCTTTAATTGAATCAACAGCAGCTGTCAACATTAATTCAGGGAAATGCAGAAAATCACCAGCTGACAGAGTTAGTCATTCAAGTAGAATAATTCCCGCATACTGGATGTCCACATGATATTTTCATACGTCATCAATAAGTCAATAACCTGATGTGTAATGTGGCAGTGGGACAGTGATCTACCACCTCCAGCACTGTGGCATGTGTACCACCATGGCCCATCTATTTATCATTGTCTATTAGCCAGTGTCGAGCAACATCTGCACACTTCAGCACACAGCGGGGACTACCAAAACAAACTGAAGGGGACAAGGATAAAGCAGAGGGCCCAACCACAGAGAAGTAGGCTACGATGCAAAACACACCCACTAATGCATACACTCACACATGTACATTTCCAGAATGCAACTGTGCAAATATTGATTTCACAATATCCATGTCACTTAAATGTGACATTCTATATTCACACTTTGCTGCTGCTGTTATGAACAGCTCGTATAGCCCTTAATGGATATGTGTGCATACAAAAAAGATGGCTTTATGGAACAAATACATTCCGTTTTAGAGACACACACACTGTATAAAGAAGGGCATGTACAGTATATATACTTTGTGTAAGCTTAGTTGATGCCCAAGTCCTTTATCATGAAGTTAACACTCATCCATATACAACTTGATTCCATCACCTTAGTGCATATATTCTCACCCTTCTTTTCTTTAATCCTTAATAAAGAGGTGTGAAAAAGTTGAGGGGGGGGGACAAAACAGAATCACCTGCTGCTATCAACAACACTTCTACTCAACACATCAAATCAAAGCCTTCTGACAAACAGAGGCCTTCACAACTACTCGGTCAGGTACTGAAGAAAATCCGCACTGGATGTCATCACCTTTTTTCCGACGAGTCCTGATTGCATTATCAGAAACCTGGCATCTGGGCGTGACCTTGTTAACTGCCAGGGTAATCAACTTTAACCAAAGGGGAGGAGAGGGGATGATAAATTATTAGTGAGGAAGATTTTGTTCATGTTTTATTAAATTGGCCTGTCAAAGGGGGTTGGGTCAAATTATCTGGGGCCTCGTTTATTGGAGGCCGGCCATATTGGCGCATCTGTTACAATTATTTATAATTTCTAGGCAGTCAGGAGGACGGACTGGGTTTTTCGGCATCAGCCACATAAAGCAATTTAGAAATTAACTAATGTGGGAGTGTCTGAGTTTTTTTCCTCTCACAGTCTCTCTCATGCTCATCCTGATTTTCATCCAGCAGAAAACAGAAAAACAGGGAAACCGTGAGATGTAAAAGGGAAAAAATAAACATATTACAAGCAGCTTATTGAAAGCAATGGACAGTGAGAGAGCATGAGACTGAAAAAGAAGAAGAGAGCATGCAGGTGCAGTGGAGAAAAAAAAGAGCAAGAGACAGGGGGGAGGCTGAGCGAGGGAGAGGGGGGAGAAAAAAAAAGAAGAGAAAAGCCGGTCTTGGTAATTACTGAACACGATTAGGTTCTTGGGGGAACTTGTCTGGCACTCGCAGCCCTCACTGGTGAGGATGCGGCAGGCAGGACCATATGGAGGGAGGCTTGTGATTGTGCTCCCTGAAGCTCGTGACCCGTCTGCTGCCGAGCCCTTGAGCTGAATGTGAAATGAGACTTGCCAGGCCTAATGTTCTACACATGCACCATTTATGCCACAAAACAAATCTGATCACTGTTAATTATGTAGCAGCTATAATCAGGAGGGGCCCTGCCACACACACACGCACACACACAGACACACACTTGACCACATGCATGCGCAAATACACAGTCACACAATCACATTCACGCACATCTGTGGAGGGACAGCATTCGTGAAAATGATTGGATAGGCTTCGGAAGTGAGGGCTAGAAGGTGGATGCCCCCCGACCAGTCCAGGTGCGCTTTGTATTCAAGATGGTGATTCTTCAAAGAATGTGTGTATGCATATATGTATGAGTGTGTGATAACTAGTAGTGCAATGAAGAGGGACTTTATAGAAGGACAGAGCGCAGTGAGTGGGATGTAGGGTGCGTGTATGTTGGATTTTTTTTGTACGTGTACACAGCCCTGAGTCCTCCCACACAGTCTGTTTGACCTGCGTGTATGTGCTTGAACAAGTGAGCGCACGTATCTGCAGCGGCACATGGCTGTGCTTCATTAATGAGGCGAGCTGTGCTGCACAGAGGTTCTCATCTAATGAGAGCAGTTGAGCTGGTAAAACACACCACTGGAGTCCATGTCATTAGTATGTCTCTGGCCCTGGACATGGCCCAGCTCCAAACACATGCTCATACACAAACACAAGTTGACAACAGTATTTACTAATAACACACTCCAGATACACAAGATGAGTATTTGACATAATTATCAGACTATAACTGTTAAGTATTATTATACATTTAAACAATGCCTGAAGGCAGGAGGCATGTGTAAACATAAGCACTAAATTTCTAACATACACTGACGAGGTCCTGACAGTTAAGCAAAAGGAGTGGTATTCTGATGGGATAAAACTCACAACAAGACCCATGTGAAAGACAATTTGAAAATATCTGACTTAGACAAACTTCCTTCACAGTCTTCTGAACATCAGCAGAGAGGACCCTCTCCTTATATTGTTCTAAGGTGCAGTGAAAGGTCAAAGACACTAAGAAGTTATGTACTGAACCTAAAAATACAAGAGAAAACCCTCTGGCTGACTCCATTCTGTTTGTTGAGCTCTTGGTTAAAAAATTAATTTCACTGTTTCTTTGTAGCATTATGGTTTCATCGGTTTCACTTGATGGTTGCTATTAATGATGATGATGATCAAAAGAAACGCCTCACCTAAGCAAAGCGTGACCCGGCAAAGAAGTGGGTGTATTACGCGCCTATGTGTGTGTGTGTAACTAGCACTTTAATTATACATCTAAAAGCATTTAGATTGGCTAACATAAATAACAAGCCAGAAGCAGATGTTAAAAACCATCTCAACAAGCTAAGGGAGATGCACCATGTGGGCTTCTTCTTTTAATTTATAAAAAAAAAAGGAGAGGAAAAAAAGCCTGGCCACCTTGGGAAATGTTGATTCCGTGTTTAAGGTTCAGTTTATGAAACCCATATGAGGGACTTAAACATGCTAACATGATTTTCTGTTTCGCATGTTAAAACCATGTAGAAACGTGTCTAACAAAAAAAGTCTAAACACTTCGAGATGATGACGCAGAGAACGTCGTGGTAAGTGTGGCAACTTGGCCACAATAAGAGGCCATGTCTAAGAGAATTCTCTTCTTAAATAACAGTGTGAAAACAGGCCATTTTCACAGAAGAGGTTTTGACCTGTCATAGCAGGAAAACCACTAATAATCAATAAACATGTGACAGTGAGCCAGCATGCACACTACCAGGACCTTAAAATTGAAGCAAATAAATAGAATTCAACCATCAGCATTCTATCCATTATTTACTGTCTTTATTATCTGTGCCCGTCCTACTGTCAAATGTCAAGATGTCCACTGTAGAAAAGGACTATTGTACAATAAAAAAGTTTCAGTAAATATTTAAAAGACACAGGAGCTTCTCTCATATTTATGAAACTTTTCTGGAGTGAACGCACTTGCCTAATTTCCCTTTCCAATGCTGATGAGAGAATAACCAGTGCTTTGAACGACTGCCCACACAGTTAACAACTTACCACTCATTTACTGTGGTGAAGGTTCCAGAAAGCCTGAGGTCTGCTACGGATTCTAATGTTGGTCTTTAATCACTGCACAGCTTTGACAATAGCCAATCACGAGACTACTATAAATACAACCATGCAGTTAGGGAGATAGTTGTAAATGATTAAATGTTCGCTCTAGCTAGTTTTTCGTCCACTAATGAGGGCTATTCCCTGCCTCTAAATTGTGATGGTGACCACCCAACCTGGCAACCCAGACCTACCCAACCTGGCAGTTTGTTTAGACTGTATCTCAATGTGCTTTGGGGTCACCCAGGTGGGCCGATGATCGGCCAGGCCCTACAGCAAGACGATCAGGGCGTGAGGCCATTTGCAGTCTGGCAATATGGAGATATCTCACTGTTTTAAAGTACACACACAAACACAATACAGAACACTCCTGAAAAATAGTAGTTCAAGTAGTACTGAAACAAAAGGTCAATTTGGTGATGGCAAACAGTGATTTTGATGTTTGATAATTTGTAAGTTATTTGTAAAGCAAAAGCCACCAAACACTGTTAGGTTCCAGCTTCTTTAATACGATGATGTGCTTCTCTTCTTTGCTTTGAAATGACTTCAAGCTGAGTATTTTTTATATTGAAGAGGTTACGTCAAGCCAACTGTGATGGGCATTCCGCAATATTTTTCTGGCTTTTTTTTTTTTTTTTTACACCAAATAAATTTTTTTATAAACAATTAACGAAATGATTGATAATAAAAATGATCATTAGGTAGAACTTGCTACAAGATTAATGTTTGTTTGTTTTTGTTATGTGGAGCAGATACATTACCGTTTCAAAAAGAAAGCAAACATATTTTCAATCTATCCGAAAAACATAGCATGACTCATATTACCTGACAGAAAGGCAGAAATGCTTGGTTACTCCAGACATTGTTTATCTTTAAGCCCTTGTAAAGTCTTGTTAAGCTTCCTGTAAAGAGTTAACTTGACATAAGACAGGAGAGAACAGACCGTCAATCTTGGTGCGCAGCATGGAAGTATAACACACAATGGGTGTTATTCCTCTCACCCACCCTCCTCCTTTATCCACGCTCCCCCCTCCTCCCCAAAACCACTGCGGGAGGGGTGTTCAAAGCCGTCGCTCTGGTCCATATTCAAATGAGCGCTGCATCTCCCCCCCGTGCTCCCGTTGCGATCAGCACTTTGATCACCTCCAATGGTAACTTCCACCAAAACATTTAAAATTAAAATCAAATCTGCCTTAACAACCTGAGCATTAGAATTTAACAGGTGTTCGGGAGGAAGTTGTTACAGAATTTGCGATGTGCTTGGATACACACACCTTTAGTCAAACACGCGCCCACGCAGACACACATATGCACAGCCTGTCAGTGAAATTACAGAGTGGGAAACAGAAAGCCCTCCTGACTGAGTGCTATACCTTGGGATACCTGATCTGTTCACTTTGATGTCAGTGGGTAAGAAAGTTAAAGAAACAAATCAGTCAGACAGCAGCTACATGTGTTCAGTAAACAAAAGTTCATATTAATTCTTAGCGCAGGTTATATACACAGTATTTTTGTAATTACTACATCTCAGCCCTGGAAATGTGTGATGTTTTTTTTTTTCATTTTGACCTGGGTGTTGAAGACACACAAGGTAGAGTGCATGTAAAGTGTGATAAACTAAACACAATGTACATATGGATATACACACTGACATACTGTAGATACTGTTCATACATGCACGTATGCACACACTTCTCACTCACACTCACACACACACACACACACACAGCACTAACTGCATCTTCTCCAAATGTAGTATTAATTACTGGGGGAACACTGCAGTACTGTATTTAATTACTGACTAAATGATCCATTTATATTTCACCGCTGGTTAAATTAACAGGGTTAAGTGAGACAGGGCGATTGTAACTCACTTAACATTTGAGCTGATATCTTTTAACTTCCACAGTCTGCGGGCAGCACTGTCAGAAAATATCAACCAATCAAATTAAACAATTACAGTCTGCCGAGGCACAGAAATTACTGAACTGCTGCAAAAATATTACATTCCACGGCATCAGCTACAGAGTTGTTTTATCTGCAACAGCATGCAGTTCAAACTGAAGCAAAAGTCATGCTGCAGCAAAGACAGAGAGACATTTTATAACAACAAGTGCAGTGCCCTACAATCTCCATGGAATAAGGTTGTGTGGCTGAAGGTTACAAGATACAGATGCCTGTTCTCAACCAAGTCTTTGACACTGTGTGGTCCAAGAAATACCAATCACCATATCATTAGGAGTTGTTAAAGGCCACTTAAAGTGTGGCTGCAGCCTTACTTTTATACTAGAGTCTTTATTGCCTTGGGGTGACAATTCAAAGGCAGTGAGCTAAAAAGCCAAACCCCTGCTGACTGACAGATGTAGAAGTGTAACTCCAACATCATCTTCAAGAACATTACTGGCTTCCAATTAAATCACCTCTCTCTACCTCTCACATATCTTTGCTATCTGACCGGAGTGTGTTAAAAGGACTTCCAGGTAGTTGGGTGGGAGGATAGAAAGAAGATAGATAAACTAAGTAAGTGAGGGAGTGCGTGCATGCCCAGGACATAAAGCGAGTGAAGATCAGATAGCTGACATGAAAGACTCTGGTGCTAAGAGAGATGGATAGATCAAGGATGAAGTAGAGTGATTCGCAGTTAAAGACCACCACCGCAGGCCATGCTAGGGTTTGTCAGTTATTACTGTGCCTACTAATCGACCTACACATTGCCGCATTGACAGCACAACAGGTGATTGAGAGATGTATCATAATATAATGTGCTTATTATGTAAGAAAAAGCATACATACATTATGCAGATTATCATAAACATACATATTTTGCTGTTCATACCCACACAAATGCATATCAAAGTTCAACAACTTCTGCAGTGAAGCGGACATCATAGAAAAAGACTTGTTAGCATGGACTTGTAATGCACTTGATGAACTCTAAAGAGAGGGCGTGTATGAGGGAGATGGTGAAGAATGAGAACAGTGATTACCTTAAAGTTGGTTTGTCTGCTTGTTGAGGGGTAAAGCACTGTGTGCTGAGCCTGTTGCTGCAGTCGCATTTGTTCCTGCTGCTGCTGCTGTTGTTGTTGTAGCTGGGCCTGCAGTTGCAGGATGTGTTGGTCTTTTTGAGCCAGTAGGCTGTTGAGCTCCTGGTGACTCTGGCGGAGGTTGGTCTCACTGGACGTGAGGGCCTGGTAGCACTGACTCAACTCCTTGTACAGCTGTCAACAAACACAAATGAGAAAAGAAGGTCGGAAAAGCAGGGGGAGGGCAGAAGGGGAGGCGAATAGGAATGGGAATGAGTCAAGTCAACCACAAATGGGATGTCATAGGAGGAATATGAGACAAAATTACTTGGGTGACATTAAGCCTGACATATGTGGATGTTTTCTTATTTCCATAGTAACAGGAAAGACTTATGACCATCAAAATGTGGACAAAAAGGGGAAAATGGAAGGATAAAAAGACAAGAAAAAGATTAATGTTCATGTTTAATGACTAATAATTGCCTGAACTCTCTCCGTCTCCCCCTCCCCGTGTAGTGCCATGTATGGTACAGTGGTACAGTCATCAGAGAGGAGGATGTTAGGTTGAGAACACATTCACAGTAACAGGATACAGTGAGAAAAGTCCTTCTTTTCTGGCACTAGTCAAATAATTGTAGGTTACAGCAAGCTTGGAAATAAATCACCACAGCGAGTAAGGCCTGAGTGGAGTGCAACAAAGTGGTAATAATAATGAGTTTGAGGTTTGGTGTGTGTGTGTGTGTGTGTGTGTGTGTGTGTGTGTGTGTGTGTGTGTGAGTACCCTCTGGTAGGAGGTAGTGTCAGCAGTATGTGCTTCTTCTTGGTTCCTCAGGACTTTCTGTGTGTCAAGGTTGAGTCCTTCCAGCTGCTTGATCAGGTGGCTCTGCTCTGCTGCATGTTCTGTACTCTGTCTGTATAGGGTCTGCACTTCAGCGTAGTCGCGACTACACACACACACACACACAACACATGTTATCCATATTCATACTGTCCATGCACTGTGACATGTAAAATATTGCATTGTATCAATACACATTAGGGCACTACTGCCATTCTTCCTTTTAATAAGCTGAAATTACATGTCCCGATTTCTGTAATCAATTAGTCTTTAAAGAAATCATATTTAAAAAGGTGTGATGAGGTAAGAGAACTTAAATCAGGGTGTTTATTTGTTGCTTTTCTTAGATTTGATAATTAAATCAAATGTGTTACAACGTTCAATTTGATATAAATGTCATGCATTAAGCAAATAACAGTGACACTGAAAAATATATTGCAATATTAAGGTGAACTAAGGATAGTGATAAACTTATTAGCGCTTCTTTTCTTTCCCATTTCTTCATCGCAGCAGCAGCAGCATCAAAGTTTATTTCTGAAATTAGTTTTGTGTCCCATGGAATCACCACAAAGTGATCTTCTAACTTATAAGGACATCTTTAATCACAAGGCTAAAACCTTAAGAATGGTCTCCAGCTCCAGTGTGACTGACACGTCAGAGTGCCTCTGGCATTAAAACAGAAAAGTAGTTAAAAAAGGTTGAGATTACCACTAAGACTGCTACGGTTCTCACAGTTTTTATCATATCGACTAAAGCTTAGCCAAAGCCTGCCCCGTTTCCCTTTTCTCCCTCTTTTAAAGCATATCCACTATGCAGGGCTTATCAAGTGGCTTTAGGTGAGCCAGAGTGGAAGAAACCTGTGTCACCCACAAGCCTTGCAGCGAAGAGAGCAACATACTAACTGCTGCACACACTAACACATGCAAGAGGATATATATACACACATGTCTGCACAGGACAGATGCATACTTCCATTAACTAACAAATATTTCACTAAAGTTGTGGGTACAAAAAACCAGACACAGTGAGGTGTATTGGGCAATGTTTCAGTCGGTAGTTCTCACCGAAGTTGACTGAGTTGCCCTTCTTTTGCTACAACCTCCTTCTCTTTGGAAGAAAGCTGGGCTGCCAGACTGCTACTGTGGCTCTGCGAGCTAGACAACTCTTGCCAGGCATTTTGTAGCTCCTCCTCCAACTCCTGGTGTAGAAAAGTAACAACACATTTGAAGCACTTAAAAAAAAAAACAATCTGAGAGGCTTTTCACAGCACAGTTCACCTGAAAACACTAAAAAATAAATTTGACACTGATGATGACCTCAGAGGGTCAAAATACTGATTTTGCACTTCGATATAAAATAAAGAAAATTCATTGATAAAATATTAATCTGCTGCTACTGGCTGCACAAGTCACACACATTTCAGCCGTAATTCTCAGGTGTCCATCTCACAGCCATCTGATGGAACAGATACTCTTCAGATTTTATCTGTGCTGCTGTCTACACAGGCGGCGTAACAGCTCACACAACCTAAAGCTTCTTTTTAAGCTCCAAATCTATTTTCATCAACATGTACCTACATTGATTGTGCATTTGGCCGTAAGCACTGTCAAAACACTTCTGAGTACACAGCAGATCCAGCGCAGACACTGACATCAGACTGCAGCTGCTGCTATTGTGCTGCTTTTGCTGTGCAGCAGGTGTAGACAAGGCGCTAATGACAGCTTTTATTTCATAAGAAAAAAACAGGATAGAAAGGCAGATTGCAGGGCATCAAACACACAAAGGTCTCTGAACCTTGACAGTTTAAATGTAATTAAAAACAGTTTTGCACTTGGCTAGAATTAGCCATATGCAAAATTAATTAGTCAACAGCAATTACAAGAAAGGATATGAAAAGATGCCATAACACGTAGAGTACATGAAAAAGCAATGAGGCTTGTTTGGTGTCTTAAGATGGGGAGGACAAAATAACAAAACACCTTATAGCAGACAGAGGTGACCCTGCAGGAAGACTCACAATGTTTTGAATCTGATGAGACTGTTTGTGTTCACTGAATTTGGTCATTTATGTAACACATAGTTTGTACAGTCAAGCAGGTACTTTTTCAAAAGTTTAAATCACGATAACAGGAAGAATAACTAAATTGGTAGAAGCTTTAGGGCTATCATATTGTCAGGTGTTATTTCATATTTTTCCATCCTCTGTTTATTAACTATAGAGTAGGTGATTCTTATCTACGCATGCAGTGGGTTAAATGATAAATTCCTTGACAAATTTTTGCCATGTCAAACAAATTGGCATGATGTATCCACCACACACTCCATATTCTCCATCTCCATCTTTCAAATCAATGTATGATACAAAAAATGAGGAACAGGTGGAGTGTCTTAGGCTGTGATGGATGTGCATAGACTAGTTGCTGGGATTCATCCAGTCCAAGTGTAATTACTCTGCAGCCCTGACTTATTCAACACTTTCTGTCTGACTCCGCTTGAATAGCGTAGCAATATGTTTCATAAAGATTAGTCTATAAGGAAGGAGAAGAACGTGAGGCTCCTCAACTGCTCCTATGTCCCGAGACATGGGGATCGCAAAAGGCCGCAGTTTGAAATGTGACTCAAAACATTGATAAACTCTTGCATCCACACATGCAAATGACTTCACAAAAGTTCCTTTCAGTTGTGGTCAGCTCAATTCATTTTTTACACAAACCAAGGAAGATCCATCTCCCCCATGCAGAATCCTAATTTTTCCTTCATTTGAATATGGTCCCTGCATATTTAAATTGTGTGCTTTGTTACAGAGATCATTTCATATTTACATGCTGAGGAGGAAAGGTTGTGAGGGATCAGAGAGTTCAAGGTGTGCAGAAGAAAGTGAAACCTAGAGAACAGGGTCCTCTCTGTACAACTTTGTGTGTGTATGTCTGAATGGACTTGTCCCCGTGTTCATACCTTGACTCTGGCCTGGGCAGCATCCCTTTGGTCTCGTTGGCTGTTGGCCTGCCTCTCTTTCTCCTCCAGGTCAGCTCGCAGGGCGGCACAGCGGGAAGTTAATCCCTCTTTCTCCTCCTCAAGAGCCTGCACCACCTGCCGCTCCTCCTCCTCTTTCCTCCTACACTCCGTCTTCATTTCCTGGATAAGAGAGGTGTGTGCGTAAGGAGGAGAGTAGGGGGTCGTGGGGGCCAAATAAACAACGGCGACGGAAGGAGAGGAATAGAAAAAGTAGGGATTCAAACTGAGAAAATGAAAAAAGAAAGCTGGAGAAATACAAAAAGAGAAGCGACCCATGGGGTTGAGGCTGAGATGAATATGTAAACAGTGGACCGGCTTTGCTGCGGGAGCCCCCTGCATGGGCCGCTGATTGGCCAAGGTCACCTGTGCTGTATGACTGGACCCACGCGGCCAGATGTTGGCTGGTGTGAGTCGAGCAGTGCCGCAAGAGCTGGGCTCATGCAGGTACAGGGGCCAGTCTGTCGGCTTTAATGACAGGCTCCTAATGAGAATGGTGCTTGCTGCAAGACCCATTAGACTCAACCTAGGTCTCCTTTGATGCTGTCCCCCACAATTTCTCGCCATGAGACCTCACCAAGACTGTGTAAGGACCATTCCTTTATCAATTAATCATAGCTAGGTCCCATCGAAGCATAATTAGGGAGAAGCCACACCATCACATGCACACTTTTCCCTTTACCCCACTGAAGCAGTCATTAAGTATTTATCTGCAAGTTAACAACCTGCTTTCCTTTCTCTCCATCTTTCTCTCTCTCTCACACAGACTTTCCAGCTGTTAAGTATTCTCTGTTGTCAGTAACAAGAAAGAAAGCTAAAAGCAAGAAAGGGTGAGACAGAGCGAGGGTGAAAAGCGAGAAGAGAAGACACAAAGACATAGAGATTGTGTTCAAGAGGGCTGAGCAATCCTCTTTCTGTTCTAAATGATTCAAACGCCTGTGGCTATAGCCACAGGGGACTTATCGTGTTCAGTGCCACACAGAAAAGAGACTTTTTGACTCTGAGGCCCACACTGACACAGAAAATTTGTTCCACCAACCTTAAGTTCCTGACTTTTATTGACCAGTTGTTCACGCAGAGCTGTCAGCTCCTTCTTCATTAAGGCACTCTCCTCGTCCACTGTCGTCGTCCTCCTCTGTACCAAGTTGTTAATCTCCTGCTGCTGCCCTGTCACTTTCTGTGAGACAGTGAGACAAGAGAAACAACAGAAAACACAAGAGAATAGAAAGAGAACAACGCAGAAAGAAAGAAAGAAAGAAAGAAAGAAAGAAAGAAAGAAAGAAAGAAAGTATGCATTTAAGTCTTGGAAAACTGACATTAAAACTAGTTTCCGGATTGTGTCCAATTCATCATCCGAATTACATCAAACAGACATGTTTAAATTTAAAACCTGATTACTATAATTGCAAATATCAAAGTGCTGAATAAAAAAATAAAATAAAAAGGTTTACCTTGAGGGAGTTGCAACAGAAGAAGGGCAATTAATGAATATTTTAATAATTGATTATTCAATCTATAATCAATATTGTTTTCTCAATAATGTTGGATCTTTAAGGCTCAACATCAGTAAATGTCATTTTTATGCCATAAAAATAATATAATTAATATCTAAAACCCATGTTATGTTTACAATAACATTTAAATTTTTAGTTGCAGAATTACTTAGATCCATTAATCATTTATCAATACAGTTTCCACTTAATTTCTGTCAATGCAACCACACATTTAGCAATTAAGCTCAAACTGACATTTTAAATCTATAGTGAGTCACAAAATATTATGAAGCTCCGTTATGATCAATTTTCTGATTCAACAAACCAGAGGTCAGCAGAAATGGCACAATGATGTTAATGACCATCCCCTTTTGATGCTGATATATGTTCACTTCATGTTTTTTGGCAGCCTTTGTGGCCTTAGTAGGAGGAGGCTGGCCTCAACACTGCATCAGCTGGGGTTTGGCATTGGCTGGTAATCCACAGCCTTCTGTGGGTACACCCTCCTCTCAAGTAACACTGTGCTCTGGGATGCAATTAATTGCCATGTTGAGAGGAAGAGAAAAAAAAGAAGAAGAAGAAGAAGAAAAAAAAAATCGCTCAGATATATCCAGATAGTGGATTTAGCGTTCCTTGCTACTCCTACTTCGTCGTGCTAAGAACAGAGGGGCTTTAATAGAGATTTATACTGGAGAGCAGAAAATAAATTCAAACGTTGATAATGAGGTAGGCAAGAACAATTTGAACCCCAGTAGTGCTCAATTGATAGAAGAGGAAAAAAAAGGGGGGTACTGCCAAGTTAAGAGGTCTAGGACAGAAAGATTAGCATTGAAAATTCCCAGTGCAGTTCAAAAATGAAAGCTAATTATGTTACAAAAATGGAAAGGAGTAGCAAGGGAAAGGGGGAATGCAGAGAAAGAGATGGAATTAAAAAAAGAAAAAAAAAGAATGGCAAGGAAAAAACATTATCAAAGTTGGAGAGTGGAGATATTAAACGGAGTGTAAGATCCTGTGTGGACTCAGTGGACCATCACATCTCCAAAAGAGAGGAAGAAACCAATTAATCACTATTTAGGTATGTATGGCTCAAGACTGTGGATGAGATGATGACTGTCGGAGGGCTGGATGACATGGCACACAGCTCAGCGCTCTTAATGAGATTCTCAAAGAGCCTGCAAGTTTCATTGTGGACGGCTTAAAGAGGACAAAACACATTCTAAACATGCAGAAAAGAGAAGCATGCGAGTATGAAAACAGAAGAATTAATTAACATATCATTGGTTTGTCAGTGAAAGACATTTGGAATCTGTTTGATCACAACAGCTGATTAGATGTTTTACACATACTTTAAAACTCATTTGGATTCTGATTTATGCAGGAATATATTAATCACTCAATTTAACAACTCCTCCATAAAATGGGCAGCCTTCCTCTAGTCCTTCTGTGAATCAGCTATTTGCATTGTATCCACACTGTGGCCCTCAGCTGGAGAGTGGATGTCTAAATGTTTGACACACTGGAAGAAGTGGTAAATTTAGCAGGGACAGGTGAAGAATGTGTGGCTAATTATGTAATTGGCTCTTAAGTTATGAACCCGTCTGCCATTAGTTTATGCTGCTAAAAACAGCTACATTATAGATAAATAAAATGTTCAGTCCACCCAAGCCTTGTCAAAATCACTGAGATGTGCCTTTTGGAAAAATGTATTTCAGGGAAAAACAAAGGCTGACATTAATGTAAAATAGGACAGTATTTAATTTGCAAAGTGGCATTCACAGTAAAACTAAATGCTTTCCTGCATTATATGCTACAGCAGGCCTTTCTTACAAAATAAAATTAAAAGGCCACACTTACTTTTAACTTTTAGGTCACTAAACGTAACCAGTATGTTCGTTTAAAACTTGGTAAATTATAAATTTACAGTGACATTAATGTAACTACAACATAATGGTAGGTAGGTAGGTAGGTATAGATACTTTATTCATCCCCATGGGGAAATTCGCAATAATAGAGTAGAAATATTACCATGCCAACATATTTATTACAGAATGTCTCACAAACCTTTTTTTTTAACTTATATTCTTATCTAAAAAAAAAAAGTTCTATCGTATGTTTGTTCTCTCATTTAATATAGCAGCCAATTCTCTTGGCTTTTGTAGCACTGTTGATGCTGACGTATCCAGAGGGACACACAAATAATGTCTGCAAGATTTTATTGCACGTTGGCTATCTCGGGTGCTCATGCACCAGTCTTTATTTTTGTGTAAATTCTTTTCCATTGGAACTTTTTACTGTTGCTAATGAAACGAGGCACACTCACTTTAGTCAACTTACAGTACTACTTAAGGGATATTTCATTTGCATCTGAGTGAAGCCAGTGAGAACAGTGCACTATGTTGGCTGACTGCACTGTGTGTCTGCCCTTAAACTAAAGACCCAAATATTGCACTTAGGTGAAGTTTAATCAATAATGTTTAATCAGACATCTTGTGCTCCTATGAGTTACTACTATAACTACTGTATTGACTGGATCTTAAGTTAAAATGGCTGAGGAGGGACACAGGCAAGCTGATGACTCCATTACAGCCAGTCTCATTAGGAATGAACAGGATTCTGGATGAGGGATGCTAATGAAGGAGACTGACAGATGCTTCAGCGAAGGGATGATGATTTGGAGTAAATTACATTAGTGATGTCATTATAGTCAGCCATCATACCATCAAGAAATATTATTCATGGGGCAATGCAAAAGACAGCAGGTAAGAGAGAGAGAGAGCTGGGTGTTCAGTTAAAATACACATAGATTCTGTTTATAATGACAACCTAGACAAAAGGGGACCATGCAAGATAAAAATAGAATAAATGAAGTAGTTAAAGTGAAAGACATAAAACAAGTAATTACATACAAGAAATACTTACTCAGTAATTAAAATGTCAGATAAGCAAGCTTCAGTCTGGAGATGTAGTTTAGAGAGTGTGGTTGGGAGAAATTAATGAGAAATGCCCTCTGTTTGGACCTTTGGCCGTGGTGTTGAGGAGGGCATTTAACTTTCAGCTGCTCCACTGGAGCTGATCATTGGCCAACAGCAGAAGATTTGTAGTTTTGTAAATACGGTCAGTTTTGTCAAAAGCAGATTTAGTTAATGAAAATAGTCTGATTAGAGATTTCTACGTATTTTTCTGAAACATCCTGCTTCCTTTGTCAAGCAAGTATTTCAGGCCTGGTTGATTTACCCTCCTCCATCAAGGGTGCAGTCAGTCATTCTAATCCAATACAATTTTTGCCATATTCAGTGAATATTTCCTCACTGTCTGTTGGCTGTGTGCAATGAAAAAAAAATCTGATGCTGCACACAGTCCTGGCTCTGAGATTTGGAAACAAACAACTGAGCCACACAACACTAATCCAGCCAGTCAGCAACAGGAGGAGGTGGGAGCAAAAGGGACAATAAATCTGGTACATGCTAATGTGCTGAACTCCACAACATAATCACATTATCAAGAAGGAGAGGTGGACTAGAAACAGCCAAAGAGGAGAAGGTCAGAAGAACAAGAATTGAAAAAGAAGTGCTATGATCAGGAAAGGGCAAAGAGCTGTGTTAACATTGGTCAGGCTCTCCAATGGTTCAGAGACCTCCCAGAGTTCAAAGTCATCAAAACAGATGCAGTGGTTGCTCTCTTTCTGCTTGACAGGTAGGTAACATTTGCTGTTGTTAGCCTACCTACAAATCTATGGTCCTCTCTTCGGTCACTGTAATTTTGGATAAACAGTCTAAACAACTGACTCTTGGTTAATTTGTACTCTGTTCTGTTAAGGATGCTGTCTGTGTGCTTGCATGTTGTTTGTATGATGACATTTTGTATTATGTTTGTTTTGCTCCAGCTATGAGATGGAGACATCCAAGACAATCTCCTCCGCCCACCTCAAGTGTGTCATATTTCTGTTTTGGTCAGCTTGCCCAGTTGTTAGTGTCATTGCCTTGGTAATGTGCATCCATTGGGGGGGCGTGGCTTCTGATGGAGCACTGAAGAGAGGGGTGTATTTGTTTGGCTGCTGAGTTGATATATCAACAATCTTTCTCCAGAATCGCTGACGTCGCCTTTAATGTGTCTGGGATCTATCAGACATTTGTTAAACACATAAAGTTACGGCCTTTTAGACCACATTGTATCGTACCTGTTCCAGCTCCTGTATCGTGTAGTCTTTGGATTGGAGGATCTCCAACACTTTTCTGTCCTTTATCTCAGCTTTGTGCTTCTCACTGGAAGAAAAATGAATAGGTATGTCACTTACACTTTAGTGACTTAAGGCTACATGGTTAGAAGAAGTATATCCTCAAAAATTAACAGACGACAAGCCTGTAAAAAAGGACCCGTATCGCCTTAAAAAAGTTTATTTAATATGATGGTTGTATAACATTGAATCACAGTGGCTATACAGTAGAAAGACAAACAGAAAGCAAGTAAATCTGTACATAAAAGTATTTCAGTGAGTCAGTTTGGTCTAATGTCATACAGTATGCCTAGACAGTACTATGCAATGTAGGCTCTATAGTACTTTCTCATTTTCAGTGTAAATCCTGCGCTTTTTAACAGTCTTGTAAAATGGTAATTTTCCTATCAAATCCTACTACCTATGAAAACTTTGAGCGCCTGCTATTCTTGGAAAATAAAGAGGACCCTTTTACATATAGGCAATTAATTCCTTTTTGTTCTTTTCATATGATCTTTATGAAAATTACACTTTAATAAAACAATTAGAAATCTGAATAAAAAAGAAAAAAAGCTCAATTAGATATAAAAGTAGAGCTACTGTATTATCCTACTTCTGCACCAAACTTTTCTCTGCAGCACACTGGCACCTCTTTTATCATAATGAACTTTTAGGGAGACAAAAACAAGGCATCAGTTGGGGACCTGTTTGTTTCAACTGCTTTAGGCCACCAGGGGCCACCCATTCCCTCCACTCATCACTTGCTCCTTCTACACCTCCCATCTCTGAGGCCTTTTCTCTCGTCTCTGTGCCTCTTCTGATCAGCCCTCTCCCCTGGTAGACACCGAAATAAGTATCTGGTGTCCCTGGAGGAGCTGGAACGCAGGCTGGCCTAGCTACATCTCCTTGTATATTGGGCTGTGTTCACCATGTCCTGAGCAACCAACCAATCACTCTACAAGATCCACACAGGAAGAGGAGGGCGTGGGGGGGGGGTGGTGAATGGCAGTTCCCAGTGGGCACCAGCGCTTGACTGGAGTCGACACAATTACCATGTCAATATCCTCCTGCGCATCAGGTGATACAATACACATACACTCTCTGGGTGCATGTTCCCCCGCCAGTCTCTGTGGACCAACATTCTTTGATGGGTTTCCTATGGGGCTATAAAGGAACTGAAGAGGGTGTGGAGAAGGAACGAGAGGCACAGGTACTGAGGAACTTTGCACGCTGCTGCACTGTGTTTTACCCCCATTAAGGGTCTACTAACAACTGACAGACCTCAAAAAGTGTGAAAAAGTGTGTATGTATGTGATATGCACCCATGATAGATAAAATATCATTGCAAGAAATCCACAGAAGAAAAAGTTAAAACTTAAGTATTGAATACAGCTTTACATTAATATCAATGGCAGTCGAAATATATCAAAGTGGAAAATCAACGAGTGTTCAAACTGCAGAGATACCAACGTCAAAGCTAATTTTAAGTCAGTTCTTTTTCAAAATAAGAAGGAATATATTTAATTTATCCAACTGTGAAAAGACCTGAACCTCTGTTCTTTTGTGAAAGTTCCCATGCCACTGTGTTTGGTGTGGCTTAGCCACCCTGCAAAAGAGGTCATATTCAATCTCACAATTTATCCTATAAAGACAAGTATTTGGCAGGAGTGTTTCAACTGTCCAGAATGGGTGCGGCAGAGGAGGAGTGTTTTCATTAAAAGGGTTTCCATGGTTGAACTGCTAGACCGGGGATAATAAGGCTTAAATCAGCATCTGCACCAGATTCCGTCGTAACCCCAGTAGAATGGCCAAGGTGCCTTAAACACCCCCTGAACAACTTTCACACATATTTCTCTTCACTTGTGAGATAAAGGAATTTTCAGCTATTGAGCCTCTCAGGTAGCAATTTGAAAGATGAATCTACTCACCGCTCAACCACCAAACTGACAGCCTGGGTCAAGTCTGGATTTGCCACTTGCAGGCGTTTCCACAGGGACCACACAAACTCCTTGTCTGCCTGTGAAAATAAAGGATTCAGCGAGTCAACAGCTGTTAGTCCTAATTGAGATAAATAGCTGTTGATAAATTTGTCTCAAAATGCAGTGTGGCCTGCCAGGAAAGCCACAGCACATCTCAGCTTTTCTCACTGAAAAACAAAAAATTAAATAGGATGCTCTATGACATTACCATACGACAGAAGGGGTAAGCCAATCAATAATTTAAATATCTTGTACAAAATAGTTTTTGATCTGGCCTGCCCTCTCTAATCATGAGACTCTCTTAACAGGAATCCTCATCGCTGAGATGTGACCTTCGACTCAAGGGGAGCAAGCATTGACACTTGTCATTATGCACTATTTATGACTGGGGAGAGCTGGGATCCAAATCAAAACACAGCAGTCGAGCTTGCATTTTCTTTATTAATCAATTGCGCTCCAGATATGTTTTCCACTACAGCTCCAAAGTAACTAGCCCCAAAGAAACTCAAAACTGATGACAGAGAGAGTCATCTTCAAGTAGAAAAACCCAGGCAGCCCCTGACACATTTCCAATTCAAATTGTCTCGCTGCTTTTTCAAACATTTTTAAGCTACATTACATTTAATGAGGGACATCTAAAAACTACATTTTCTGACATTAAAAGACAGAATTATACCAAATCGACTTAATATAAAATTATCTGATAAATTATGTTCACATCATCATAAGATAAAAGTCATCCCTCCCACTGGAATCTACTGGTCTCCAATTAGTACATGAATTTTAACCCCCTTTTCAAAAGTGTCTAATCAATTATTTACTAAAATGGCAGAAGCAGACCTTGATAAGACCATGAGCTGAACATATAAAGTGGAAGGACTGTAGATCTGTGTCTCTGTATGCATCTGTGTGTATACAGAGAGAGGGATCTCACCAAATCAGCCCTGCAATGCAACTAACGATGAAATTAAGCAGCAGCGTTGATTTGCAATAGGTGGTCTCCCTCTGCCTGGCCTTTGGCTGCCATTAGCGGTTCCACAGACAAGTGTTCAGTCAGGATCCTCATCAAGAGCTCTCCTCTGCCGTATGTGTACTTAAAGATGCAGTGAATGTGTGTTTGATGATCATTGAATTATTAATTCTGAATCCAGCCACTGAAATACCATAGGCTAACATACCAAAGACAGCCACTGGATTGCAGCCACATATTAATAAAATTAGCAGGGTCTACTAGGAACATTTGCTGGCCGACAGATGAGACTCTTTGTAGTTAATGGCTGTCCTGAAGTACATCTTGCCAGAGACTTAAGACATCAATGGTATTCAAATGCCACGATTTAAATGGTACACTGCACAACTAAAGGTCCCTATTAGATAGACAGAATCACTGATGTTCTACTCTAGACGAGACCACCAAGGATGGCTTCCATGCCAGTTCAGTGTAGGGCAGCAGGGACTGTCAGTCTGAAATGAACAAAGTAACTAATAGTACTATAATGTGGTGCATTACAACCGAAGAAACATTTTAACTTGGGTGTTACATTTACATTTGCTTGTCAAAGGTTTGTACGATGAAGGCCTACACAGTGCTCTTAATTAATAGTACTTTTATCAACATTTAATGTTGATAAAAGTACTATGGAGAGTTTTCTAGTTTTCTCAGAGAATATTTTATTCATTTTCAAAAAAATTCAAAGAGATACACAACCTTTTAACATTTTCAGGTGACAAAATGATGCACCGAAGTTGCACTTTCTTTGTGGATTGTTATGTGAGCAAATCCCCTTAATTACACACATTCATTTAAAGAAAGAAGAAAAAAAAATCATGAACCTAAGATACAGTTTCCAAATTGTTTGATAAATGCACATTCTTAAAAGTAAAAAAGGACTGAGGGTTCAAAATATGTCACTTTTATGGTGTATTATTATAGTGTATATGTTATTGGTTGACTGAATTACATAAATGCATTCATGGATTTGCACCACTATATAAGTTTGTAAGGATGTCTTGTGTCTCCTACAAATTATGGCAATAAGGAATAAAACTTAAGGAGAAAAAGATAAAAGATAAATAAGGTAGCTGACACACATTGTTAGAGCCAAAAAGCACCACAACAAATGTTCCTGCCCCATGTGGGTGGTATCTATAGTCTAATAAAAACTCCAGTGTAACACATCACGTCTTCAACCAAACAACTGTCAACATACCTGTATTGCAAGGTACTCTGGGTATGCAAAGTGAGAAATGCTGGGTTAAGTTCACTCATGTTATTAGGCACCACCTGGTGGTGAGTATGCAAGGACAACCTCCCTCAATCACTGACTCACATAGTGAAGATGAAAGCTTCTCATATCTGGTCATGAGCAATTTCTGGACAGCATGTTTGTATTCATATGAAGAAATAAGAAAACTGGGGGGGGGGGGGGGGCAGGCAATTTATTCAAATGTAGTCTGGAAGAAGATATTTGCTGCACACTATTTACTTCAATAAAGTGTGGTCAGGTCAATTACAGACCTTTGCAGCACAGCAGTGAAAACCAAATAGTTAAAATGTAAGATAATTATAAGATAAGATAAGATAAGATAAGATGATTCTTTGTTGATCCCTCATAGGGGACATTCAGGCATTGCAGCAGCACAAGCATACAGATAGGTAAAAGTATAAAGCATAAACTATTAAAAAAAAAAGATATATACATACAACTAGTACAAAATATACTTATACAATAAAATTCATTTAACTCAATTCACCTTCAAATAATAACTAACACCCTGAAAATAAATATGCTTTTCAATTTCAACTATTAGTCACAAACCTCAAAACTACAATCATGAGTTCAAGTTAGTGCAGCTGAAACAGAAACAGCTGACTCATATGCTTTCCAGCACGCACTGTTATCTCCCCAGCAATCACTTTATTTTTGATGATGTTACACAATGAAGATACATGGTGTACAGTGTGTCTTAGGTGAGTCTTAAGTCTCTATCTGATTAAAAATATAATTAAGATGAGGAATGGTTTGGACAACACACTTAATAGAGTGGGTAATTATTGTCTGATAGAAATGACAAATAGTGATAATGCAACAAATAAATAAATAAAAAGATTTGCACTCATTGAAGCAAGAGATGCTAAAAACTAAGATGTACATGTTGTCAGACCAAGTAAAGCACAAGTGTTTGTGTAAGAGTCTGCACACTGGCTTTGTCAGGCTCAGGAAAAGCTTAAATATGTGAAAACAACAGTTTGTGTATTAATTAGAGACAAGTTACAAGTAGTGGGAACCTGATGTGCTGCATCAGTGCACAGTCAGGTACTGAGATTTTCCCTCAAAGTCACATAATCATGGTGGGAGACATGAACACCTTAACACTCAAAAACCTTAACGAATGAGCTGGTGAACTCAACCTCTGCTAACTGAACTTGGATTTCCTTTCAAGTTGATTTTAGAGCAATTTCATCTTATCTTGTTATTAGTTTATAAGGAAGCAAGCCATAACCATTTGTGTTTCCTGTAATATAATTCTTCATAATTCAACATTCTTCATGTAGCAGATAAGGCAGCGAAAACATACCTGACATTGCATAAGCTCATCTGATAAACTCCTCACTTGCTCCTCCAAAACCAGGCTGCGACTGTCAGACATGTTGGGGCTAAAAAGGAAGCAAAATAACAGCTGAGATCGGTTTTTGGAGCCTCTCACGTGACAAATAACACTTGAAACAGTGGATCAAAACAGATGACACAGATGAGATGTTGCTATCGTGTTAGCATGTTCGTATTTAGTCGATGATACTGTTAATCTGGAAACGAGTTTATCATCTTGAAAGCAACACCGAGAGAGGATTTATACGTTTCATCTGCTAGCTCACTTGCAGGATGTGACAATGAAGCTCTTTAGCTCTTGAAAAGCAGCTTGTCTCTTACCTGTTTCTTGCTAACAGGCAGATGTCAACACTGTAGTAGCAACTTTACAGCACAACGCTAATACAACATAATGCTACTGTAGCTATCTTAGCTAACGTTAGCCACTCAATAAACAGTCATAGTTTCAGTTTCTTGTCTGCTGTTGACGTCAAGTTAGAGTCCCGAACGATGTTACGACATGTTTCACCGTCAGAGTTTACTTATCCACTCAAATAATCCTTTATCGCTTTTCCTACAAACTTTGTCGCTGACTCTCACAGTTGTCATGAACTACAAGACGCTTTTCCTCTTTTCAAACAAACCCGCTGTTTTCCGTTTCTGTCCCTCCGCGTCAACGTCATCACGACAGTTTACGACGGCTTACGTTCAAGTACGGCAGATCGATCTGACTACTGATCCCAATGGTTTCTAAAAGCTCTTCAAACGCTCCTTAACAATATTTGTTCTTGTGTACACTAACTCAGGAAAAGAGAGACACTTTAAACATAATTACATCTGTGCATGCACGTTTTGATGTCATGAAACAACACTCCTCACTGATTGATCTCCAAGAACAGTATCCATCTTTGCAATAGGATGTAAAGAACTGGACCTAAGACCTTGATCCTGGACATTGTTGGACCGTCTGATGAATTGCCCTGGTGGTGACTCCTTCAATCAGCCCATGTCCCCCGCTGCGCTCTCATCAGAAGCACATTTTAGCTGACCAAGACCAACTCCGAGCAATGATTAAGATCAAGTCCAAACCACCATGGATCAAGTCTATTGGCTCTGAATTATAAATTACTTTTATGTGAAAGAATTCTTAATCATCTAATGCTGTGGATGGAGATGATGCTACAGAATATGTGCAATGATTCATTTGTTTTCTCAACCAACTTAGGCCTAATCACTTTTAGGCTGTGAAGGGTACAATTATAAACAACATTTCCAGTGAAGGCAAGCCATGTTAACAAGCTATTCAAAGTCTTAAATCCACCTAACTTATTAAATAAATGAAGTGTCAAACTAATTCGGATCATTTTAGATTAATCTATATGCTATTGTGGTAGGTTTTTTTTTTTTTTTACATCAGGCATTTTGACATGTCACTATAGAAAAAGCACAACGTGAATAATAAAATGAATGTAATGAATTACATTCATTTACTTTAATTATTAAGTTCTACATACAAAAAAAGACAATGTACCAAAGGAATCCACTCAATTTGTTAGGAATGAAAATTTTTATTATCCCGCTCCTGTTTCAAAATAAATACTGTGAAGTTTATTGGCATAAAATCAGATCAGTTAAAAAAATTTTTTATGAGTGACAAAAAGTCCAAACCAACTGATAAATATTTAATTTCAATCAATTAATAGACTAAATTTAAGACATTAAAGAAGTCTTATGGGCTTTGAAAAGGACACTGCTTTTCAAGAAGAAGGAGAAGAAGACTATGTACAGTCGATCATTTTCTTATTTTATTTATAAGGAGCCTGATAAATAGTTACTGAAAATCAAAGATGGAATAATAAAATGTCACAAAATCACCTGAGAAATATCACCATATATCAAAAATTACAGTAGCATTAATAGAAAATGGCAACATATCAATGGCAGGGAAAGGTGCAGCTGCTGTGCTATTTATTACAGACACACATACATGCATTACATAGAATGAGGGTTCCCCTGTGTCTGCAAGTGCTGTTTTACAAGGCTATAAATCTCAGTTGTTATATCAAGGATCAACAGCCGCACAAAACCATAAAGAGAAATGACTCTGAAATATTTACCTTCACATGGCATGCTGTTTTTCTTTTAATTTATACATTTACACTTTATCCTTGCTGGTGTTTTTAGATGCTTTAAATGATTGTGAGTTCAAAGACATTATGCACAGTACATTTTGAATTTTGAATCCGAGGGCTTTGAAAACTGGATGTAAGCGAGAGAAAATGAACAAAGACGTGTGTTTGACATCTGTTTTGCTGGTGAGACAAGACAACTACATATTGTGTGGTTAATGTATTTAAGTGTCCAGCCAGACTTGGAGCGCGGGGTGAGAGAGGAAAATGAAGAAATATGAGGACTGGCACTCCTCTTCAGTCAGACAAATGTTGGTTCATCTGCTCACTGTGTTACACACTCGCAACCACACACACACACAAAGAGAAAAGATGCAATTGACTTAGCATGATTAGGCTGTTCCTTGACCCACGAACACTGCCTCTCATTAAGATCCTCATTTGCGGAACAATTTTAGAGGCAGTAGACTGGTACATAATGCGCAACATCTGCCTGCCCCGCTTCTTGTTCAGACACACAAACTGACACATGGTATCTATGAATAAGCCTCTCTCTCTCTCTCTCTCTCTCTCTCTCTCTCGCTCTCTCTCTCTCTTGCTCGTGATGAAGAAAAATCAACCTCATACATTTGCAACACGGTCACCTTCTTCTTCACGTGAAAAGTTTATTACAAGACAAAACCAGGCAGTGCCAAAATTTCAGGTGCAGTTTCTCTTATCATAAACTTTGACAGTGATTAATTGACAGGCAGATCATAAAGCAAACAAAGGTCAATTGAAAGTAAAATTAACACAATTTTTCCCTGAGGAAGCTGGTAACTAAAAAGAGATCCTCTTCTAACTATCTCCTCTTTCATCATAAAATGTGTGTAATTTGGCCCCAGACACCTTCCAGTCGCTTGCATGTTCCACGCAGGCATGTTCCACCACGTTTTGACAGTGCCTGCCGCTGCTCTTTCCTAAGTCTGAAGCTGCCTGTATCTGCCTCTTTTAAGTGTTTGTTGTCTGTCCCACTAATGACAGATTAATCCAGATCTGAGAGCATTTTAGGTACATAAAAGGCAGATGTCAGACAAGCACTCTTTCATATCACCAATGCCATACTTCCTGCATTTATGAAAAAAAAAAAAAATCACACACTGGCTTCAACCTCTGTCATTATTCAAGTTTATTTCTTTCATCTACAAACTTTGTGTGTGTGAAAGAGTCCATCGAGTTAGTTTTCCTGATTTTTTTTTTCACTTACATAATTAAAATGTAAATTTTTGTAATGGATTGAGTGAAATACGTTGCAGCAGTGTTGCTGGCTCTACTTTCCTCAAAAACATGCTGTTAATAGATTATTACGAGAGTTTTAAAAGAAATGGAGAGATGAAACCACTGTGACATGTTGAAATGTGAGAAATGTGAGAAAATCCAACATAAGCTACCTTTAATAAACATTATTTTGATAACACACACCAGTCTCTGTAAAGCAAATGAAGGATGAATAAAAAGTGAATGGCTTGATTATTAGCTTGTCTTCAGGGGAATTGTGGGTTTGTGACTGAAAAGAGACTCATGCCACAGGTTTCACCCTCATCTTAATTTTAAATTAGGTCTCTGAAATTGATATGTGAAGACATAAATCATAGCTCAAAGGATCTTTTTGAGTGTCTGGTGAGAGATGGTCAAGTGATTAAAGTCGCTCATCTGACTGAAACAGACAGCTTTTCTTGTCATCATGAATATCACTTATAACACTGGTTCACATGTGGAATACTTTGCACAGCTGGTTTTGTTTTGTTGTTTTGCTGAGATTATGCCTCTTACTCAACCAAATGAAATAAGCCGCTGCTAAAATGGCAGAGCGTGGCTTAACGTCTTAACCGGATGCCACAGGATATGACTGCCTCAGGTGTAATCGCTGCCAATGTAAACGATCCAGTAGCAAATGTAAACCGACCCTTGTTTGAAGTTGTCTTTGTGTGCCTCTCGTTTCTAATTGCCCAACTGTTAAAATGTGATGGGCCACCCCTTGAAACAAGACAGTTCTTGCAATGACAGTCCCAACAAGCACGCCTCTCTCTCACCTGTGTTCTGCCTCAGCGGAGCTACAGGGAAGTTCAAGTGCAAGGCCGCATTTTCATCTACCAGGGGGAAGAAGTGACACAGAATTGTGATCATGCAAATGCACCTGCATGAAAAATTCAAGAGCCAAATGACAAGCCCCGGTGTGCCGGTGCTGACAGAGGAAGGAAGAGAGGCACAACGTGGCGCTCCGCGGAGAATTGTGAAAGCACAGTCTCCGCCTGCCGCCTCAGGTAAGTGGGGATATTGTCTGCATTAATGTGGCCTCGCTTTGATGCTGAAGGAGGAAAGAACCTGAGGACTGCGGGAGATGACAATAAAAACTAAAGAGTCAAAAGTCCCCAGCTTTAAAGGAACATTGATTGTACAAGTGCCAGTTGGGATGTCAGACCTGCACAGTGTTTAGTCGAACATCGCTCCCCCTGCATGGAAATGAGACAGGCTCCGACATGTGAGAGTTACATTAAGTCTTTGAACACAGTCACTTTGTAGCAGCGGCTGATGGCTCTATTTGTTAAGTCTCTGATGTTCTCCTGTTGAATAAGCTCAGATAATAATAAGCTGTTATCACACTGGGTGCCTTTTTGAAATTGAAAATTGCTCATCACAAACCTTTGAAATTGCTCACTAAATTCACATTCAATTGCTGACATTTTACAGCTTGTTTGTACACATTTCTGTTCAAGCCATGCCCCGAGGAGGGATATTAAATCCCTCGCTGGAGTCCGTGGGAGAATTATCAGCCACTCTTGACCTCGAGCATGAGCCATCCTCATGCTGAATCCTGTGAGACCTTGGACTGTCTTACAAAACCCCAGGACAGAGAAACCATTGATTACCGCCTCTCTTCCCTCTTTCCAGCCTTTAGACGTACAATATCTGTGCACCTAAATCAGACAATGCCAGCTCAAAAAACCTCCCTCATCACAAACCTTACACTCTGCTGTCTCTGCCATCATGTGCATTCCTGTATGCATGTGATGTCGCTGACCTCCCACAAGCCCCCGCCCCCGCCCCTCCACATGCTGTGTGGACAAGCCCCCTTGTTCATGTCTTAACCCCCTGCCCCAACGAGATGGCGCAGACCTCTGTTTGACTCCCATCTGATGACCTTCTGGTCCTATCTTCAACAGACAAGAGCTCTCATAAAGAAGGAATTGATCCACCTCTTGAAGGCAGCGGCGTATATGTGTATGTGTGTGTGTGTGTGTGTGTGTGTATCCGCGGTGCCACGAGGGCCACACTCACTTATGGCTCACCCAACTAGTGTGCCATCCCAACCCCGGTTAGCTCCCTCAGGAGGTGTGGGAACAAGGAGTCAGGCTATTTCCCTTGAGCTCTCTGCTGGAGTGCTTGTCCTTTGCTTGGTGAAAAGGGTAAATTAAGGTGGTGAGGTTGTATTTAAGTTCATATTTCCCTTGAGCACCAGAGAGAAGACCAAGGACATGGGACATTGATCGCCCTGAGTAAATGTCGTCCAGTCAGAAAACAGCTTTTAGATGAGAGGAGTATTTGTCTTATTTCCAACAGCTGTGCTTCCCTCTGTACAACTGTGGAGAAATCAAACTAAGAAATTGAGATACAGAATTGTGTCACAGCACAATTTTTCTCCTCTTCACTTTCAACCATTTGATGCCAGAAATCATCAGGATGTTTTCGCTGTTTCCATTTGTGTGTGTGTGGAGATTCTTCCTTATCAAAACTGAGGTTCATTTGTGATTTGGGGCTGATAAATAAACTTGACTTGACACATAACTTATCTAATAGAAAACAGCAAGAAAATGTGACATCAGAAGTGCCAAATTACAGCAAGAAGTGATAAAGAAAATCATAGTAATAAAGAAAATCATTCTTAAAAAAACCCTGAACGGTGACAAGAACAGTATGAACCAGTCCTTTAAAAACTCTTCCTGCTTCTTGCCGATGGTCAGACTGACCTTTCTGGACTTTGCTATGCTTTAGTGAGAGGAACTTAATGAACAGGGGGACCTCTGCGGATTTGATGGATCCACGAGTGCGGAGCAGCAGCTGATGGCCTTCCCAGGAGGTGGAACACTTCAGTAGCAGGTTCAATAGCTCATTATCAGTGGTCCCGCTGGATAATTAGTGAACAGTGGGATCCTGTCACCGGGACAAATAAACATATACTCTCCTTCTCTATCCAGCAGCCTTCACTAGTTACTTGTCCACTGTGATTTAATGTCTGGGCCTATTTAAATAACAGTGTGGTGTCCCACTGATTCTGGATTTTTTTTAGGCTTGTACTGATATTAACACCTTTCACAGTTGACACATAAATATTTTTGTTTGTTCATTTTTAAAAATACTTGCAACCACAATATGGACAAACTTGCCAGTGCTCTCTGGTGGACAAACCCTGTGATGGATGTAATATTTCTAACTCTGTGTCTCTACAGGCTGCGTAGTGAAAGCAGCCCTTCAGCAGCAGCAGCAGCAGCTTCAGTCCTCCATCAGTGTCTATGCAGGATGTGTTCAGCCACAGTAATGCTGTATGGTGACCCAAGTTTTAGCAGCGGTCAGAGCCCAATACAAAATCATTGTTGTTATGTGTTTAAAATGGAATGGAGTAAAAATCTGAGTCGATTGATAAAGTGGCTGAAAAACATTCTGAGGTAAGGACCTCATACCTATCTTTGACATTTTTAGACTTTCTTGTTGTTTCTTACGATGATTAATTTTACATACATTTACATACATAAATGTGACTCTGATGTCAAAAACAAAATACATGTTATACCTTCACAGATGTAGCTACACACGGACTGGCAACACTTAACACAGTGACTAAATATTACAGAGCTGATTGGGTGACTGCAGGCATGTTAGTGGCGATACCAAACGGGCCCCTGCAACCCTGTCCACAAAGAAACTACATTTATATACTTGTAATTTCTTACTTTTTTGCCAAATATGTTTTGAGAGAACCTCAATTGCTGCCTGGATGATGTTCAGTGGCAACATTCTTTCAAGTGTAGGAAGTGCTGCATTTCTCCACAAGTCATTTTGGAGGTGGCTGTGGTTGGATCTGTGATATCAGAGACTGGTGGTTTGCATCCTGTGTGCTGGCTGTGGTTACAAGAGGAGTTTGGTTAAGGGTAAAGATTGTGGTTTCTGTTGTATGTTAACAAAGTAAATATGTTGTGTCTCATGCGTCGACTTAGTGTTGACCTTTGTTCAATAAAGATTGAGATGTTTATCTGTGCTGTAAGTAACATAACTATAGAAAACATACTTTAGCTCTTTTGAGCAGATGTTTTATTGCAGAGTGGATATTGTAGGAAAAACAAATGAATAACTTTGTAATAAAAATTGCAGATAAATTGTAGATGAACAATTTGAAACTCATTAAAATGTTTCCATATTTTGATTTTAAAAAAAGGTTTTTTCTAAATGTAACTGCTGTTGTAATGATTATAAATGTAACTTTGAGGAGACAGCACATAGGCTGCTCTCCTGTATCCGAGCTTAGAACTATACTTCTGTCAGGACCAGTGAGTAATTTAACTTTTTGCTTCAACAACAATAAGCCGATGTTATGATTGACCCTACTCATGCAGCCCACCCAGCAACACAGAAGCACAATTGTTCCAGCAATTATGACCTAAACAGATAACAGCTGAAAATAGACTATGGCTACCCACACACCCACTATCATAACTACGCTATCACACATCTTGTGTTAGTCACAACACAGATTTTTCATCTGATACTTCGGGAACATGTTAACAGCAAAGAAAAAAAAAGGTCATGTTTTGCTTTGATGTGCAGTTTATGTCACATTATTATTCCACAGCTCCTGGTGTCTATACACTTAATCAACACGGCAGAAGAGAAAACACTTCCTCTGTCAAATTAAAGCAGCATCAAAGCGTTTGAAGTCGACACAAAGAGATTCGTACACCTAGTTTATTTTCCTGGACAATCCTTTAAAGGCTTTTTGTTTTGTTGCTCACATAAGTATGTAATATCTCATTTAATTAGCAATGTAAGCCCTCTGACAAACAGGCATATGGTCCTCTCTCTCCCACGGCCTTGGCCAAGGAATGAATATGCATATCCTGGGACCTCAGTAGCTTGTTACCCTGGAATGAATTCTACACAAGCCTAATCCCTGATCTATTATTTACCCCTTGACCAAACATGCAAGTGGGGCTTCCAGACGCTTGACTTGATAGAAATGACTGCCCTGGGATTCAGCTGCCTCTCTCACCCCAGTGGAGGAGCCAGGCTGAGGCAGGCAGTCACTGAGGAGCGTGGTATGTCTCTCTTTCTGCTCCACACACACACACACACACACACACACACACACACACACACACACACACACACACATCCCTCCCTCCTTCCACTCTTCACTCTTGAGATGTCTCAGTCAAATGTTGAGCAAATCCTCATAAAAACAAGTGCACAATGAAACTTTAATGAGCGCGCCCACTTCTGAGGGATCTGAGGGACACAACTTAGGGAATCAGTGTCACATCCCTGCAGCACACACACACACACACACACACACACACACACACACACACACACACACACAGNCACACACACACACACACACACACACACACACACACACACACACACACACAGACATACACAGGAAATCATACGTTATTTCGAACTGCCTCAAACACACGTGTGTGCGCGCGCACGAGTCGTTCCGTGAGAGGTCAGAGAGAGTGAAAACAGTGAAAGTTTGCTTGGAGGAAATGCAAAAGTTTCAAAGTGTTCATAAAGGAACGAAACGCAAAAGTTCAAAAGTGTGAGGCAGGAAATTCACAAACACGCGTATTTATTATTTATGATTTATTGCACGTTCGGCCTCATTGGATTAATGTTCTTTGCAGGTGATATAGATTAAAAAGGAGATTATTCTCGCTGCAATAAAGCTGCTCTAAAAAACACACACGCACACACAGAGGGAAAATATCACTGCTGCTTTTCATCACCAGCTCAAATGCGCGTCTCTTTGCAACATTTCTTATCTTGGATCTGAAGCTTTTTTTCCCCCCCGGTCTTCCTCAACATCCATCAGCTCATCGGGCTCAAAAACCCTCCGGACTCTCGGTCACTGTGGTTACAGTCACACACGGGTGTAAAACAGTGGTGTGAGTTGAGGCGGCAGCAGCAGCTCCTCTGCAGCCCCGGACCGTCCGCAGCTCTCCGCCGCGCGCTGCGCTCTCTGCAGGAGGACGCCACCGGGGGAGTGGAGGGAGGAGGCGTTTTGCTTTTTTCTCAAGGTAGGACAAGCAGTTACAACCCAGCTCCTGGTCGCCAGCGATCCCCCCCCTCTGTCTCCTGCCTCGCTCGGCTCAGGTTTTTGGGAGAAGAAGAGGGCACCGAGAGTGGCGGCGTTTCTCTCCGTGACTCCTTTCTCCAGACGTCTTGACGCGCGCGCGGAGAGAGAGGCCGCCGGACGCGCGACTTCTCCGCGTGGACAAGCAAAAAAGAAAAAAAAGAGAGAGAGCGACTTGTCCCCCGGTTGTCCAAAAACTGTCACACGCAAGTTTTGCGAGAGGGACACAGACGGTGAAATCCGCTCACACAGCAGCAGATTGAAGAGGAGAAAGTTCCCCACTTGAGGGCGAAATCAGACTTTTTTGAGGACGCCAAGTTTGAAAAGTGCCAGGAGCGCCGGGGTCTGTCACATACAACATGCAGCAATGGTAAATATACATTTTCTGCTTCTGCTTTCATACACATAAAACACACATCTGCCATAAATAACGGAGTTGCTAACTTTGTCTCCAAACTTCTGCGCCCTTGTGGCACGTGAAGTCACCAGAGTGAGTAAAAAGTTAGTCAAGACTTCCTGAGTAAAAATTTAAAGTTTTCCTCATCTCCCAAACTTCTTTTTTGATTCATATGATAAGTTTAACAGATGAAGAGAAAATGAATTTCCTCTGCTGGTTTTGATCCTTTCCTTTGTTTTACTCTTCCATCTTCCTGAAATCAGCAGTGATCATGGTGAGATTATTAAGGCCAAAATCAGAAATGAGACCTTGAATGTGTCACATCTGAAGTGAGTTAAAGAAATGATGCTTTGCTTTAAATTCATGGTTTTCTTCACGCCTTCAATCTGTTCCTCAAATGCTCCCCATAAGTAAATAAAAAACTTATTTAGGGATAAATCATTCACTCTAGTTACAGAAAAAAGAATTGCTGTGTTAATTGTTTACACTGTATTTATGTTATAACCTGCTTTGTACTACCTGTAGATTTTGGGCCTTCGTATTTCCAAACTCACACAAACCGCTGAATGCTGTAATTCAATGTCATCTACATCACACATGAGCTATAAACGGAGCGGATTCAAAAAAAAAAAGTGTTATGGGTGTTTGCTTAAATAAATGCGAGCAGACTTCATTTCATAGCTGGCAGCAACGTTTCTCCAGTTATTTTTCAGGCCTAAAATCCCTCTGCTGAAAATCCTGCCTCACCTTTCTGCAGGACTCCTTCCTGTGGTGCATGCTATTTTATTTCTTCTCCAACATTTTATTGATTTCTTGAAATATTCACTGTCTTGTTTCAGTTGATTTTTTTTACACTCTTTGTGAAAGACTTTAGCAGAATTGGTGTGTTTGCCCATGTTACATGTCAATGCAAACAGAAGCTTAAGGTAATTTAGATCGTTGCTTTTAACTGTGCTCTTAATTGGAGCTGAACAACTCTGTAATCTGAGTGTGATTTTTTTTTTTTTTTGCTTAAGTGCCTGTTTTTTTGCGCTACCTCTAAAGCAAAACACAGGAAGCACAAGGGCAACCTGTGACAGTGAAACACAAGCGAGTACACACAGAGGCATTTCATGTCAGTGTAAGACATTTCAGCGTGGACATATCTGAACGCTCCAGGAGACAGGGAAGAAGGAGGCAGAGGGCTAGAAAAAGAGAAACAGTGAGAGATTGAGATGAATGGCCTCACCTAAAAGCACCACAATAGTACCTTCACACTTTCATCAGCGAGATGTGTGTGAGATTAATGTCGAGCACAGTATTTTGGGTCTGGCCTGAGTGTGTGTCAGGGATGTTTCATGAGCCTGAGCTGGTGCTGCAACTCCAGCGAAGAATGCCAATTTACATTCCTGGAGTGTCATTTCATTACTTTTATCTCCATGCTGCTTTCTCACTGCCAGACCAGTCAGGGATCTGTGCAATTCAAATTTCCTTTACCACAAAAGTCACACAAGTTAAAATGCTGGTATTCATTTTTTTTTTTTTTTTGCCTGTGTGTTTCTGTCTCTCTCATCAGATAATTATACACTTATATCATTCTCAGAGTTATGGCCAGAGAATAAATGCTTGTGTGTTGCTGCAGGAAAAGACATAAACCGGCAGGATATTAATATTTTCAGGAAAACAACACAAAAGGTTTGACGGCAAAACTCTGCATAAAATCGTGGAGAAAACGTCGAGGTAAATGTCCTCGTTATGCACCGAGCAGACGCCCCAGTTCATCCTATAGCGCTTCTACGTGAGGTTAAAGGAAAAGTTAAAGTTGTCAGCGAGGCTGCAGCTAGGTCGTGATTCCTCTGGGTCTGTGGGAATCAGAGAGGGGAGAGTGTGTGAGTGTGTGTGTGTGTGGGGTGGGAGCCACTGGTTAGTCGGTTCAATAATCTGCTGGACAGGTAGGCCTGTGACGCCCCCCTTAGAGAGGCTGCTAATGAAGAGAAAGGCTGCTTAGTGGTGCTCTGCTCTGACCCCACCAACCCTCCCTGTCCCCCCTGCTGGCTTCCTCTGATTACTGCTCACATCGAGACTCTCTCCTCCGCTTCTCCTTCCACTCCATCCTCTCCATTCGCTCCGGTTTCCTTACTTTCTCCCTCTTTATTTGAAAAGAATTGGTGTTAAGTGTGTGAAGGATCTTCAGAGTTATTGGTTCTTCTTCATTTGTGCACCTCTCTTATTTTCATGATTTTTCAGGAGATTAATCGCGGGAGATAATCACTATTTGATCTTCATGTTCCAACCTATCTTATATGCAATTTTAGTTGGTTGGTGGACCTGGGTGAGAGGTATGGATATTCAGCAAAATGTGAGAGAGCAGCTTTCCTATCAATGTTTCTGTGATGCCTACGAGCTACATTCTTGCAGTGTTTTTTATTTATCCAGCAGTGGATCATTGTTGTTCTGATATGGCTCTGCTCCTCTCCATCCATCCTCAGCCCCAATAATCTCTTGAGTGACTGATAGTGTGTCTTGGCAGTGACAGAAACGGTAATATTTTGAAAAAGGGGGGGAGCGGGGTCATATACCTAGTGGTGGCTTGAGATGAAAATCTTTGAACAAGACACTGTAACCTAAGCTGCAGGCTATAGCGACTAAACAGAGACACTGTGAAATGTTAAAACAAATTGGATCGCAGGACTCCTAATTTAATAAAGAGCACAGCGTGAGACATACTTGATTTAAAACAATATACGTATAGGAGACATAATTACATTTTTGTACCCCGGCACACAAAGTGAGAAACTAAATCTTCACACACTTACACTCGTGAAAACTCTCAAATTTCCTCCGAATACATTATGAAATTTGGTCTGTGTTCCTGTGATTCTTAAGTTTTGAAAAAAAGGGAAATAAATAGCAGACGGTAATGAATAGTGTTAACAGCTGTTATGACATGAGCATTTAAGATGTGTTTAGTCTTGTACTATCACACAGACTGATATCGCCAAGAGTTTTTAATCTGCTAAATGATAGTATTGTCTCGGTGGCGAGAAGGTAGATCACACTGGAGATGGCAAGTTAATCAGATTAAAATAAGACTCAGCGCTACAAGCTGTGTTTAAACTGTAAGCCGATACTTGTACTTACATGCGTTCAATTTTTTTGTGGCATTTTTTTTTCTTTTTTAATACAGGCTTCATTTCACGTGCTAATCCAAACACTATCGTATTCCTTAAGGAAGGAATCAGGAAAACTTTGGTCTCAGTACATGAACACACCCAGTGTGTGCAGAAGCCACACACTCCCTCAGCCTTTATTTGTTTAAAGTGAGAAATGATAGAACACATTTTGCACAACTCAGCCTTTAGAAATACACCCCTGCCGCATTTTCCCGTCTTACGAGACACAGTCGTGATTCTTACATTTTCAGCTGTAATTTGGGGTGGCCTTAATTAATTCTATCCTGAACTAATTACCGGCAACTGTGTAAAATAAACACTTAAGTGTCACCGGGTGGCAACTGTCCGATCGGTAAGGAAATTACATTTCACTTGTAATCTATACGTTCTTCAGTAGGGCCAGAATATAATTCATGTCGACGCTATAGAAATACCAGAGACGCTGGACCTGCGTAAAGAACAGGAGTATAGTTGTAACCAAATAGCTCAGTTGGGAGGTATAGGGTTATGTGGTATAATTTATATTTTATAGCTCCCTCCTGCACTGACTGCACTCCAGAATAAAGTTGTTCGATTTTGTTCCATGAACAGTGAGTGAGAAAATCTGGGATTTCACTTGTGATGGAAACTCCAGACACCACTTTGTTCCTTGCTTTCTTCTTGTATTTTTTATTTTCCTGTTGAGTCTCATTTCTTGCCTTCAGATAAAAAGACACCAAACTGCTGCTGTTTCTATACATAGAGTATATGTGGATGTTTGTTTGTATGACGGTGTCTATTCTTTTCTTTCTTTCTTTTTTTTTTTGTGGGTGTGTGCATTCATGGCCCATGCCCCAGTGACTCAAAAGGCATAGAAAGATCTCCTCAGGCCATACAGAGTGATTTGATTAAAAGAGAATAATTTGCCCTAAAGGTGTCTTTTCTCTTCCCTCCAAAAAAGCTGGTGGAAGAAATCTGATATGACAAGATAAGTGGTGGCTCATGAAAAATTCCTGAGGACTGAGACGTAGCACGTTGACTTTGGAATTATTGCCCTGAGTGTTTAGTTCTTTGCTGGTAACTGTGCCTGACAATGTTATTTTTACCTGAATATCCTTTGAAATGATTCTTCTCTCATTTACAACCTGCTTATGTACTGTCCAAAGAAAGGGCTGAGTAAAGTCCACACTTCATTCATCCTTCTTCAGGTCTCTTTGACAGGATGCCAAAGGACTCTTTAATGGTATGAAACATGTACTGAAATGCCTGTTCAATAAGAAAAATGGTGGCTTCAAGGACCACAATAATAGTTGGATGTGGTATTGTAAAGGCTTGTTCGTTTCCTCTGGTGGGACACGACACTGAAATTGCATATAGTAGTTCAGTCAGTTCGGATAAACCCAAAACACATCTTACCTCAGAACTGGTTGCAGATATTGTCATTGTACCATAGACAACTTTACACCCTGTTTCAGCAACTGAAGTGAGGTGAATACCTGCGATCAAGTACAGCCGTGGTTCCTGATGTAGTTCTCCCCGTCCTCCCCTCGTCTTGGTGTTACAGCAGGTGATGTATAAGAGGTAGATGTTGAAGGGATGATGTCTGCTCGTGAACAGGACTTTGCACACTGCTTTTAGAACTGTAGACTCCCACTTATTGTTTCATTGCACTGAAGCGGGGCATTTTCTTGTTCTTCCACCTGTGACCTCTGAGAAGAGAAACAGTCCCATTAGTTAGACGTTGTTGTTAGACGACAGATGTCATCAGCCTCCTAGTACCTCTATCTATCTACACTGTCCTGACACCAATATGTTGGATGGTCTCAGGATGGCAACGTTGAAGGTCCAAGAAATCAGTGTGGGTAGACCTCCTAGCAGTTTTAGACTCATGGATACAAACTTTGTGGAAAGCCACTGATGAAACAGACAGTTATAGGCTATATGTGATGGCATCTGAATGACTTTGATCAGGCTGGCTTTGCTACGCTGCAAAGTCTTCAAAAACTCTGCTACATTAACTTTGAAGTCCACCTTGGCTGGACTGTCAATAGAAGATGTATCTGCAGCAGTCTTGTTTACACCTTTTCCTCTGTCCACTTCTACTTGGCAACCATTTCTGAATCCAACTCAGACTCTGTAGTCAGTTGTGTCACTACAGATGTGTAGGAGAATGTGTGCCTCTCTGTTGCAGGTAGAAGTTAAAACATTTGTCTCAGACTAGACATCGGATCTTCTTTGGATCAGCTGCTCGGTACAATACATACTTTGTGCTTCAGCCTTCCAATCCTTTATTTCTGTGATCATCATTGGTGGTGCAGCAACTGGCACTGACCTTCCTGTGATTGCCTCCGAAAAGCAGCCATGGGTGGATGTTTTGTTGTTTGCATGTCAGGAGCAGTTTGCATTGCCTTGCCTCTGTACTGCTGCAGTTGATGTTGTCCTGTTGGTGCTATAGCAAAGAGTAAAGCATCTTTAGGCTTCAGGTTAGGCCCTTCTTTTAGTCATATTGTCTATGACAGAGCCACTCCTGTGCGAAAGTTTCACAGAGCTTAGTTCCACTTAGTCCATTGTGCACAGGTGGAACCCTCAAACCTTGTTATCATGTGTCTCTGTGAGTTGAAGCCTTTCTGAATACTGAATACCAAGTCCATTTAAACAGCCACTACCAGGAAGTATCGGTGAGTCTGTCCTGAATGGCAAAAAGCATTACATGAAAATTTCATTATGCTACTTCACAGGAATGATTTGGCAAGCTTATACAGCCCATTAGTGGACTCATGCTCATAGAACAAGGGTTATAGTGTGTTACCTTTATTTTATACCAAGCAAACTGCATATACTCAACATTATTGCAAACAATATCTTAAAGCATACCATACATGTTTAGGTTGGCTTTCTGCCTTTCAGTCAGCCATTAGTCATTTCAATATAGTTTAAGAGGGTTGAAATTATCTTGGGATAAGTTGTCAATTAAAGTGAACATTTTGTTGTCATATTATTATTGCTGATAATGCAGTTTTTGCAGGAAGTGTCGCACCGCTGCTGCACAGGGAAAAAATGGTCATGGTTAAGTAAGTGAGCACTGTGATTTCATTAACGTGTCACACTTGAGCAATACAAGGCTAGCTTGAATATTATAAACATCACAAGACATTATGAACTTAGTTGATGGCATAAGTCCCATTTGACTTCCACTAGGACAAATGTTAAAACAAATTTAAAACATGACCCAAGGCTGACTTGAGCAAAATGTTCATGGATGACTATATTAAATTTTGTAATGTTTAATCTCTATTAAAGATATGTCAATTTAGCAAATCTGTTGTTGGCCTTTTCCAAGCTGTACAAGGTCACAATGAGAAAGACGGGAGAAATAATGAAGAGGAAAATTTATTTAAAAGTGCTCACTGTTTCTGTTTGACACTTAGAGTGTTCTTAAAATAAAATACAGCCTTTCCCTGGAACATTTTAAAGTTAAATGCTGTGATGCCTTAGCAAATATACAAAAAGGTGAATGTAAATGTAAAAAAAAAAATCCAATAAATCATATTTTGATTTAACGTTTATTCTGTATATTCTTTGCATTACGTTCCAACTTACTGCATGTCTACAGAGGAGGCGTTTTAGTTGTGTTTACTTGTCCATCTCACTCACATCTGATGGAACAGATATACACTTTTTTAAAATCAATACAGTCTTACTCACACTGTATGTGCATAAACCCACCTGAAGCATAGTTTTATGCTTTTTGCCTGAGCGCCGTCCTGTGTGGACTCTGAAGCTGCTACTTTGAGTAACTGTACATGTAACAGTGAATATTGAGCACATAGCATTGTGCGGTCGTACAGTGGTCTTCCATATGTAACAGGACGATTTTGGTTCAGTGGTATGGGAATTTCAACACAACCATAACTGGGGACCTGGGGTACGGAAAGGTTGGCCGGGGAGAAAATGTGACCAAGTTATAGCCCTGACACACTCACACCTGTAGCAGCCAGCTGGCCTGTCTCTTGCAGGATCAAAGAGCACAGTCTTTCCTTGCTCACAGGTCGACTGGCCCTCTATAAAAACTCCTGCTAGTTTAAATAGCCAGTCTACCGGTGATAGACAGCATTATTTTACACGTTCTTCTGAATGATAGCAGTAGTTTAGACTGTTGCCCCCTCTTTTATTTTTATGAACTTGAGAAAACAACCTGAATTTTAAAGCAGCAATTCAACATACAGTTTTAAACAAGGATCTTATTAATCTTAAATTTGACATGTCCCTTCAGTTTGAGATGGCAGAGTACATTCTTTCTGGTTCTGGTTCGGACCAGTTTTGTCATTTCTTCTTTTCCTGTACAAATGCAGCAGTCAGCTGTATAAGCCCACATCTGGCTCTCGTTGAGCTTTCAGGTTGGGGAGTTAGTGGGTAACATTAATCTGTGCCTTAATGTCGATGTGTAGTAACCAATGTGTAAATCCCATATATGCTGGGCCAAGAGGGAGCAGTAGTCACCTTGGTTTTTCAAGACTTTACATTCACAGAGTTTTATCTGACAATGATTCTGATCTGAACATAGAGATAATGTTTGAGGCACATTTGTAACCTTGTGGGCTGAATGTATAATGCAGCCTCTATTTTCCAGTCTTACTGCAAAGTTTAGACTCTTTATTCTTCTGTACTCGACTTTGGAGTTTGCTTTTAAAAAATCAGTGAAGTTCATTTGCTATGTATTCATGTTACCAGTGGAGTGTGTACATTTTTCAGTGTTGTTTCAGTAAATACTCCCGAAGGGTTAAAGTAGCAAAACCCTTTACTGGCTATAGTATTAATGACTCCTCTCAGTCGGAAGCAAAGGAGAAAGTTTGGTAACTTCTTTATCGAGGCACATAGGGAGGAGAATTTGGTGGTTTCCATGGGAGGCTTCTGTTCGCATCCCGTTTGCTACTGACAGTCAATGTTGGTTTCTTTTAACCGAGACAAACCCAAACCACAATGTAAATACTACGTACCCATTTTAAACAAAACCATGCTCTTTCCTCAACCCTAACCAAGTGATGTTTGTACCTAGACCTAACCAAACCTTAACCATACTGTCGTCACATCATAAAATACTTTTTTCTTCCAGCTGTGATCTGCAACGGTTTGGGAAGGCACTGACAAATGATTGAGGCGACAGATCACAAACCGCTTGTGTGTTGATATCAAAAGAAGTCAAGGAGGGCAAACTTCATGCACTTACTGAGAGCCAGGGAAATCAGCCTTTCAAGCATTTTAAAGAGCAGAAGCTAAGTAGATAACCAGGGCCGCTAAACACCTGCTAACAACCGCTGAAGTATGAAGATGCATTCACATCGTCTACAGTGGGTTTTGACCTCATGCTTGGGCAGGAACACATGGATTAACTCTGTAGAACTGATTCGATGCAATCTAACAGACACTTCCTCCTTCATTCTGATGGCACATTAAACCTGACCGCGACATTTACATGCTAAACTCCTTATCAGTGTCTCAGTCTGTGTCACAATCTCTCATGATCTAATTGATTATGCTGAATCCATAGACTGTGCTGTGCCATGCCATACATCACCACACACACCTGGATGACATGTTAGAAGTCCTACCCTGTGATTGTTGGTGACAAAGTTGCTATTTACGGTGGTAATCACAGTAATCAAGCAGTCTAAGGATGATGGGATTTTGTGCGTGTTTGTTTGTGTCTTAGTTCACTTTTCCTGTTTGAGGGAAACTTAATGCTCATAAACGGCATGCAAAGCGCACATCTGCATGTATGTGTGTGTGTGTGTGTGTGTGTGTGTGTGTGTGTGTGTGTGTGTGTGTTCTTTCGTGCGTATGATTGCATCTGTGTGTTTTCACATGCATTTGTGGCTGTGTGTGTTTTTGGAACTGAGGGTTAATCTGCTGACAGGTAGTGTGTCAGAGGGGGACAGTGGCGCTTTTGAGACAGACACAAGAGACGAGTCTCAGAGAGAGGCAGAGAGAAAGAGGCCCTCTTTCATGTGACTCTGCATTCCACCAAGGCACAGGCAGGCAGAGGCACAAGACGAGACATGCGTCCCCCCTCGTCACTCCCTCTGCCTCCTCCTCCTCCCCCCACTGCACCCGCTCTCCCGCCCTCGCCTCCCCATCCAGCCTCCACCCCTCCCCTCTGCCAGTGACCTTAACATTTATCAAAGAACCCCATGCTGGAATTCCTCTTCAGCATCTGTGTCCTGGTGGGAGAGTCAGACACGCACACACATACATGACACAGACACACGCAAAAGTGCTCACACACACCCACACACACCCTGTCGCAGACCAATCTGTTTTGAATATTGTGGCGCTGTGGAGGGGCTGTCCTTGTTGTTCCCCGAGCAGAGGAGGCTGGCCTCGAGACACTCACACACAGAGACATGGACACATGCTTGCACACACATTCTCTCCTCCTTCTTGTTTCTTTATTGTACCTCCTGTCACTTTGTCCTATTCATTTAACCTTTCATTAGAGCCAGCAGACAGCCCTGTGTGTGTCTGCACAGCTTCAGGAACAATGCCAAAAAAGCCCCACTGTCACAGTTATTAGATTCCTCTGGCCCCCGTTTACCCCGGCAACTCAATATTGAGAGAGAGGGAGAGCGAAAGAGGGAGGCAGGGTGAGGGAGGACGGGGGAGAGAGGAAAAGGGGGTGTATGGTTGATGCTGCCACCCAACTCCTACGGTGAAGGATCCTCTTGACTTGTCAAGGACATGTGCCACATGTTGATAGTAGACAGGTCTCAGACAGAACGAGGAAGGGAATGTTAGCCACGACGAGAAAGAGAGAGACAGAGAGGAGGAGAGGACAGGCCTGGTGTGACTGTCTTGTGCTGTGGCGAGCAGCACCCTGGAGGAGTTCGACTGAAAACACACACTGTTTGTGGAGGAATTCTGTTTTTAATGGGCAGCCAGGAGGGGCAGTCCAGTCCCCGAGGAAGGACAGACAGACCAGCGCCCCCCTCCTTCTCCTGCCCTTCTTCCTTCTCCGTCTGTCGCTATGACTGTCTGTGTCCTCTCTGCTGCACACCAAGCCATGAAGATGAAGAGAATCATCATTTTCTGCCCTCCCTCATAAGTGTGTGTGTAGAGCTCTAAAGCTCTTGATTCGTTTTACAGTTTCAACAGCCGTAATGACATTTACATATTTACAAGGCCAACAGGTAATATGATATATGATGAATATTTCCTGGGAGTCATTCACTCATTCACGATTCCCTCTATAACAAACACTTAATGGTTTACTCTATAGATACCTGTAAGTTTCAATTTAACGCTTTTAAATCATCACCACTATGATGTGATAGGTGCTGTAATTTGTGTTAATTCAAGCTTTGTGACGTTTGAGTTTAAAACTAGTGTCCATGATATAGAGATTGCTTGTGTGATATACTGCACTAAACAAGGTGCTGGCACACTGCTAGAATTATGACTTCTCCAATATCAAACACATTACATCAGTGTTTCTGTTGGTTGAAGTGAATGCACAGGGCAAAGTTGAAAAGATTGCACTGAAACAGGAAACATGCTTGAATCGGTCAGTTTTATGGCCCTTGATTGAAGTGAATGGGAGACAGAGCAAATAGTTCTACAACAGAAGTGTAATGTGATCAGGGCTGCAACTAACGATTGTTTTCAGTATCGTTAATCAGCCTATTATTTTCATGATTAAATGGTTGTCTAGTCTCTAAAATGTCAAAAAATGCTCATCACAATTTCCCATGGTCCAAAGCAACGTCTTCAAAATGCTTCTTTTGTCCAGCGAACAGTCCAAAACCCTCATTCACTATCATAAATGACAAAGAAAAGCAGCAACTCCTTACATTTAAAGAGCTGAAACAAGTGAACATTAAAAAAATTAACAATGCTTCAGTCACTGCAGGTGGATATTTTCCATTTTATTTTATATTGATAACATCTGTGCAACTTGCCAGATATGTTAATGGTAACTAACGTAACACTTCCTCATCATTTTGATAGATAACGTAAAGCAGGTTGCATGATAGATGACCTTCAAAACGCATTTGCTAGTTGTATATTAACATACTTTCTGGGAGACGGGGTTGCACCAACATATATTCATCAGGTTTCTAGAGTACTGTAATTTTTAGGTAATGCCTGGTAATATCTCCCATCTCAAGGCCTTCAAATCGACAAATTCTCCGTGCACGGCTTTTTTTTTTTTCAAGGCTTACAGGTTCGGATGAATTTTATGAAGTGCTGAACTCAAACTAAACTTTATGTAAAATGCACCAAAGTACATTCATTTCAGGTTCATGGTTGAAATTTGTTTTGCGTGGGAGAAGAAACACTTTTGGATCTGCTTCGAGGAAGGCTGCACTGCCTCTCGGGTAACTCTCAGAGCAGGCCGGTGCAGCCCAGTGAAGCTCGGCAAAGCTCTGTTTAGGTTCAGTCCAGCCCAGTCAGCAGACAGCAGACGGTGATGCTCCTCCACTAATACATTAGCTGAAATGAATCAAAGCCTCGAGTGGAAAGGCATTGGTCACTCTGGTAGTGGTGGGGGGGCAATGAATCGCTCACCTGTCATTAGAAATTGAGCCAGTGCACACACACATGAATATACACACACACACACACACACACACACACACACACACACTTCCTGCCCTGAAGACAGAAGGCCAGAAACAGAGCAACATTCTGAACCCTGACCATCAGGCAGCAGTCTTGATGAAGTCCATCTCTCACTTCTGTCACCCCTCTGCTCTGAACCCTCCCCCCCCGCCCCTCTGAGGCCACCGTTCGCTCTGTGTGACTGACTCTTTATTATCCTCATCCCGTCACTTAGTTAGAGCGGTGACCAGCAGTCTGTCTCTCTTCCGTCCTCTCTGTCATCCCCCTTTTCCTGCCTCTCCCTCTGCCTTGAGGCTGTCGATCCACCTGTCTGCCCCACATCTCTCTAATTCTCTGATTGGACTCTCTCTTCCCTCTCTCAGGGCTATAATTGATGGTGGTGTTATTGTGTCCATTTCTCTGGCCCTGAAGCCGTTCCTCCAGGTCAGCACTACTCTACCATTTAAGACATGCTGGGAATGAGGAAGACAGTGAAAACCCTTTCTTTTTTTGTCTGTGTGTGTGTGTGTTCCTGGATGTGTGCAAATTTGTGAGAGCGGTAAAAACCAGGGTTTCTGTCTGTTTAAGCAATCAAAGTGTACCTGGTTGGTTTTCAAACTGTTCTTAAAAATTCAAAACAATCTTTACATACAGGCTCGAACTATTTTGTCATTTTGAATAAGGGACAATATTTCCTCAGAACTCCATGCTCCGTCTCAAGTGTAGTGTTTGCCCTTGGCCGCCATAGAAATGCACACAGTGGCTTTCATTGTGTTCTTTATTTGGTCGTCCTTTCTTGTAGCATATTTCAAAACTGAATTTTAAACTATTTTGCAAAAGTAATTAGAAAGTGCTGGCTGAAGTAGTTCTCAAAGTTTCCCTGGGAATAAAGCTCCACCTGTTAAGGAGTTTGAATTCTAATTCTTTATTATTTTCTTACTTGTCACCTGTACAACAATCAAGGTCCTCACGCTCAAAAATCATTTGTATTTAATATTTTCACTTTTCATTTTTTTTCCTCAATTGAAGCCGTCTTCATGTTGCAGTTCTTGAAAGATTTACAAGGTTAAGTAGGACTTCAGCTCGAAGGTATACCTGCAAGTGTATTCACATTTACCCATGTGACTTTTTTCTATAGCCGGCTTTTTCCATGTATAAGGATGCTGGTTGGATGTACAAGTCTTACCCAGAACCAGATTTCAGCAACAGTACTTGGTAAAAGAACAGATGTAGAGTTTATTTTATCTAATAAGCTCTTTCTTTCTGTCTCTCTTTGTCCCTGTCTCTGTCTTTCTCTCTCTTTCCCTCTCATTCGAGCCCCCAGTCCCTCCCCAGCATGGGCCTTGTATTTATTAGGCTACCCTCTAAGTAATCACTTTGCTTTCTCTTTTGATAGACTGTTATTGCTCTAACTAGCCGAGGTCCCTATAGGTATTTGGAGGCTTTCCAGTTTTATTAGACAAAGGCCTCATTATTCAAGGCCAGCATTAAGACTACCATTAGATCCATTTGCCCCCTAGTCACATGTATCCAGTTGCAGCCAATTCATATTATAGCCCCTGCACACTTAGTATTTACAACACAAACATACTCATTCCCTCTTGTCAACGTTAAATATAGACGATATTGGGAAAGCGCTGCCACTTTGCGAGCGGTAGCTGTGAAGTTGTCTCGGCTCATCTCCACTTCACAATTAGCTAGTATTTTCACACATTTCATACATAATAGTCAATGTCTAGGAACTTTTTTAGAAGCCAAACTTAATTTTAAATATAATATTAACATTTATGGGTGTTTCTCATTGTAGCGTTTGACTGATATTTTAAAGTATTGCTTGGAAAAATGCTCTTAACTCAATGGAGCATGTCATAGTTTAGTATAGTGTTGATAAAAAAAAGGTGTGTTTTTCCATTTTTAAACATGCCCACATGTTGTTGGTTATAGAGCGTTAGTGATCGCTTAACAACATTAAACATGTTCGCTTACATTCATATTCCACTTCTTAAGTTGTGACACAATACGGGAATGATGTGGGCTAGCATCTCGTGTTCGCTCTTTTATGGCACACACAAGTTTCTAATGTGACTTCCTCTTCAGGCAGCCAACACACCCTCCACCCGGGGGATCCAAAACGTAAACAAACAAACAGACGCTCAACTTGTGGCGGAGAGGCAAAGCGATTTAAGGTGCCCCAGTTTTGATTTCTTCCATTTCTTTGTTGCAGTTTTTTAATTTCTTCGTAGCCACCTGTGTCTCCAATATGTTGCTCATCCCTCCTAATCGATGGCCCCTTATTGGGTTTCTGCGTTTGGTCAAATATCTCATCGCTCTCTGGCCCCTCAGGCAACAGGATCCAAACTAATAAGAAATCTCCTCAGTCTCTCGGGTTGGGTCCACAGATGAAAAAAATGATTAGTGCAGAGATAGTATGTATCTGCGACCGACACCGGATTTTCAACAAGTTCGCCAAGTTAAAACTAAAGCTTCCAGCAAAGAATTTGACATGTTAACTGATCTTGAGGAGGATGTTTGTCCATGTCCATACTGAGCCAGTCTAATTTGAAAGAGAATCCTTTCCCTCTCTGTTCGGCTTTCTGTCCAAATTAGGGGTTTTTCACACCCAAGAAACGAGCCTTTCAAAAAATGTTCATTAGAGCAGATGAATCAAAAAATGCACATGCACACCTTGATTAACAGGTGGCATTTACAAGCAACACTCAGATCACTGTTTTATTCTTGTTCAGTTTTCTGCCAAAAGCAAAAGAAAAAAATATGTAAATGAAAGTTGTGTTTGGCTGTAATGCATCACATAACAAATCACGTCTGCTTTATTTATATCGCATAAAATCACAAATCACAAATTCACCCAAAAGGGCAGCAAGTGTGAAAAGTGAGCAGGAGGCCGCGGAGCTGAGGTTGAAAGTCTTGACACCAAGCGGCCTGTGACTTGATCTTTGCAAGATTTATTGTTTGCAAAAAAAAAAAAAAAACTGTTAGGAAGAGAGTTAGCCATTTTCCCTTCATTGATGTATTTCAGCTTGGACAGAGAACTTTCTGAAATCATCCTGAAAACACAAGTCGGCATAAAATGTAAAAGCAGAGTAAAGCATTAATGTCTCAGAGGGGGAAAGTTTTCAGATTCATTGGCTTTGGTGTGGACAAGGTCTCAGACAGCTGTGACCTGTTTGTCATGGGGATGTCTCAAATGTTGTTGCAGCTATCATTTATTGTACTATTGTACCTGAAAGGGCTGAGATTTAGTTTGTTAACGCTGGTGCTAAGGATGTGTATACAGCTGGATGTAATGATCTTGTTGATATATATATGTTCAGACCCTCACTGGTGAGATATCTTTTAATATCATGACTATAGCCATCAGAACATAATCTCAACTCTCTCCTTAACTTTGAGCCAATACCTTTTCATTCTGAGTTTTAAAATGAAACTCCTCAAGAGAACCTCCTTAAAGAATGAGGTCTGGCTTAAATGTTTTTCCTCTTAAAGCAAAAAACTCACATTTTCTCTCACAAAGATAGTCATACAATATAGTAGCACACACACACACACACACACACACACACACACACACACACACACACAGGCTCTCAAACACAGCAGGAAATAAAAGGTATCTTTGAAAGCGCCTCGACATGCAAAGAGAGCCGGAGTAAGAGAGAGAGAGAGAGAGAGAGAGAGAGAGAGAGAGAGAGAGAGAGAGTAATGCATTAATGTACTACAATGAAATAACATTTATAGTTTCTGAATCGGTCTATATCTGCGCAATCTATATCTCTCCTGCGTGCATACAGATAAACAAAGTGTGTGTAAGGCCAAGAGAGAGAGAGTGAGGGAGGGGAGAGTGTGTGCGCACGGAGAAAGGAGGCAGAGCGAAAGGAAGAGAGAGAGAGTGCCACTTTGGAGTAAAGCTGTCATTACTCCGGCTGGCGCACTCCCTCATAAATACTGATAATGAGATGTTTTCAGCAGCCTAATCATTTGCCAATGTAGCAGTAGGTAATGTGAGAGGAACACTCTTTCCTCTACTTCTGTCTGGAGATGACACTCCAGATTCTATTTAGTCATTAACACAGTTAGTCTTATAAAGTGGAACAATAGAAAAGAATAGATTTTCTTGTGCTGCCTTGTGGTTGAAAAAAAAAAGTTGTGCAGAAGCAATGCGAGCATGAGAAAAAGGGAAAATTTCTGCAGTTTTCACAGGCAGGATGCAGTTCTTCACACTTCATTTCATACATTTTTCCACAAGAAATTATATGTTAGTGACTTGATCAAACACTTAAGATTTAACCTTTGTTTATTCAGGTAAGTTTTACAGAGGAACCAGCGACAATAATCAGGGGTCTGTGTCTCAATTAGCAACATTTTCTCCCACGATAATTTTTCCATAATCTGCAACTTGCAAGCAACAATCATTTGTGAAACAGGAAGCTGCCACTATTTGAGATCAACGCTTAAGGTCGCAAATTGTTTTTTTTTTTTTAAATGGGCCCTGATCTGATGGTGCAGCCACAATGGGAGCAGTCGTGGATTAGAGGCCACACTTCTCATGACTTCAAGTGTCTGACTTTGACACCAAACACACAGTTCCCATCTGATCTTCTACTGACAGTCAACATGGTTTCTTTTTACCACTTCAACAGCCAAACATTAATGATAGAGATGTTCGATCAGAAAACGGCTTTGTGTTTTTAAAGGCATTGATAAACCAAGTGGCAACTTGACCTGACGGTAGGATCGGAAAATGCTTTTGTGGATCGCAGTTGATAAGAAACCTGTTTCGTCACAGTAGATTTGTAGTTTTCATCTATAAATGCTTCCTATGCTTCCTGAAAGTTGAGAGGCCAATGAAGATATCGGCACATTCGTCGCAGAGGAAATATGGTTTGGTGACAAACCTTGAATATCCAGGTCAAAACATCAGCACAGGCAGTGTTGCGTAAGCTGTTTGTGTGTGTTGGACTGTGTATTTGAAGCTTCTCTCTCATCATCTGTACCAACAGGCTCACTGTGTGATGTCCTAAAAGAGTTTGGGAGTTTCCCTGTCCAGGACAGCCACATGAAGGGCCTCAGACGCCCCTTCCGCCCCTTACCCCCTGGCTCAGAATGAACTGAGATCTCTGGAGACATTCCCAGGAAAAAATAAACAAGAAAATGTCTTTGAAAAGCAGCCATTGACACTCCACTATATATATCTTTCCTATGGGCCATCACTCTAATGGATGTTCCCTGAGAAGCTCTATGAAAGCACTGTACAGCATGTCATCTTCCGCTGCCTATCTTCCACTGGCCATTAACCAGCATCCTTGATCATTTTAATAGTCCCTCCATACTGCCTACTCTCCGACTCCACAGTGATTGGACAAACACTGGTGTCCCCAGTGATATGAGAGGAATACATTGAGGAGCTACTGTGGTTTTCCATGGCCTCGCTGTGTATTGTTTACTGGGTCTGCTTGATTGCCCTCTGTCCAAATCAGAGGGTACAGGCAGGCAGGGCAGGGGTCTACAGGGACGCACTGTGTTGTGGACTGTCCCAACGTGCTAAGAATATTCACTCAACCCGCCGCTCTGAGGGGGGAACCCATCCATAGCTCAGTAAACACACACAAACACACACATAGTGGGAGTCATACATTTGTGCACCGGGGGACCTTATGGCCATGCATAAATGTCGGGGTGTGTATTTTTGAGTGTGTGTGTATGTGTGGTAGGAAGCTGTGTCTGTCTCCACGTCACAGATAATTACCCCCTGTGTGACTTTGCTTTTCACGGTGGGGAAATACAGCAGACCCTCCTCACTGACAGTGGCACGTACCGCTCCAACACCAACCATACGCTGTTTGAAATTAAACACCAGTTACAGCTACATTTGAATATATACATACATCTTTTCCCCCGGTCTTGCCTTTTCTTTGCCTTTATTTTTTAATTACCTTTCCTCATCTCTGACCATAGCTCCAGGTCACACGGCTCATTGCTGGTGGCAGCCATTTACATGAAAATAGAAAAAAAGAGGCTGCTTTGCTCTCTTGTAATCTTCACCCACCTCTGATTTTTATCTGTTAATCCCTTGCTTAAAACTCATAATTAAGCTAATTAGACACTCGATCTTTGCACAATTGCGCCTCATCGGACAGATAGTGGGAATATTCCGACAGCAAGGTTACATCCCTGAGTTAGAATTCAATAAATGCTAAAAGCCAACGCAGTGATTCAAGTTTTAAATACTTTTAGCAGATGGATTTTTTTTTTGCCCTTAATCTGCTGCGCAGTTATTTTCAGAGGCATGTGTGTGTGTGTGGGGTTTTTTTTTTTTTTTTGGAAGCTTTGTGGAATTCGTGTTTCACGGTCGTGGTTTCAGAGCAGGTCTGGTCCTCAAGGCTGCGTCGGCTAACCTTGCTAACCAGGAGGGTAACATTAGCATGTGTTATAAGAGCAAAGCACAGGAAGTAAAATGTGACTTTTTTTTAAAAATTATCGAACAGAATGAAAGAAAAGGTAGGATTAAAGCGAGCTAGAACAATTTTCATTTTTGGCATATTTTGGTTTAGATTTATCAAAGAGGAGGCAAGTTATTTTTGAGAGCAAGGTAAGATGAGAAATGCTGCCGTGTGTCAGTGTCTATGTAGTTTTGACAGTGTTTTCATTTGGATCAATGAACCCATAAATGAGAGACAGCTAATGCCAGCGAGACCCCCGGCCCCCAACCTTCCTACAGCTACTACAATGCAAGAGTGGTCGACGATTCAGCACAATGGATGTGTTGAATGTGGTGAAAGGACAGATGTCTTAAACAGTATGCAGTGACCAAAAGTACTGTGTATTGGGAATAAGTGCTAATTAGGATTCGACCTTCTGAGTGGAAGACAGTCTGATCACAGCCTGGTTTGTTGTTAAAGGCTACAATAGTTCGTGCTAAATATTGAATATTGTAAAGGGACGGGTTAATTCGCTAATGGTCCACAATCAGTGTAACGTGGGATTGTTGAAAAGGGGAAAAACATCAACATTGAATTCACAGTTTTTCAGAAATACCCACCTGCCTGAACACTGTTTACATAAATATGTCCAAAACTGGGTTTATCCTCTTTTGAAAAAGAAGTTAAAGGTACACAAAGAAAGGAGACAGAAGAGTGACAGTTATTTTTTCTGTTTTAAATTTTTACCATTGCTTACCCGTGATGCTGTCATGCGGTCCTGAACCTCGCAGCAGCTGAGTGAAGTAAGATTTGATTATCACAGAAAGATGTCGGGAGAATTCAATCTGTATGTTTGTTTGTGCGTGTAAAAGTTTTGACCCTGTCTCCGAGGGTTGCAGTGACTTGATGTTGTTTAGACTCATCTCCCTGCCTTCTCCCCCCCTGGAGACCCGTCTTTGTAGCCATCCCAGCATCCTGTTCGCTGCTCCGCTGCATCCATATCGCACTAATGATCATGGGAGTGGACAGCTGCTTAATGCAGTAGTGTCATCAGTGCTGCTTTCTGATAGCGGCTCCATTGCACTTGACGGGACTCAAATGTATCTGCTGCAAGCCCCCCACATTTAGCAGATCGACTAATGTGATTTTGGAACACCTCGGTAAAGGTGTATTAGATGTGTGCCATATCATAGTGGCAGCTTATGATTACAAGACACATCACATTAGGAGTGTATGATTACGAACAGGGTTCTTATCATTTTTCATATCACATGTCATATTTCAACATGTCACTCTCATTACATTATGAATATGTCATAAATTACTATTGGATTATAGCAATAGCTTGAGCTGTTTAAAGAATCATAAATAGGAATTCTTGACAAAAAGCCTGCTCCAGTTATTCCCTTTTTCTCCCCCCGTACTTGACACGCTCATGGTTTGGTGACTACTTGGCGACCCATCACGCACTACAGGGGTGCCCTCCTGGCTAGCAATGGTCACCTGACCTGCAGTGCGTGCAGTTATCCAATCATGCGCTCTCCCTCTCACACTCGGCTGGAGCGCTCCTGTCTGCTGCAGCTAATATAACAGCGGAGCAGTAAGAATAATACGACACAGTACAAGTTTCATAACAGTGTGAAAGGAAAGGTAGACCCACCCAAGGTGAGCATGTGGGATCTTAACATGTGGCTGTTTTGTGTGCATGTCTGTGTGCCGAACATTTTTGTGATCCAACCCTTAGAGGATTACTTCACTCCAATCACTCAAACACATTTCTCATTTACTTCTGGTGATACCAAACCATGCATGCAGTTTTCAACTTTATTATTCCAAAGGAAATTTGGCTTTTTACAAACAGATCACACTGAAGATTGCACCTCAACCACCTTGACCAGCGCAGCCTGTTTTCACTAGACTGAGGCAACCAAACCAAACCGCTGTGCAGTAAGTGAGAACAAGTCCAATAAAACACAGATAAAATAAAGTCATAACAGCACCGAAGCCCTTTCAAAGAATTCATCTTTCTCAAGAAAAAATGCTCCCTGACCTGTTCGCAGGTCACTATTGGACTCAAAACAAAGGACGTTTTCAGTCACCATTGTTTAATTCACCCACATTTTTGAGATATCTGCTGCCACCACAATATAAAGAACAAGACCCTGCAGACCCCACTTAAAGCAGATTTCATTGGCACTACTTTATTGTAAAAGAAAGAGCCTTGTTAAAACTAATAATAATGTGTCCCTTGGATTATCCAGCCTATCAAGGACACTATTTTTGGAAAGAGATGCTGCTGTAAATTTTTTTTCCTTGTAATTTTTCTGTGGTTTGAGCACCACAAACCAAATCCGATTCATCTCCTTTGTGTTGGGGTAGTGGCAAAAAAAATCTCAGGGGCAGATATCTTAAAACCTGGACAAATAAAACCACCACTGCCGGCAGAGCTATGTATCACGCGAGGTCAGTGAGACAATGTATATACTGTATATAAATTGTAATTTGGATGAACCTAGCCTTTAAATCTGTCAGAGACTCAATGGGAGAAATTATGTGTTCTTATGTGAGGAGATTAAGGGATGGACCATCACAGCTCCTCACTCATCTCAGATTGTTGTCTGTCCCTCGTTATTTTTTTTTTTCTATTGGTGCCTCTGTCTTTCCTTCCCTTCTCTTTCCTTTCCTTTCTCTCTGTCTCTCCTCCCATCCTCCCTTCTTACAGTTCATATTTCAGTTTGCTCCCAGGAGCTCGCAGGTCCGTGCCAGACGGAAATTCGCTGAGGCTGCAGGAGCCCCCTTGGAGGCCACATGGAGGAGGGACAGGAGGGGAACAATCAGGCCCAGTCCTCCCTTGCTATCCCTCCCTCTCGTTCTCTCTCTCTCCCATGTACTTTTTTCTCCCTTTCCCTCTTCTTTTTTTTTTTTTCTCTTTCTCCCTTACTCTCGTTTCCTCTCTCTCCCGTCTCTCTCTGTCTCCTCTGTATCCAGCCTGCCAGGCTACACAGGTCCTCAGGGTGACTTGCTCTTGGCTCGGGTCCCTCAGCACAGAGCCCTCTCCTCTCCTTTACCCACCGCTTCCCCGCAACTCCTCCTCCTCCTCCTTTTGCTCCTGTCCCCCCCAACTCTCCCTCCACTCTCCTCTTTCCTTCTCCAGCACTCTCCCTGGAGGGAAGACGGTGAGGCCATCCAGTCCTGAGCTGTCCATCAGCAAGGGTGTTTACTTGCAGCGTGACAGGCCGACACATCTGGAGCGCATATTCACTAGTGTTCACACTCTTTCTCCCTCTCGCTCTTTGCCGGCCCTCTATATATCCTAACGCTGCCACCAGACACATTCCTCCAGCTCATTTCAGGGCCCTTTGTCGTCATTATGGCGAGCCCACCTCTAACTTTCATAAACTCACGAGAAGCACACACAAACACACACAAATACACGCACATGCAGGGATTTGTTTTCATCCATTTTTCCTCTTTCTTTCACCCCTCCAGTGGTTTTTCAGTTGCATGACAGAAATTGGAGTTAACCACCAGCAGGGGTGGGCTGAGGGGGCGGGCAGAGCAGTGATGGGGATGGGGGGCAAAAGTCAGCCGTCTCTCATCCATTTCTCTCTCTCCCCCTCTTCGTCTATCTGAATCTCTATCTCTTCACCCGCTTCCCTTTTTTTCTCTCTCTCTTTTCAGTGAGCGCAAACTAATTACAGCAGCTCCTCTGCTTCTTTTTGGAAACCCATGACTACTGGTCTAATGAAGTGACACTCTTTCTTCATCCTGTGTCTCTCTCCCCACTTACTCACTCACCTCCCACCCTGCATCCCACCCACCCACCCTGTCTGTTTTCCCAACATTCCTGTGCTGGTGTGTGACTGTGATGGCTTGTCATCTCGCAGGAATGTCCTGCTCTCCCACCTCGTCCCCCCGATTTGGCGTGAAGCATTTGCTCCTGGTTTCCGACTCTGCACATGTACACACACACACACACACACACGCTTGAAATGCTAGCTTTTAAAAAAAAAAATGTGTTCATGCAGATGGTGTCCATTGGGCTGCATACCTACCCTTGGCGTGCGGCCACAACAAGCACAGCCATTCTCAGATAGTCCCCAGCTTGTTTTTCAACTGTAGAAAGTGTGCACAAAGTTATTTTATCTTATGTTGCCTGTGGTAAAAAGAGCCATTTACTCTCTATGGTAAACCCAAGGAATTCTCTTGATTACGTTGATGACCAAATACGGCCAACTGGGGTGGTTTTTAAGGAAAAACATTTGTTTCATGCAGCTTTATTTATGCACTATATATCGACTATAAAAAAAAAACACAATTTGCAGCCCATAAACTGGGGTCAGGAAACATTATGCAAAATTAATTCTGAAGAGCATTATTGGCTTAGTATAACAAATTTTGGTTTTTCTATTACATTGAACATGGCTCCAGCTCTACATGTATCAAATAGAAGAGATTCTGTAATATGAAGCACATGTGTCATTAAGACAAGTTTCAGCTTGGAGAGGGACACATAATGACTTTCCCCGAGTCCAGGCATGTTTTATACTCTACTGTCTACATATGGTGAGGACTTATCAGAGGCCTAATGGCACACAGAAACATGCTACACTCAATGACCCGAGGGAGCACTTTCAATGGGAGGCAATAAGGGATAATATTGTGCGTAGGTTTGCATTTATGTCTGTGTGTGTGAGCGCACGCGACATAGTCTCCTGATTGGCATCATCCTCTGGAACAAGTCTGGCTCCTTCTAGATCCGGCTGACGTCTGTGCATGTGTGTGATTATTTGTCTGTGTGTGTATGTGTGTGTGTGTGTGTGTGGATGTGTAGGAGATATCACCAGGCTCTCATGTTTATTCAGCTCAACGCCTGGATGACCAGGACTTATCCGCTGTCCTGATTACCCTGCCTGGCCTGCCACCATTAATCCTTCAGAGACCTCAGGCCCCTTAAACAGCCCTATCTTACACACACACACGTAGAAACACACACTCAAAGCCACACATGCATTGTCAGTATATATATCAAGGACACATTGTATTCCTCATATACATATACATGGAATAAAACTGCACTTTTCTCATTTCTCTCTTTCCTGTTTTAGCAGCGTTGTCCTCAGGGCAGAGTGTCTGTCTCTTTGTGTACGAGAGTGTGTGTGTGTGTGTGTGTTTGTGTGTACCCTCTGTCATTTGGGCCTCTAGGAACCTTCCAGGCATCTCTCTAGGTCCCTAGTCCCTTTAATTCCCGGTGAATTGTGTGTGTGTGTGTATGAGAGAGAAAAAATGCAGAGGCAGAAGTGATTCAGTCTAATTTGTGCCACAGTATTTTCTTTATCAGCTCTTGTAAGTCTCTGTGAAGGCCCACATAATTATATTTTATGTTGAGTAAAAATTACTGCATTGTAGCTCTTTTCCCATAACAACCATATTTTTCTTAGGAGACACAAGGTTTTTCTGGTAAGGGGCCTGTTGGAGCAAACTGAGTGTGCAAGCATGTGTCTGCTATTGTGCATGTGTGTGAGCATGCATACATGTGTATTCAGGACACCGGGGTTCTTTTCAGTAATAGTCACTGGGCCAAGGGATAATATTGACCATGGCTGTGTTCCCTATTCTGGTTTTGCCCATAATAAATGATGCAGATTAGAAAAGTAGAAACACATTGGGCTGATAAGTAGCCTTTGGAGCTCGCCTGCCATGCCATTGAGGAAGAAGGAGGGGGCTTTCTCACTTTGCCTCAATTCTAAAGTATTACAGTGACTCAAGGGCAGAGACGCTGTGTGTGTGTGTGTGTGTGCGTGTGTGTGAAGTTTTAACTGTGGTCTGTGTACGTTTAGAGTGAGCGGGTGGTGAGGGTGTTTGGACTTAGAAGGAATGGCGATGGTGTGTGTTGCCAAGTCCCATTTGAATATATACACAGTGGGGAACCCTCTCATTATAAACAGAAGCTCATACTCGTGGGTGTGCATGCGTGCACATAAAAACACACATGCACACAACACACACAGAGGATGGAGACTAAACGCTGGAACTAGTACAGCTGGAATAAGAACATGGATAGTTCATATGTTGAGGAAAATGAAGCGAAAGTTGAAAACTTTGAGTGTGTGTGTTGGGAGGATATTTGTTTTAATGCGACTCCACTTGCCATCTTCATATAGTCTTTATGAGTTGAAACGCCTGTTGACACATAATGTTGCCTTTATCTTTCACTGTTTGACTCTTTCTACCTTTCCACCTCATTCCCTTCTTCCTTTTGTTTCATTTACATTGGGAGGGCCCACTTGACCACCTGAGCAGACACACACAGACAAACACACACACACACACACTGCACAGGCACACTGAGTCGTCTCCTCTGACATCGCTCCCTCTCTCCCCTCCTGTCCCTGTCTTCTCCTTTTTCCCATAACAAATAACAGCGCAGAATTCCCCTCACTTCTCTCCTGGGGAATTTTCATTACCGCCCAGTCCCCCTGCCCAGAAGGACTCCCCGCCTTGAACTGTTCAACAGCTGTGGTGTGGACACTCTCTTCCAAAACAGGCCCACTGTTCACAAACACCCGCCGGGCTCAGGGTGGGGACTCTGTGTCAACCTCCACAGCTCCAGAGACTGAGCTTCCCTCGCATGTGGCCCACCCCAGGGCCCCCTCGCCTGGGGAGAGAGAGGCCTGACGCTGGACCCTCACCTCTCCTTGTGTTAGATTGAGAACAGCTTTCAATAGGCCATATGTACATGTCTATGTACAGGAGAAGAAAGTTGTTGAAGGAGAAATTGCATTTATTACAATTTTGGCCATTATTTCTGTTCATGTTCTCTGGATAAACCCCTCCCCCAAAAGGTTTTTGTCCAATCATAGCTCAGCAAACATAACTAGACACAGTATGTCTGTCAAGCCTTGGATTTGTCTTCATGTTGAAGAGGTGTGCAAAAAGGAATCGATTTGATTGTGTGATTACCAAGTTTACTACCAACAACATTAACAGAGCATTCCCTCTACAGCCAAGAGTTGACATGACACCATTATGTTGGTACACTCCATATGTGCTGGGTGAGAATGGGAAGCTTTACACCAAGCCAGATTTCAAATATCTTAATTAACCTGGTGAGGACCATGTTATTATCACCAACAGGGATAATGGCCGGCTTTCAAATAAAGTAATAAAATGAGACAATAGGTCTATAAAGCAGATAGATAGATAGATGGATGGATAGATAGATAGATGGATAGAGTCTCTGCCCTTAGCAAGAGTAAGGCGAGGTGCTGTAATCAAAGGCGATTACTCATCGCATGCTGTGACGCCCCACAGTCAAATGCAAAGCAGCTTAAATTAAAACACACTTCATTTGAATAGATGAAAACTACATGGGAGATGAGTCGCCTTGTATCCCCGCCTGGCGACATTCATTTCTGTCGGATCAGCAGAATGTGATTTGCTGGCTGGAGGGGTTTTCATAGAGGTGGCAGCGTGTTTGTTGGCTTCTCTTAGAACTGTGTATATGTGAGTCTGTGTGTGTGTATGTGTGGTGTGTGTGTGTGTGTGTGTGTGTGTGTGTGTGTGTGTGAAGCTCCTATCGCAAGTCTTCTTTGGAAGAAGTTAGAAACACTTGGCAGCAGTGACAGTGGAAGTCCCCAGCACTTGGCCGCAGCCGTGTGTGTGTGTGTGTGTGTGTGTGTGTGTGCATGTAGGAAACGGCCCATTTGAATGTACTGGAACTGGGATGGGATCAGTGTGTGGGAGGTATTTTGTTCATATACCAAAAATGAGATTATTAAGAAGCAGACAATGCTTGACCACAGGAACACAGCATGTTCCCATCTTACATCAGTGTCACAGTTCATTTGTGAACTTTAAGGGAGAGTTCGCTGCAAAATGGGAATTCGGTCATTGCTTCAAACATTAAGTTCTCTTCTCAACACCCTGTCAGTCAAAATTCACCAATGCCTTAAGAAACAGCAATGAGTAAGGAACAAGTCATCTGACAGTACTTGTCTTTCTCCAAAACCATCTATAAATAAACTGCAACAAGGCAACACAAAGAACAACACAATAACACAGAGGAATATATAGAAAAAAATACGGATGTTTTATCTCAGTGTAATTGTTTGGCTGCAGCACATTTGGCTTATTAGGTTTTGGGGGCAATTTGATTGATTTGTATGTATTTTGGGAGAGGGTGCTTCCACTAGTTTTATAAAAGGCTGAGAAGACACAATATATTAGTCAAGTTTCCAACCAAATATACTACAAATTGTCAATGAACATCCAGAAAACTGGCAAAAGACAATGCAATATATATAATGTGTGTTTCCATCTGAGATTTTGCAAAGACGTAATTTGTGCAGTACAGTTCTACACTGCATTAGATAAGTACGGCATCCATAAACTACACGTCCCAGAATGCAGGTGTGATGGCATCTAGCTGCTAAATGTCAGTAGGTAGGCAGCCTCTGAATATCATATTTGTGCATTGGTGGGCAGGGCACAAGAGGTTTTTCTTACTTTTTATGTGGGAAAACCATGTTAAACCAAACACCTTTAACCACACCACTTTCCTTTTGGACATAATCCTGTCACTCTTAGCCCAGTTATCATTTGAGAGAATCAGGTTTGAGGTTGAACTTGTGTGTACAGGATGCTCTCAGAAGCCAGTGGGAGGTACAGCTATGCAGTCAAGTGGTTTATTTGGTTGGGAGACACCTGGCCGGAGCGGAGGAGCTCGAAACACTATAAGGCTGCTGCTCGTGACCTCTCCCCCTCCTCCTCCCTCCCTCTCCCTCTGTACTCTTCTCTCCGGTGGACTGTTTTGCTGCTGTCCCCCCCGTCTGTCCACATTCCATTCGCCAGGATACCTCTCCATCCTGTCCCAGAGGAGTGTGTCCGTCTCTGTGTACATGTGAGTGTGTATATGTATGTGTGTGTGTGTGTGTGTGTGTGTGTGTGTGTGTGTGTGTGTGTGTGTGTGCTGAAGAAGGTGGCCTACAGGCCTAGCCTCTGGTCACTTTATTAAAGTGTGTTTTAATTTACTCCTGTGCTCCTGTGAGCCCCTGCATCCTGACACACACACACACACACACTCACGCACACACACACACGCAGCAGCCCCTCCTGAGACATGGCTTATTAACTCCGCTCCTGTCTGTCAGAGAGTTGTTGGGGGGGCCGATACTTCCGAACCACATTCCTCAGTGTGGTCTGGTCACGTTGATTTTTGCAATCCTTTTATTGCAGTCACATAGTGAGACACACACTGTCGTACAGATGGACAACACACAACTTAAACATCCATAAATCTTCATGGCGATATGCGCATACACACATCCTCTATAAACATGCAGACGTATAGTTATATGGCCCTCCGTGGAGTCTTTGTAGGGTCAGACCCAGAGCTCAGCCAACAGCAGCAGGGCTACATTTGTTACCCTACCAATTAACATGGTGATAATTGGTTAAATACCACTTAGCAATAATCACTGTGTTTGGCAACACAATTACTGCAAAAATCTGATTTGCTCTGCTTCAGAGATCTAATAGAAAGCATATGACCCTAGAGGACTTTGAAGAAAATGATCAAATAATTTTTTTTGTACTTTGTAATTGACAAAGTTTTGCCATGACCTGCATATATCTACAGTTCTGTATATCTCTATCTCCTATTTCATCCATAATTTATGTCTCTCACTGCCCCCCTGCACATTATTTCCTGAGCCTCTCTTCTGTCTCAGTATTAAATATGGAGGGAGGAGCTGGAGCCTGTCTCAAAGGAAGGGAGACAAGTCACGTTGGGCTATCCTAAGGTCCTGGTGTGTGTGATGCTGGGGCCTCGGGCCCTCAACCTCGTCTCACAGCAGAGGCTTCGGGGCACAGCCAGAGGGGATTTTCTGTGTACGTTTGCAGCTGTGTGCTTGTGTGTGTGTGTGTGACACTGTTTCAATCTACTGGGGACTTAGCAGACCTAAGCAGCATAAAATAGGATGCGTGCGGTGCATGGTTTTATTTGTATATATCTGTGTATGCACATGAGTGTGTGTCGCCATGGCAGCGTGTGTGTCACTGAATGTAGAGTGACAGAACTGGCCTGTTTAACATGTGTCACTTGTGAGTAGCTTGTGAAAAATGTATTAAGAGTGTGGAAGGGCCAGCTGGGGTAAGAAAGGACCAGGGGAGTGAGATAGAGGGAGGGGAGGCAGGAGGGAGGGAGTCAGGGAGTAAGGGGCACAGCTGTAGGGGATTAATGCCCAGAGTGGAGGAGCTGGAGCTGGAGCCCAGGAATGTTCCCCAGCGCCCCCTCAAGAGGGAGGTGAAGAGGGAGGGAGCACAAGGAAAGACAAGATCACGGGCCTCAGATGTGCCCTGCACTGCACAGGCTTTACGTACACTATGTTTGTCGGAGAAGAGGAGGGGGCCAGTATTTCATCCTTGTCAGTCTTATCCACTGTCTCAATCTACCCCTGCTACCTCCACCTCCACCCCACCCACTCCTCCTCCTCAGGCACTTTGGCAGTGATCAGCCCCAGTTCACAAGACTCCTCTCAGCGCTGATCCTCCCTGCCTGCTTTCTGTGTCACATTCTTTGTCTTGTGAGCGCTGTGATTTATGGATGGACACAGGAAGCAGTGTGTGCGTGTAATTGCATGGTTACAGTCAAGAGTGAGGAGAGGGGAATCTATCAAACGTCCCGAGGCTGTCACCAAAATATCGATCAATTTTTTTCCTCTCATGATCGCTTTGCTTTGTGTTCGTCGAGTTCTGAGTGGCAGCCCGAAGCTACAAGGACCGTATGAAATGATAAACAGAAATTTAACAGAGCAAGGCTTCAAGCGAGAAAGTCTGTTTGTCTTTTTGAAACCTCCGTGAGATTTATTGGCCTTTGTTTTGTGCAATCGCAAGCTCAAAACTGTATTCAGCCAAGTCTGGACTTCTCACTCCCACTCGGAGGAGTTCGGGCGATAGTGGTGTTGTGGCAGAATTGGTCTCCTCCTCCATAGTCATGCCCTCCACCACCTCTTTTTCACAGCCGTCCCCTCTTTGTTTCTTTGTGGACTCTGGAGCCTTCTCCTCCTGTCACTCCGTCCGAACTCCCGGCGTTGACAGTTGTCAGGGCCAAACCGCTCATTTCCCCGTGACGTGTTCAATGGGCCTGCACTGATCCCCACTGACGACTCTGAAGAGATGACCGCGGCGTCGGAATGGAGCGCCTGTCGTCGCGACTGTAAACCTGTCCGTCCATCCTCCTGCTTGTTCACCCGTGTCTCTCTTCCTCCCATTTGGAAACCACTCCACCTGGTTCGGACAATTACCCCACGTCCACTCGTCTCGTCGCTGCCTTAACTCCTCTTCCAGCCACTTAAGTTGTGATGGGCTAAAAGGGATGCTTCAGCCACCGCCTGGCCCCAGCACTGTTATTAGATGCTCAGAGTTTTGTTGACAGCCCGTAAAAAAAGCTGTACCCTCTCATTGTGTGTCTGTATGTGTAAAAGTGTGTTAAAAACCATACTCCGCCTCAATGGAATTTACCACAACTGCTGGGTGTCCGTCCATTAATGTCTCCGCATGTGTTTAAGCCCTCTGGATCTGTCCTTTCTGATAACCACTTCCTGCTGAAATTATTTGCACAACTGAAAGAGAAAGGGAAGTGTCTCGAAGCCGCCATCCCGCCCCGCGCACCTCGTCCTGCCACCAAGTGCAAGCTCAAACACTCTCTTCCCAGTCTGCAGCAGGGTGGGGTGAGACGGCGGGCCAGCCAGGAAGGAGCACGGTCTAACAGGGATACAGGTCTAAACACATCACCACCCAGTCACTGAGGCTAACACTCAATCCTCTCCGCCTCAGAAGACCTGATACACTTCAGGTGCAGAACACACATTTAAATTTACGCACGCACATTTACGTCAAAGAATATTCTTTCCGATGCACACACACACATAAACACAAAGTTATGCTTCCTCTCACTGTCATTAGGCATGAGAAGGACTTCAAACACCAGGTGATATCATAGCAGCCTGGGAACAAAACAGCGCAGTTTCCTTAATCTTCACATGACTTCTCAGCACTTAGCCGACGCTTAATTGCCAGGGAAGGTTTTTTAACATCTGCTTTTATTCAATAGTCTTTATTGGCATGAGTCACCCTCTACGCTCCTGCCAGCCGCTTTCTACACCCAGCATCATGCGTTAAAAAAACAGAGGAGGAAAAACAGAATTTAACCAAAATTCCTGCACACAGAGTGATTGATAAATAAATAAGGTACAAGTCAGTACTTCGCGGGCACTTAGTCGCTGGAGCAGCAGGGTTTCATGATTCCAAAGCTATGAAAAAACGGGAGGATAACAAGGGCAGTGAAATGCTGTGCTGCTATATTTATGGGGTAATCATTAAGGGGAAATGCAATTTAAAGAGGGCGGATGGAACTTTGGGGTTTGCTTGTTGCTCCTGCAGACGCAATGCATTGTCGTCTCATATAACCTATTTTTACTTGTCTCGCTAATGTGTAATCTTTGATAATTATTTCTGGGGGCGTTTTGTCTTTATTAAATAGTAGACAGTAGAGAGATGACAAGAAATGAAGGAGAAAGACAGGGAATGCAAACTTGAATCAGGGAACCAGAGAATCATATATAGTAATATAAGATTGCAAAGGGATTTTTATGATCTCCAAACTTTCAGGGTCCTGCTAAAACATATATTTACCAAACTGCAAGATAAAAATCCTGTTCTAATTTCATATTTAAAATAAATTTGACAAAGTGTCCTCAATAACCTTATATAACCCGGCTCCACTATAAGCAAACCCAAAAAGTCTGAGTTTCAGACTGTGCAGAAGACAGCAGCCTGCATGGCGTGATAAACTGTTATCGGCCTGAATGGGGATCAGTAATTATTGTCCCCCATGAAGAGCCAGATAAAACTGGTCAGATTCTTGTCTTCAGACACAGCTGAGGGTCCTCTGTGACACTTTTTATGCTGCTGTTATAGGACATAGTCAGTAAACCACTCAAACCTGTGGTTAGTTTGAGTTAGTGATGCTTTTCTTGTGTGTATGTGTGTGTCTGTGTGTGTGTGTGTGTGTGTGTGTGTGTGTGTGTGTGTGTGTGTGTGTGTGTGTGTGTGTGTGTGTGTGTAAATCTGTTGCAGCAGTGGTCAAAGCAGAGCCAGGATGTCACCATGACCTGGTCACTATGTGGGATCATGACTGAGGAAGGGAGGGAACATGGAGAGAGAAAGAGAGATTAAGTCAGAGAGGTTTGGGTGAAGCGCTTACGTCAATGCAAAAAAATAAAATAAAATCTGCAAACAAATATTCACTTCACAAAATATAACTGCAGCACTTATGTTTTTGCTCCCATTTTTCAGGAGTGTATATAAAAGATGTCTGACTTTTTCTATGCACACAAAAAGCTTATTTCTCTCGAATTTTGTTCACAAATCTGTGTTAGTGAGCACTTATATTTTACTAAAATAATCCAGCCCCCTGACAGATGTGGTGGATCAAGATTATTACACAGGTGTGTCTTGGGCTGGTCACAATAAAAGACCCTCTAAAATGTGCACTTTTATTTTGAAACATTTTGACATTTATTAACTGTGGAATTAACATGACTAGGGCCACAGATGTGCATTTTTGGTCACAGATACGCCAAAGAACAGGAATGTTGGCTCGCTCCTCTTCAGTGGCTCTGCAAAGTCACTGGATATTGGCAGGAAATGGAACACGCTGTCGAACACGGCGATCCAGAGCATCCCAAACATGCTCAGTGTCTGGTGAGTACGCAGGCCGAGTAGGGACTGGGATGTTTTCAGCTTTCAGGAATTGCGCACAGATCTTTGCAGCATGGGGCCGTGCACTATCATGCTGCAACACGAGGTGATGGCAAACCGCGAGCAAACCGCCACATTTCAGAGTGGCCTTTTATCGTGACCAACCCAAGGCACACCTGTGCAATAAGCTGCCTAATCAGCGTCTTGATACGCCACACCTGTCAGGTTGATAGATGATCTTGGCAAAGGAGACATTCTCTCCTCTTGTGTGCGTAAAGGTCTTTAATTCAACTCGTAAAACGTGAGCAAAAACATTTTTTATTATTATTTTTGTTAAGTGTATATAATAAAGTATATTGCATGTAGACAGCAATTACAGGAACAGTCTAATCATGGCTTAGCTACGTACTATTAAAAGCAATGTTTGGGGACGGTATTGTTTTCTTTAGCCTTTAGTCCAAAACCAGAAAACATGGCCGACCTGCCCTGACATTTCGGCCCGTCTGCCTGCACAGAGAGCAGCTACGCACACGCCCCTTGACTCGGGTTGTGAGTTGCAGGTTGCGGTGACAGATGGGTCAGAATTACAAGTGGTGTGTGGATTGTGTGCGTCAATACAAAACGTCTCTATGATGATCTGCATATGACAATTATTCTTAATAAAGGACCATGCAAATTACAGAAGTTTCTCAGGTGAGACAACAAAGCAGGAGGGCGCTGGGAGAGGCCTTGAAATAAGGAAGAAACCCAGAAAAAAACAGGAGCGTTTGCAAGTGTGTTTCTGGACGGTATCAGAGTTTAGGGTATGTTAATATTGTTGCATTTACAACCTCACCCAACCATCATACTTGGTTATGTATAACATTAGGATTAGCTGGTTCTGCACTACAATATAAGAACAAGGCTATTTCATTATTTCCATGTCTTTAAATGGGTCACCCATGGTGGATGCAACATGGATCCAACCAGCACTGTTTCCACTGTTAAACTGGAAATCCGGGACAAACTTATCTTTAAGATAACGTCCGATATTTATTCCATTAATTGCAATAGAAATCCATCTCACCCAGAAATACCTGATACATCTGGCAAGTCTGTGATCTGACACTGAGCCAAGGAATTTTGTGCAGTGAAGAAAAAACAAGGAGAGACTGATAAAAGGGGAAATGATCTTCAGGGGAAAGGTTAAAACAGACCAAAGGATGGAGTGTCTGGGTGTAGAGGGGAAGGTGTCTTACTTACTGACAGAAAAAGGGGACAAAATAAGTGAAGACAGAGAGAGAAGAGAAGTTTTAAAAAAAGGATGGTAAAACTGAGAGGAGGAAAAAAAGAAGGAATCAGAGGAGTTGGAGGCTTTTGGGTGGAGTGTTTTTAGGTGTCTGGCTGTAACAGCATGGGTCTCTCCCCTGACACCTCTACAACTTATCATCCCCGCATTCCTGCACAGGGACACTCCCCTGCCCACTGACACTGTGTGTGTGTGTGTGTGTGTGTGTGTGTGTGTGTGTGTGTGTGTGTGTGTGTGTGTGTGCTGTTTTAAGTGAAAGGGCACGTTGGCCTCCCTCTCTCAGGACATCTGGCTGCAGAAAGAGGGTTTGTGTTAGACATGTTTATGTATGTGTGAGGGAGAGAGAGAGAGAGAGGGAGAGAGAGCAAAATGAAAGAGAGGCATAAGAGAACAGCAACATACAAAGTAAGAAAGAGAAAAAACTGTATTGTCAGTGTGTCGCAAACACACATTTCCCCTCACCACCTTAGCAAGGCCTTAGGTTGCGGCAGAGAGTACAGAAAACATCTCAGGGATTTCCTGCCATTCAAATCAGCCCCCGAGTCCCCTCTCCACTCCAACCTCGCATTCTGTCCACCTCCTTGAAACTCTCGAGGTGTGGGCTGTGGCTGCGGACCCTCGTTAATTCATTAAGGCATCCAGTCTGTGTGTGTGTGTGCGTGTGTGTGAGGCAGGACAGAGGAAGCTCCCTGTGAACTTTACTGATTACAGCAGAAGTGATGTGTGTTGTTACAGCGGCTCGGTAGACAATGCCATGTTGTGCAATGACAGAGGTGGAACTGCAGCTACTGTCTCTCTGACCTGCTTTTATGTCAGAAGCAGAGTTAGTTGCCCAAATAATAACTGGTTATATTGCAAAGAATAGAATTCCTTGAAATATTTTCGTTTTATCTACCAACCAAAACCAACCAACCGAAAATCAAATCTACCAAAAATCTACAAGACCTTCACTGAATGGAGGAATCTGAGTTGAGGAATATGTCAAGGTCCCTCAGACATACTTCCCCTTTGGCTTAAGATGAGTAGTGACTAGTGAGCTTAGGTGATCTTAGTATTAGTGTAAGTATATAGTACCTAGTCCAGTGTCTGAATAAGGAAAATAAGAAAAAAAAAAAATCAAAGTTGGAAGGACAAAAAACTAATTACAATCCAGTAAAACAAACAAATACTTAACAAGTACTTTGTATCATTTGTATTGAAATTGAGGGCTGCAATTTCAAGTGAAAGTTTGAGCCTGCGACTTCTTTTCGATTTGATATAATATGATGAAGTTGACATTTCTCTAACTCTCTGGCTGAACAAAAGAACCCCTGCAGCATCTCAACAAAAACCAACTGAAGACAAATTTGTGTTTTAATATGTAGAAAATAATTGCAATTTAAATCACTATTGCAATATTAGTCTGAAAAAAATCTGATATACATATTTACTCAGCTCCAGCCTCATCTTTACTCAAACAACAAATCTATCTACTGTACCGCATTGCAGAGTAACCAAGAGGTGTGATTGAGAGTTTGATTTATGTGGGGTTATAATGTGAAAATATGTGCAAAGTCTTCTACCTGTATGAAAGTTAATAGGGGATTTTATTCTTTGTAACCCCGCCAGCTCCAGTGTTTCTCCTCATTGCCCCGGAGTGTCGAACGCTGTGTTTCTTTGAGCCACTGGCTGGCTGCTGTCAACATGTGGCTCGTACAGTCACCAGAGCCGGAGGGCACAAAAAGCTCTGATGGAACCGCTGTTGGCACAACAGAGGGCCGGGGGAGTGGGTGGCTCTGTAAAGTTATCTCTTTGAAAGGAAAGTGTGTGTGTGTGTGTGTGCGAGCGGTTGTAGCTACAGGGAGTGTGTGTTGTTTTACGAGCGCTCTTTCCCATCTCGCCCGCCTCTAGCTTTGCTTTTAGACTGTGATTAATAGGAGCTTGGGAAGGCCATCAGAGAAATGCAACTTTGCACAACTATTAAATGTTTGCTGTGCTCTGCAGGAGTGAGTGCAAAACCTCTTCTGCTGTTAATTTGATCAGTTTGTGTAAAACATTAGCACAGTAGTATGTTTAAGCGTGTGACGTAACTGATAGATTTGAAACAGTCTGGCGTATGAGAGATATCAGGATGCTACATTTCCTCTTGTGCTCTTAAATGAACATGTGCAAACAGACTTGAAGTTGCAGTACAGCTGTTGGCACTTTGACTAATTGCTGGACATTGTCTTCTCCTACTCAACTCTGGTCTATCCTGTGTGTCTGTGCATGGATTTGTATTTGCAAATGTGTATATGTTTGTGCAAATATGAGTGTGTGTGTGTGTGTGTGTGTGTGTGTGTGTGTGTGTGTGTGTGCCAAGCCCTTGTGCCCTCCCCTGTGCCCTCCCCTGTCTCCACGCCTGGATGCTAACCGCTAGTGAAGGCTAGCCAATTATCCCCAATCAAGCTACCCTCTCTGGAACTGGCGCGAGAGGAAGCTCCCACTAGAGCTTATACTAGTCATTATGGGGCACATCCTGACATTAACTTTCTTCTTTTCCTCCTTGACTTCATCTCTCCTTATTCTTTTCTTTCCTCTCCTTTCTTTTCTTTTTTTCTGTCTTTCTTTCTTCTCTCCTCCTCCTCTCCTCCTTTCTCTCACTTTCTCTCCCTCCTGCCCCCCCCCCCCTCGACTGAAGGCCCGACGCAGCCATTGCTGAAGCGAAGCAGCAATCAAACACGCAAACTAAAAGCACATGGGTGCTAATTCATGCCTTCCTAATAATGCATTAAGGAAAATTTGGGGTTGATGACGGAGGGAAGAAGCGTCGGCCATGCGCGTCGTCATTTGCAGAGGAAGAATGTGTGTGTTTTCGTGTGTCAACTGGAGATGCAGAATGCCTGGCATTGCTCGAAGAGATTGTGCGTATGTACCTACAGGGAATAGGGCAGGGAGGCAGTGAATTCTGGGAAATGTCACCCGCCCCCCACCACACACACACACAATCACACACACACACTTTTCCTCCCCTCAAGAGACTGAGAGACAGATTGGACTGAAATCAACTCAGGTAATTTACCCACAAACAGACAGTGATTACATCTCTCTCTGTCTGTATTTTTACTTCTTTTTTTTTTTCACTCTCAAACTTTCTAAAAAATCTATGCTCCGGGACCTAATTTGCAGTCCTTAGACCTGGACAGTCCGAGAGCTCCACATGTTTGATGTGAACTGTAGGGTGACATTGCCTTGTCTGTGCTCTGCCAGATGAGCAGGCAGCCAGAGAGAGAGCGGGCGAGGTGTGGTGCCTGTAGGTGATCCACTTCATTCTGCTCCTGTCTTGTCGTGACAGGACCGGCATTAAATGGAAGCAGTCAGTGACGGAGCAGTGACAGGCCCAACCCTCCACCCTCCCCCTGGGTGTGTGTGAGTGTGTGTGTGTGTGTGTGTACAAGCCAGTGTGCAAGCTTCCATATGCATTTTTCTGTCTCTCACTGGGACCTGACAACTGAATGGCACTTTTTCCCGCTGCTCATCAAGCGGTGGCCATGTTATGTTAATGACAGATGTAGCTACGCGCAATAAAATGCACTTTCATTTAATTTCCATATATAGTACTTATGTGTCAAAGAGCAGGAGGTGTGTGCAAAGGTACACACTCGAGATCAGCTTATCAATCATCTCGATCGTGACTCCATTTTGAAAATTTTCACCACATATACAAGTCATGGAGGCTTACGTTTTGCACCAATCAGCTGGTGCCTGTGAGATCAATCAAAAGGTGAGAGTCATCAAAGCAGATGACAGCTGATAAAAAACACTCAATACACGCTTCACATGCAGCCTCATAGCAATATACGTATGTGTGTGTGTGTGTGTGTGTGTGTCTCCCCTCTTGCTCTCTTGTCTCTATCTCAAGCCAATTAGGTGTGTCTTTTAGTCCAGATTTGGAGTATAAGTTGAACATCAGCTCCCTTCATCGTTGAAAGGCGCATCTCAAATTAGTGAGCACCCCCCCACCAAACACACACACACACACACACACACACACACACACACACACACACCCCTCCTTCTGCCTATCCTATCACCATCTTTCCCTCCTTTGCTCCTGTGAAGACAGAGGCCCCTGAGGCCCTGAAATGTCTCCACACGCTGGAAATTGAATCAAACGGCATCAATCAGGACACCCCTTTTTTTCCTCCCCCCTTTCACTCCTTCTTCCTCTCCCCTTTCTCTTTTTTTTTTTTTGTCTGTGTTTGGTGTCTCTAAGCAGTCTGCCAGGGTATATAAACAGCACCACTAGGAAGCACAATTGCATATGAAGTAAAACAGCAGTACTATAAAGGATGTGTTAAGGCTGCTGATGCTTTGAATTAGTGTTCGTTCATCTAAGTCAAATTGCAGGCGGCACTTTTTATTTTAAGCATTCGATCGGCCCGGTGTCTTATAAACACCGTCCCGCTGACACATACACAAACACACACACACATACACACACAGTGATATTATTATCCTCCTCTTCTGTGGCTCTATGCTGTAAAATGAGTTTGCCCCAACTCCATTAAAACCCGCGCCAGCCTCTCCCCTGACGCTGCCGCCCTATTTGCATGTGCTAGTGAGCCACTCCACGGAACAAAGGATCTCCTCTCTTCCTCCTCTCCTCCTTCACTCCGTCCCACTGGAATGCGCGATAAGTGGGCAGATGACATTCACGGAGAAAGACTGCAATAAAGTGACTCTCCCTCCATCCCTTCCTCTCCCCCCCTTTTTTTTTCTCTTCTTCGATCACTCCCTCGTCTCTGTGCCACCCCATCAGAGGCAGAGAGGGGATATTGCGAATGACACGGGCAAATCAGCAGTAAATGGGCGCTAATTTGATTGACATCTGGGCTGCTGTCACCGAGGCGGGCGAGGACAGGCCCCAGCCAGCAGGCAGCGAGCGGCGTTTACCCAGTGCACAAAAAGCCAGCTTTCAACTAAATCACTTCTTGTCCGGTGGGCCCTGCCTCCTCGTCCCTCTCTCCCTTTTCTTCGCTCCTCCCGTATCTCCCTCCCCACCTCCCGCCACCCACCACCGACCGACTTGCCAGATTCTAATTGCGTGTGTCCTTCCTCTCAGTGCAATTTTCCCATTACCGCCACAAGAGCAGCCGCACAGCTCATCTGAAGCGAGGTTGTCTCCGAAATATGTACCTCCAGGTTAACCCTTCGCTCGCCTCGCAGAGCCTCCTGGAAGCACAGGCTGCACGGTGGAGGGGGACAGCGTGTGTGTTGTGTTTGTGGTTCTACTTTTGTTTGCTTTTGTGCAGTTTGGCTCACAGTTGTTAATACTGGACTGTTATCCCTTGTCAGCAAAATAAATCAGTGGGATGTGTGTTAAAAATAAAACTTCTTTGTTTTTTCTTTTCATGTGCTGCTGCCGCTGTCTCCTCATTCCAAAGGTAAGTTTCTTTTCTGCTCTTGTCCTCCCTGACACGTAAGCGATCGAGCCTCAGAGATCGCCGCTGTTGGCTCTCATGTGAGGTGCGGCATGGCTAAAAGGCACCAACGCGCATGTTGACTTCTGTGCCACATGCACATTCATCTCCCGTCACAATCAAAGCATGTTTAATTCAAAGAATCAACTCTCTCTAATCCTCTGCTTCTCTTTCTCTTCGTTTCTCCCCCCCCCCACACACACACTTCTTTATTTATGTCTGTGATGTTGGATTGTGCCAAAAGCAATGCCCAGGGCAAACAGCAGAGGCACCCATGGCAATGAAATGCTAATAAGTGCTGTGTCATTTCAACACACGCAATTCACAAGGGTTTTTTATTGTGTGTGTGTGTGTGCACGCACAGGCATGTGAGTGTATGTGCATGAGTTTGTGCATAAGCTAAATGTCATTGTGTAAGTCAAATAAAATACATGAAGTGTAACATGTTATTGATTCTCATGAAGCAAACATAACTGTGACACAAATACACAGACCCCATTTTTTAAAACTTGTCCTCCCTCAACGCCACGAGGTCTTTACTACTTTGCACAAGTGAAATGTCATTTTCCTCAGTCACAGTGAGTTTGTTTCCTCCTCATCTGTGCTTTTATATGTTATTTGGCGACTTGCATAATTGCACATTCATCCACTTTAAATCTGACTGCAAGTCAACTGTGCGTCCGACTGACCATTCAAAAATCACACAAATCCTTTTTTAAAATCTATGTTGACTCATTTTTTGTGGACTCATGCATTCTTTAATACAGTTAGTAACTTAGTTTTCCTTTGATTGATCAGCTGGTTGTAGCAACAGCTTGTTTCTGCCTCTGTTGGTTAACTCCTTTTACAGCTGTCTGAGGGCAGCAGGTAATTCTTTCAGCATCTAATCTCGCTGACAAACAAAGTGCAATTATGCGCACCAGCTCCAAAGATCAAATCAAGCACAAGCACCAGCGGGTTGATGCAAAAATGACCATTCAAACTTGCAGAGAAGTTGAAACAGTTTCCCAGCTTATACACTGTCAGTCATTATGAGGGCTGGAGACTCTAGCACCACCATGAACACCGTTTTCTCAGATTCATGAAAAAACCGAAAGACAATTAAAGCTTCTCTCTCAGTTCTACATCAGTGAACTTGCTCAGGACCACCTATTCCCATACATCCACTGTCCACATCTTCATCCAAAAACACCAGGCTTAGTGTTGGAGGAGGAGATGAAGCTGCATGCTTCATCACCTTCCTTCCAACACATCTGGCAAAAGTAGCACCTGAAGCATATTTTTTTTTACTGCAATAAAGTTACAGTAGATAGGTAGTTATAGTAATTAACATGATGTGGTTGTATAGAATCATGACTAATACAATTGCCTTAAATTTTATAATGACATTATCCAGAAACTAAAGACAAAATGTGCATCATAAACTGGGTGACTAAAGGCGTGCTCAGTTGTATGTTCAGTGTTATTATTGGATGTAGACACCACCAAAAGCAATTTAACGTAACCTTAATAATCACTTGGGTAAAAAGGGAGCATTACAATTTCACTCTGGTCTAAGCCTGTGATTCACAAAAACACAACTCCAGAACTTATGGTGGTGGAACGAAATCACTCTGCTTTATTAACTAAATTTAATAAAAGCATGTACTATCTCTGTTCAGATGGCAGTGGCTTGAACAGTTAATTAAAAGCCACGCGTTCACACATACGTTTTTATGTATGTGGAATATCTTTACACCACTGATCCACATTACTGCTGAGAAGCTTGCTTAATATTCAACCTTATATCTTATTTCTCAGACTCCCTAAACTTAGTCTGTATTTTAGATCTTTAAATGACTTATTTCTGATGTTTTTGTGGACTCATACAAACAGATGCCTTATTTGTTAATGAGCACTGAGGAGCTCTGTTTGGCCTCGTGGTGTTGGCCCTGACACTGACCTGCAAAGACGACACTGTTCTTCATTGTCTGTGTGCTAGCTTACTGTCACACTTTATGTAATAACAGTACACGGCTTGTGCGTCTGCAACAAGGATGTTCGGGGACTCATTGCCCTGGGGCCAAACATGCACACATACATACTGTATATGCAGACACATGCCATTAAAGCAATACAACCATGTTTTCGCTTTGTAAAAACTCTGCTCAGCATATTGAGTACTCTGGACTTTTTTTTTTATTTCAAGAGAGGTGGACGAGATAAATCCGGTATGTGAGCGAGCGAGGAAACAAGGTTGTCCATTAGTCAGCTGCAGTGATAGTCTAAAGAAGCCACCCCTGGCCCTTAATGGCTTCTCGGCAGTAATTGCTCCACTACCTCCTCTGTTCCTATTCACCACTACGTGACATGCTTTTGCTGGAGCCACTGCTGTACATGTCCACATCCTAGTTATAGTCAAAGCATCTCTGAGGAGCATTGTGCTTTATAAATATCGCTCTAATAAAAAGGGTCCAGGTAAAGATGGGACTCTGAAATGAAAGGTCTTTTTTGCTGCCTCCGTCTCTTTCCTGCCCTCTACCGCATTTCTTAAGCTCGCTCCTCACCCTCTCCTTTACTCTCTCGGCTCCAAGCTGCATTGATGTAGAAAGTTAGAGGCTCTCAGTGTGTGAAGGGCCACGTTCCTCATGCCTGCTCTTCAGATACACGCAGGAGTGCACCTAATGGGCTGGATATGCTAAATGTTTTGGGGACTCTTCAGGTTTCTTGATAAAGTTCTGACCCCTTTCCTTATCGTCACACAATGAAACAGCCTACTTCTCCGAGCAGGTTGTGTCACTGTAAGGGCCCTTATACTTATGCGATGTGTGTGTGCGATATGGAGAGACGGGAAGAGAGAGACAGGGATGAATGGAGAGTCTCACAGGTCTTCCAACTCAGCCCAGGTTAATGGAAACCATTATCACACACAGCCACTCTGTCTGTACAATCACAGCCTCTCTCTCAGAGGGAGGCACTTTGTCACACACTCATGCACACGCAAACACACACACACACACACACACACAAATGCACAAACGCAGAATATATTTGTGCCATATTCTTCAACCTTCCCTACTTGTTTAGCCTCCTAATGCACAAGCTGCTCCTCAGCCTGTGCAGGGGAGGCTAATTGTTTTAGCATGTAGCTGCCACTCTTATTTTGAGCACTAAGGAACACCAGGGGTCATTTTACTGAGATGAGTCAGAAACTGTTAGGTAGCAGGTCTGACTCAAATCGCCCCGCTTTCTCTTTTTGTTCCACTCAGCAGCATTTTTTTTTCAGCTTCCTGAACCTGAAAATGCTTTCATATCAAGCAGCAAATGTGGCCCAACAAACAGTTTTCTCTTCTTAAAAAAAGAAGACAAACAAACGCTGCAGTGACATAGATTTGCCTGCTACGGTTGCTGCGAGGCACCAGCCAGTATCAAACATTTAAAAATATGTGAGACGCACTTAAAAGAGCCTAACAGTTGCTTGGTGTGGGAAAAAAAATTTGGACAGTTGTGTTTGTCTATATTTGTGCCGCTGAGCAAAGGGTGTAAAAGATGTAGTGATTTGTTTGAAAAAGAAAGATGCTCTCCTCCCACAGTGGCTTGACTGCTGAAGGCACAGAGGGGTGAAATGTCATATCCAGTCTATCTCTGTATTCGCCACATGTGAATATCTGCATAGCACTGAATGAGTGTTTGTATAAAGCCACAGTGAGACAGAGACTTCTAACAGTACTGTAAGAAAGAGGAAGGTTTTTTTTTGAGGGGAATGAGAATTCATTGCCCTATTTGATGGCAACAGGAGAGAGGTGACAGGATATGAGGGGAGAGAGAGGAGGGATGTCGTGAAACAAAAATTCACAGCCGCTTTTCAATTGCATGGTCAGAGTCTTTGACCTTTATAGGCCAGCAGGAAACATCAAAATCACAATGACATTTAACACAAATGCCTCAAAAAACGGCCCTACGACAAACAACAGTATGATGTGCAGCTCATTTTGTTTGCTAAGAAATTTAAATTAATAAAAAATAAAAAAGAAATGAAAAAGACTTAAGCAAATTCATTGCTTATTAAATATGTATCCTTAAATCAGTCTACAACCCTACTAGAACCCCAGATGATTGTGGGTCAACTGTCACCATCTTGACTCTTGACAGTCCAGCCGAGTGACAAGCTGCAAACAAGATTACAGACACAGGCAAATTGGGCTGCAGCCTAAAGGCCTCAGAAGCCACTGGGCCCTGAAAGGAAAAAAACAATGTACTTTATATCAACTGATTTGTGGTAATTTGGTCATTGGGAAAATATTGAGATTACGCACTACAAATATGTTCTATTCAAAAATGATTTTCTCATTTTGAGGCCCTGTCTTGTCCTTGTATGCTTTGTTTTTAGACGTTCATCATCGCTGCAATTTCCCAAAGTACCTGGGGCCAGGTGGTAATCCAGTGTACACACAGAGTGGAGGGTGGGAGGAATGGACAGGGCCAGTGGCTCATTTTTGTCTTGGGGCAACAGACTAATCCGGGCATGGCTATGAGAGTGAACAGGAAGTTGGAAAGATGACATTAAGCGGAACAGTTATAATGATGTATAAAACACATCCTGCCACTGGAAAAGTCTTTATTATTTAATTATTTATCATAGACAGTAAACCTCAATTTTACTTTTAAACTGAGAGGAGAAAACCTCAATGAGAGACTGCACCGATGCACAAGTTACATAAGGACTTAAGCTCCGTGTAGTCGTGTGTGTGTGTGTGTGTGTGTTGTTGAACGCATTCTTCTAGTATCAAGCTCTCTAACTGTAAGCAGCGTGTGTGTTTGTGTATGGACACATGCCACTGTCTCTGTGTTGATCCTGTCTTAATCAGAGAGGAGTTGACCCATCACAAAAGCCACAATACTCCAGTGTAAACACACACACACACGTTTGTTCAGCTATCCCTGTTAGGATGTTGTATTGCTTTCCATTCATTGTGAAGAGTCTAATCCAAAGCCAAACCTTAACCATAACCAATTCATGCCAAACCTTAACCTTTACCACGACCTCTGAAGTGATGGTTTACCTTGTTAGGACAGGGACAATGAGGACTACTGTTTCTGACAAGGTTGGTGTTTACGCCGGACAAGGTCCTGAATAGGTAACAAAAAGGTTTAAACACACACACACAGACACACACGGCGCGGTAACCCTGCCTTCCCCTGTAAACAGTTTACAGTGCCTTCTCTCTCCCTTATGCAGACACAAGCCAAAGCGTCAGTGTTGTGTTCAGCTAATCCTACTGTTTAGGCTTTGTTGGCGGCCTCTAGCTACGGCTACGCACGACCCGACGGAGCAAGTGTTTGTGCGTGCGCATGTTTGCTTATGTCACATACATTAAGCAAACCCCCCCACACACTCAGCTCCCCACTGTGCACTAATCTTCAACTATATCAATCTTATAGTTTGTTTGGATTCTGTCTCTCCTCCGTGAATCCCTCTGCCCCTCCTCAACCTCATTTGTTTAGCTGAGCTTGTGCTTGTTTTCTTGTCGTTCTCCCCTTGATTGAGGTTGACCCAGCCATCTTCACAACCTCACAGCACACACACACACACACATGCATGCAGAGCAGTGTGTATAGACACCGTGTGGTTTTGGCTGGCTTCGTGTAGCAACGGCCCAAGGTAGGAAATGCTGTTTAGATTAAGTGCGTTCTGATGGCCTCTCAAGCCTTGTTCCTGCTGGATCACGACCCGTTTGGACCACAAACCCCTCTAACACTACACGCGGAAACACCAGTGGTTAAGGGTTAGGCTTAGGACAGTGGAGCTTTCTGTTTTACCAACTTCTTACCACATCCTCTGTGTGACTCTGTGACTTTGACCAAAGGGAAATGATTACCTTTGGTGGGGAATGCATTGTTTTGAGAAAAATAATGCATGTTTTTGCCTCCGTTTAACTGTTTAGTCCTGGTTACAGATGTTGTTTTTTTAATCTCACATATTTATTTTTTCCGCAGTTTTTCTTTTGTTTTCAGGTTGCACTCTAAATAGCTCAATAAAAAAAAAGCTTGTTTTTTTTTTTTTATATACGTGCGGGTTTTGAACCAGATTTTCATTTGATTTCCTCAGAGGTGCTCACGACTGCCAAACACAGAAGTCCGGCCAAGTAGGGCACCTAAATAACAGCTATCAGAAATAAAGAGCTGACATCTGATGCCTGCTCAATGTTTTAATAGTGGAGAAAAGGAAAAATTTTGGTCCATAAAGTCAGTGTGGTCTCCTTGTTTTCTCTCACCAGGCAGTCCTTAGCTGTGAATTTTTCCACGTAATCATCCCTGCTTAAAAAGGAGAAAAAATACATAGATATTCACTAATAAACTGATTGAAATCATCGACTGCTTGTATGGTTGTTTTACCCTGAATTTAAAAGAAATTACAGCAGATTTTCAGCTAGTTGTCGTATTCATTAAAAATTTTTTGATCAAAATAAATCAAGCACCAAGTTGCAGGAGATTACTGAACTTATTTTAAGAACAATAAATCCATTTTTTTACTAGAGCTGCAAGAAACAAGTGTGAATAGTAGATTGCATGGTTGTTTCTTATTTGAAAAATCAGATAAAAATCATAAAGGGGATTGGTAAAATAGTGAAAACTGAAGCAGCACAGATATCCTAACTTTCAATCCCTAGTCTGGGTCAAGACTGCATCATACACATCCCATAATGCAACAGGCACAAATTGACAATTTTAAGTCTCAAGTCCAAACTGACACAACCCTGATGACCATGAGGGTTATTTTCTCAGACCCTGCAGAAGACATTATAAAAATGTTCTCACAGGCTTTGTCTTTGTCTCTCTGTGTAAAAGTGGTTGAGCACCTCTTTGAAAATATGGAAGACGAAAAACGAAAAAAAAAAAAGGTTTTATTTTTGGATTGATTAAAGACAGTCGTTCCTGCTGAAAGATCACTGCAATAGTCCTAAGGGGAAAAAATTACTTTTATTATTTATTTGTGAAACAATAAATTAAAAGGAACCTCATTTTAAAAAGACCAAGCTTATATATAAAGTTTTCATTCATTTTATTTTATCATGTAATGAAAATAATCTGTTTCAAGAACCTTAAATTTCTATAGTTTTATTCTCATATTGTTTCATAGTGGCCTGAATTTTAAGGTGGTTTACAAAGAATTTTTTTGCCTTGAAATGTCCTTTAATTTACAGAATATTTAGCTTGTTTCTAAAAGAGGAATTTCTGCAGTGAAGTTGAAAAAAAATCAAGAGCTGATGACGCAAACAGTGAGATAGTAGGAAAAGAAAAAAAAAGAAAAGAATTACAGAAATAAAAAGTTCTTTTTCTGGTGTACGCGCTTTGCCGTGCGCGTTGTGATGCTGTGTTTGAACAGTGATGTGGTGAGATCAGCAAGAAGTTGCAGAGACACCTCCCCAACACTTGTCTCAGTGGTCCCAGCATCATTACCAGCACCACCGCGGTACACTGCCTTATCTACTGTGGGAACTGATACAGTGACAGCCACTCCTCCAGGAAACACACACACACACACACACACACACACACACACACACACAGACTGACAATGCTCAATGCCGACACTCAGCGCTCAACAATCTACAGCAGTTTTCCCCATGGGTCCTCTTCATTGAGGCTGCAGTCTACAGCGTGTGTGTGGTGGCAGAGCAACGATAGCAAGGATAGTTATTTTATATATCTGCAATGTTTAATGTTTATGCTCAGATAATGAAATATTATGTGACATCTGAGCTTCCCTAAAGATCGGATAAAGTCAGGAGAGGGCAGTCAAGTCTTTCTGTCTGTTGTTCTGTAATTTACACTCACACGCACACACCTGCACGGCACACACACGTGCACACTTGTTCCGCCACTTCATTGGAAATCTTCAACTAACCCCACGTGCCTTTGATTTGTGAGCTCAGTCGATTCAGTCACACAGGCTCACAGTCATTTAAAATTACTGCTCAGGTGGGAACCAGGGATGTGTGTGTGAGTGTGTGTAAGTACAAGGCAGGCTCGGTGACTTCATTCATTTTAGTGGCTCAAAATGTAGTCCACACCTGTTCAACTCGCCATGCTAACGTTCTCGAGTGGTCTTAGTCACATTAACGCTTTGAACCTCAAACACACACACACAGTACATCTGCTATTTAAACTCCAGTAGAACCCAGTAAAGTTAAGATTCATTTTTATGTAGTTGGCTCTTTTGCTGTCCAAGTTCAAGGCTCTGTGCTGCTATGAGCTTTTGCACATGGTTAAGTGGCTATAACTGGTTTAAATGGCAAAACTGATTTCCTCTTTAAATTACTCAGAATCAAAATGTCTCCCTCTCTGCGTACCTGCTCCTTCAGTCTCAAGTGTCCTGTTAAACTACTGTTTTATTTCCATCTTCTTTCTCTCTCTATCTCCCTGCCTGTCGCCTTCCATCTCTCTCTTCTCTGTTTGTCCATGAAATGATCTAAGTAGATTTATGATATGTATGGAGAGCTGGGAAAAGGAGATTTTTTTTCTTTGTTGTTGACATGAGAGGTAGTGCATGACAGTCTAATGTAGCCACAACCACATGTGGTTACATATGCCTAATACTGTATGTTTGCTTTTGGCAGCAGAGCAGATGATGACTATTGTTGCCCCTTTCAGACCCGCTCCTATTAATCATGAGCGTGCATGTGTTGCTGAGAGAGAGTGCACGTAATGCTTGCTGTGAGGTGAAGGAACCTGCAAATACATCAAACCAGAGCCTTCTGTGTACTGAAATATACTGCTCACAGAGATACAAGAGGACGGAAAGTAAGAAAAAAACAGATCCAAAGCGTGTTTGACATTAAATTTGACTCGCATATGTTTACACACATATGGACTTAAATGACTTTTGAGACAAAGTGCATCTGTTCTGACTGTCACACATGATAGTTTTCCCATTTTTGGGAATGTATTGTTCATTATTTTGCGATAAGCACGTTAAAATCATTGAACTTAAGAAGATACCATCATTTGATCGCACATAGAATGATGTTTTTAAGACCTGTGGACTATTTCATATCTGATGAATTGACTCATTTTATTTAGAAAATGTAATCATTGAGACCTGCTGGTGTGAACTGGCCTAAAAAGCAGCAGAGACAAAGACAGAGAAGCACTGGAAAGATATTGTAAGTCATGTTTGTGTGAACACCTGTAAGGTCCCTTTTTGTGTGTTTTTTTTTTTTTTTAGAAAATAACATACAATACAGAGTAATATATGTAATTCTGTTCTGACAAAGGAATTAGAAACTGGTAATTGATAACACACAGGACACAGGAAAACATGGGTGACAATGAACTGCAGCAACAAGGATGTAAAATATTTTTATAAAAATTGAGTCGACCACTGTGTCATAGTTTAATTTCAGGATTAGTTGCTGCTCTATTTGGGGGTCTTTTCTTCTCTCTCATGCTGCTAACCTGTTGCTGTGCCTCATCACCTCATGCAGTAGCTCCGTGGCCTCCGCTTCGTTTCATGGCACATTTTTATGAAAACACCATTCTGCGGTTAAATACATGCAAAAGTTTAGTGTACTTACATGTATCGTAAAACAGTGTTGTATTCATTTTTTTTGGAACAGTGGATTTTTACATTTGAGCGTCTGCTTTTACGTTTTGCACGTTGTGTACGTGCGTGCGTGCATATGCGTGTATGCGTGTGTGTGACCATGGACGGGTCCTATATGGAAGCAATTACTGGCAGCGAGGGCCCTCAGACACCCACAGTGCCTCTCACTCTGGGCCAAACGGAATGTCTCTCCCTCCCCCTCTCCCCTTTCTCTTTCTGTCTCTCCATTTCTCTCTCTTTCTCCCTCTGTCTTTTTTACTGCCTCTCTCTCTCTCTCTCTCTTTCTTTTTCTCTCTGCGGACTAAATTACTTTCGTATGAGCCCCAACAAAGGGGCAAGGTGAAACCCCTTTCTATTTTTTTATTGGGAACAAAAACCCCGGACATATTTTAATTCACATCACACATTTCCAATTTGCGCAAACAAGCCCTGAAAATACCAACGCTAATTAGACTAAACCTAGTGTGTGCATGTGTGTGTGTGTGTGTGTGTGTGTGTGTGTGCTTACATGTGTGCATGCTCCATGAAAAGAGAGGCCATCTCCAGTTGCATTACTGTACCCCCTTTGGGTGCTGCGCCGGCTAGTTAGTATGCGTAGCCAGAGCCATGTAGGATATGAGTTTTTGGGGGGTCCCTGCATCATGTGGTTTGGGTGGAGGCGAGCTGCTACGGTGGCTGTTGTCCTCCACGTCCACTCTGTGTGTGTGTGTGTGTGTGTGTGACTGTGTTTATGAAGGTAAGCTTGCTTTTTTACGACATCGTAATTTAGAATTTAATGCTTGAGACACCAGAAGAAATTGAATTAGTGGTAAAGCATCCACTAAAAAAAAAAAAAAAATCCCCACAGATAAACTGGCAGCGAGCAGTGACAGGATTGTAGTTGTCAGGGTTTGGCAAACCGTTGTCACCCCCTCTCTTGTTACAGTAAAGAAAAGCTCAATGGAGGAACATTGTCAGGCCTGCCAGCGGTCTCTCTTCCTCTGTCTGTGGGAACTGAGAGGTCGGTATTTGCCATGTGTATAACCCTCCAAACTGACTCTAAATGAGATAAATAGGTTCAGACTAAATTGGCAGCTTGCGTCCAAAGTGATTATTCTTCCCTTAATGTCTCCTCATTGGAATGGGAGAAGACTTGGCCTAAGCGGGAATAACGCAGGGGTGTGGCAAGGCGGCCTTTTCCAACACAAAGAAGTGACGAGTGATGGCAGGCAGAGTTTACTTGTCAAGGTTTTTAAACACACACGCACATGCAGCGTTCTCATGTGCTAACCCCGTCCTCTTCAAACAGTTTGTCTCTCACTCCGCACTCCTCCTCAAACTTGGCCCGTGACAGGGTCTTGCATTCCCTTCCCATGAGTCCTAGCGTGGCTAGTCAGCAGAAGGACCCCAGATTGTGCTGGCTGCGTTGCCGCCTGCCTCGTTTGGGAGCGTGCCTGGGCCCTCCGTCTCAGTAACCTTGGTTTGCCCCCTCTGTTTGTGAATTCCTGCCGCTCCAATAGGACCACACTGTCCCCAGCAAAATGCTTTCTGGCAGTGGGCAGCTGGACGGGCCGGTGGGAAAGTGAGGAGAAAGCTCAGATTGTCTTTCAGGCAAATAAATAAGGCATGATTGTAGTGTTTCACCTTAAAGTCATTTAACGAGTTTGCTGGACAAATACGGGGGGGAAAAACTCAGAGCTGGAGTGTGTTTATTATTTATAACACGCTGCCAGGTCAAGAGTCACGAAGGAGTGACATTTGATGATGAATAATCTGTCACAGTTGTAGATACACATATTGAAGAAAAGGGCAGCTTATCTCGCCAGATCCCCCCCACCACGTATCGTCCTGCTCTCATATGATCCCGGTTATGATTGGTGCTTTGGGTCGAGCTAAGAGTTGGGATTGGTGAGTCCCAGCAGAGGTTGCGATAGGTGCGTTTCGAAGCGTCAGATTTCATGCTGTGGCGGTGTTTTGTGTCTGCCAACACCCAGACTCTGTGAGTGTTTAGCCTTCGCTGCTAGTTCTGCTGTCTAAGGAATTTCACGGGCTTGAGTAATTTTTAGTTATGTCTCTCCTTCTCTCGGCTTCTTCATGCTCTTTTGCTCTCTTTCACTCAATTTTGCTCAAAATCATAGTTATTTGCGGTTGTGGCGCTGGATTGTTTGTGGTTTTCGGACCGGCTGTATTATTCCAGTATTAGGTATCTAGTCTTTGGCCATAATGTTATAAGAGTCTTCCTTGGCTTAAAGTATCAGATGACTTAAAATGGTAGAAACATTAGCATCCTCCCAGGATTTTTCAAGGCCGCATTTCAATAGAGTTACAGTTTGGAGCTTTGATAATATATTGTATATTCAAAGGTTATTTTATATAAGGAGAGCTGCACTGATTGAACACATCAGAGTCTGTCTAAAGGTGTTGGAGAATAACACTGAATATATGAAAGACGTTTTTACAAAGCCTCCTATGGCTCCAGAGTTATGACAAAGAACAACAGTGCTTGGAATAAAAAGGACATTTATGGTTCTGTTGCATTTTTTTTTTCAATATTAATAGGAGTCTGACAGTGTCAAAGAGTTCAATGCTCACTCACTGGAGTGCTTAAGTGAATCATGTTACAAGAATCACAGTTAATTTGTAACTTGACAACTTGCTCGATTTAAGTGTTTTCACCTTTTTATTTTAAGGCTGATTAGTCAATGAATCAATTATTGCCAGAAAATGAATCATCATCAGTTTTGATAATCGACCAAGCAAACATCTGCGGTCATGTTCGGTTCTGAGAAATAATGACGACCATTTTTTTCATGTTTTTCACTCATCAAAAATAAGTAAAAAATTACGCACCTGCTCATCAATAATGAAAACAATTGCCACTTTATTTTCGACCTGCTAATTTCTAATCCGTTCTCCTGCCCGCCTGTCTGCCCACATCCACGCCGCTTCTTCCGCCTGTCTATCTGTTTGCTTGACGGTCCACTGTGTCACAGCGCTACTAATGGCCATTGCTGAGCCAGCCACTCTCTAAATGACACCCTCCTCCGCTCAATACAGCTGCCCTGCAGTTACACACTCACTCCTCTCCCCACTTTTTTTTTTCTTCTTTTCCCTCCGCCAGTCTCCACCACTTCCTCTCATGCACGACACAGTGGCTTTCCTCCCTCGTGTGAAAGAAAAGCAGTTTCTTGTCAATTTCCCCTCAATATTTTCCACTCAACAAGCCTCTTGATGAAAGAACCTCGTCTCGTCTGACACACACACACACACATACACACTCGCTTTCATGCATCACATATCAGCGGCTGAATGACTGACTGACGGTGTACGACTGGAGCGTCTTCTCCCCGCTGATAGCAGCGCCCTCACCAACAGGATGATTTGTTCATTCATCATTCATTCCTCTCCCACTTCTCCGTCTTTTTCTCCCTCTTCACATCACATCCCTTTCTCTCCTTTTAATCATCTTCATCTTGTTGTCTGTGTGTGTTTTTGTGCAGCAGAGGGTGGCGTAGCCCGCTTCCTCTATTGTTAGCTGCAGTAAAGGCACATGGAAGCCAAATTGAGTTTGGCCTTAGTTTGACTACAGCAAGCCTGCCAGACTGAACCCTGGATCAAAACACACTCATGATCACTCTCATTCTCCACACATATCAGCTCTCCAACCTCTGCATACCCCAGGTGCCATTTCTATTTAATGCAGTTCAAATGACTTTATTAATTCTCAAAGGAAAAACAATAGCACTTGACCAGATGTTCAGCTTGTCTTTCCTCCGCAGCTCCTTCTCTTTCCTCGGACCACACACGCTCACAAACTTGCCCCTCAAAGTTCATTGGTTAATCAGCCGGGTGTTCCAGCATCCTAAAAGATGGTGGTGGCAACATTTTGGCACTGGCAGCTCATAACTGGATTGCTGTAATTATTCATTGGGAGAGTGATGCCTTCCAGGGGCTGAAGATTGATTAGGTTTGATATGCGACTTAGTGTAATCTGTCTTTGACCAGGGCTCCTGTCCAAATTGGCAGGAATAATAAAAAGAGAGGAAGTTATTTTTAAAGAGAGAGGAGAAACGAGAGAGCAAATGAAGACGGAGGCGGGTGGACGAAGGGAAGAGAGAAAGATTGAGGCATATCCTGTGTCACGTCTCTTGCGGCGCCCTTTGCCATACACAAACCATCAATCTGCAAAACAACAACAGCCGGGCGACCATTTTGTTTACGGCAGAGCAAGGCTCTCAAGCTAAATAAAGCCATTACAACCTTAAAATACACCTCTTATTGTCAGCATTATTGTGTACTTAGTTCAAAGTGTTAGTTTTCCGAGCACATTTGGAGTATTTTTTTTTCATGCCTTGCTTGTTTTGTCAGCCAGACCAACGCGATCCTCGGTTGTCTCATTTTCCACGACTAAAGTGTGTCTTCAGTTAATCCTCCAGTGTAAGCATGGCAGAACTTAAAAGGCTCTGATTAGGCTGTTGTGTCCCACAGGTTGGCTAGATATAAACTCGTGACACACTCACAGTGCCCATACATACCCCGGAGACCTCTCTTTGTGTTAATTAAAGGAGTCTCAACTGCAATTAGCAGGCTTTACAATGAGTGTACCCGCAGATAGACACATGCATGCACACACGTACATGCGCGTACACACTCACACTGGAACAGACACATCCAAACTGTGAAAACATTTATGGGCCCACAAACACTCTTTACAGTTGCTTAAGTATCACTATGCCATTGCATTTTGCTGTTAGGTCAACTTTACCAGATTGTCTGCTGGTGGTCACTCTTAAGGTCATTTTAAGCAGTGACTTAAACGGACAAATGAAGATTGAATGCTGCAAAAAAAGGGGAAAAAACTAAAATCTGTTCTTCTTAAAAACAGATTATATAACTTTGGAAAATTACCACAAAACCAGAAAGGCCGGGGGCGAAATCTGAAAATGCTTAGAAAGCTTATAAAACAAATTGGGTTGGGGTTTTGTGAAAAGATTCATGTTTCAGCCTTTTTTTTTCATCTCAAAAACAATGGGTGAGATAATTACACCTGTTCTTGATGCAAATACATTTGTTTCAAGAATTTTCTCGGATCAAGTTTAATTTTCTTGATACTGGTGCAGGGGTCTGTTTTATTGTGTCGTATTAAAACTGAATTCCTTTGAAACTCCTGAAGAGTTTCCTTGAAAACTCTTGAAGAGCTACTGGGAAGAAATAAAATCATCCCACTCATCAAAGGACAGGTTCTCTCAAATTACATAATAATAGAACACAAACCATCTTTTTCTTATTTGCCTGTGGTGAATATTGCCATGTAGAAGGTTTTGGTTATATTGATCACTAAATCACTAAAATGATTTCTAAAAAAAATACAGAAATAGTCCCTATGAAAGCTTTTGACAGTGCTCTATGACGTGAGTACCACAAACAACTTTTATAAAGGGGGTGGAGGCATAAAATAAAGGAACTGTCTGCAGATCCCAGCCGATTTTGTGTCCTGTATCCTGTTTGTGGATGGAAGGACTATCACATGTAAAAAACCTCAGCTTGCATAACTCCTGCTACAACCCCACAAAACGTGAGTAGCTTGAATGTTCCTCTCCCTGTTAGACCTATACATAGAGCCCGGGGCCACGGTGGCCAAATGGCCCATCATCCTGTCTCCTTATGTACCAAATTAGACCGGAGCTGTCCCAGTGTGCTCCAGCCTTGTCCACAGGAAATCAAGGCCAGGTGGAACTTAAGTGAATGAAGCCCCACTTTGGCACATTCTAGCTGGGGAGATGGTGGCAAGAGCAAGCCCCCCCCGGAGCTCGTCAGAGGTTGGGAGAAGACACACACAGGTGCTAATACCTATTTGCTGATGTTCACACAGGGGCACAAACTCACAGTGGATAGGTGCTGTCAATTCTGTGGCAACGCTGTTTAGCCGCTCCACTCTCGTCTTTACTTATTTATTGGCGGCGATGGCTGCGATGACAGGGCCACTCACTCTCAGAAAGCCTCCCAGGCTCCACGACGTCCCTTCAAGCAGTAGCGTAAAAATTTTAAGAGCCCCGGGCCTGGTTTGATGATTTTGACGTGAGTTAGCGTGTAGTGGAGTTGTCGGGTGCATTCAGGGGGCTAACTGTTCTAATGCGTTTACCCGCTCGCCTCGCCAGTGTGTCTGCGTCTCAAAGCGAAGCGAAGTGTCACTTAATAATTTAGTCGTTGGTTTCGTCCCCCTCGCCATCCATCCATCCATTCACGGCCCTTTATGTCTTGCCTCTGGGAATGCGGCGGCCATCATCCTGCCTCTCGGGGAGTGATAGAACGAGCAGAGACAGGTGACAGAATCTGGGGTGGTGGTGTGTGAGGACAAAGTGAGAAAGATTGACTGCGAGGGAAAGGGAGGCCGACAGCGGAGTGAACATAAACGCTCAGAAACAGACAAGAATTAAAGGAGCTCGAGGTGATTTACGAGTGACTGGAAGATAATGAACAGCAGCCACTTTTTTTGAATCTAAATTTTTACAATGCCGCCTCATTACACAGGGCCTCACGTCCGTTCTGTCATTAAATCTGTCTTACGTGTCTTATGTATTAAAGCAATACAATGCAGACACGCAAAATGGAATATGTGCCCATGCCTTACACACACATACATACACACACACACACACAAACACACAGCTGGGTTTCTGGCGTCTGTGCATGCCAGATGTAGACAGGAGATCTCTCTCTCTCTCTCTCATCACTGTTTTCAGACTAATAGGTTCTTGTTCTCCGTGGAAGTGGTTCTAAGGCGAGAGCGGGAACTCAAAGCCTGCACGCCAAACCTGTGGCCACGGTTGTAATAATCAAATAATGTAACTTGGCCACGTGTAAGAATGTGTGTTAATACACGAGAGCTTTCAACAAAGTCTCCCAATGCCAGTGGCCTCCTATATACTTTAATATGACTTGATGTTCACTTAACCCCCCCACAACCCCACCACCCCTTCCTCGTAATTGAAACCTGATGGTGGAATAATAATCGTTTCTTCTTTTTTTTTTTCTGTTTTCTGCATTCACTAAGCTGATTTTTGCCAGGGCTGCGGGATAGTATTCAATTACAAGAGGTTTGGAGGAGGGGAGGGCACCGCGATGAGCATTACACTTACAACCTCTCCACGGGTTCACTGCAAGAGAAGCTAAAATTACTTTTTAATGCGCCGATCGTTCGGTTGGCACAGACAACACGCACAACTCGAAAAATAAAAAATATATTACTTTTGAAGCTGAACTTCCTACTTTTCTTCGTGCGCACGGTTGAAAAAAGATGAAGACGGAGAAAAAGGATGTGCTGAGAGTCAGAATTGAAACTTTCTTTTTTTGTGTGTGCGTGTGATTGAAATTCTCCTTCCTCGGGAGTGAAGTCCCAAACCAAAACTTTGTTGCTTGTTTGCTAAGTGGTTTTACTACCACAGGATGATTTGTGTGACATTTATTTGGGAGTTTTTTTTGGCCGGGCAGAGTCACAAGTGTTTGTGTGTTTGTCGTGTTGTTAGCGGTTATGTTCCTTGTCATGTGTGTGCCATAAATACAGACTCCCCTGGCTAATGTAACCCACATGTTTTTTGTTCCCACCTCTCTCCCGGCTCAGCATTTGTTTTTTTGAGGAGGATTCAGATGGTACACAGCTCTTTTGGACCGCCTCTCGACTTTTGTGAGGTCATTGAATTTTTATTTTTTTTATATCAAAAGCAGCCGTGGACTTCCCTGTTACTCACAAAGGCCAACTGGTATAATGTGTGATTCCCATTACTTCACTACCTCCCCACTTAGCAGACACACAGCTGGTTACTGATGACCTCTCTCGAAACATGTGGTCATACCCAGACATAGGAAGGAGACTGATAAATCCCTGCTCGGCTGGATTTTTGTCTCAATTTGACAAAAATGATTCATTTCACATGCAGAATATACAACGACCCTGACGAGAAGATGACTGTCTCTTTTCCGACACCTGGTTTTGGAAAATGACTAGTGCTTGGGAATGTTTCCTCGAGATACTATTAGGAGAAGAGAGTCCTCATCCTTTTGTCGTGTGAAAGCGACGCATGAAATACTTCCATTAAAACAAAACGTAAATCTCACACGTGTGTAAGTCAAACTCACACACTTCTCCTGTCTCCTGCTCTCAGAAGTGGTCAAATGATTTCGTCCGACTGCTTCTGTCTTTCTTGAGATCATCAAGAAATTCTGTGACTCCAGTAAATTCTTGGCTGTTTGACAGATGATTCGGTCCCTGTTCGTTTTTTCCAGGAAAGCTCTTGACCACTTTTCATTCATCAGGAATTTATTTCCTACATGGCAGCGCGACAAGTTACACAAGTCATCACAACCCTGTCTCCTAGAAATTACAGCAATACTGCAAAACACATTTTCTATTAACATAATGAGGAAGCGTTGTACTGTGTATCAGCTAAATGTTCCCCGACAACGTATTTAATTTGTTTTCCACCAAAAACATCCATTTTTTTCTTGGTTATGTTTAGGCACCGGCGGCACTTGGTTACAGTTAGGGAAAGATTCATGTCATGTTTGATACAGGAAAAGTCCACAGTGACTTGAAGCATGAGACATGACCTATTTATGAACATTTGATTGAAATATTTCCTAACCAAAACTTAACCATGGAAATGAAGAAGCCCCTTGGACAAAAGGTGAACCATCTTCAAGTATCTACAACCAAGTCCAGCTGCCTTAGATTCAGCCATCTTTGAGTAACCATGACCTGGATGACTGAATACAATTTTGAGGAGACTTGGTTGTGCATCACACACTTGCGTAGGTTTAACTGGGCTGAATGAACGAGTGAATGAGGGATGACAAACTCTGAAAGACACACCATAAAATGGCCTGAAGAAGCTTGCTACCCTGGCAACATCAAGACTACAAACAACCCACAATGCACCACTTTTAGTAGAAGCCTGCGAGAACAGCACTCTTTCCATTCAAGTAAAATACCTGATGTTGGAAATATGTAATTGTCAAGTCCTCAAATATAACATGACCCTCATCTTTTCAAACATCATATCCAAAAAAATATAGATAAATCATCTGACATTTGGGCCGTTACGGTATTTTAATCAACCTTTTTCTGTTGCATTGTTTTGTCCCGCCCAAACAAGCGGCAATCTTCAAACAAATGTTATGAAGGTCACTGACATCACGCTCTTTTATCTGGGCCTTGGAGAGAGGAGAAAGTATTTCACGGAGTGTCAAAGGGAGCAGAAAGCTGAACGAGGTAAAGATATATTAGTGAGGTCAGAAGGGAAAAAAATGTTAGAGCGAGAGAGTAAAAACAGAATAATGAGAGATGGGAAGTTTGCAGAGAAGAAGAGAAGGACTTTGTCAAACTCTCAGTGCTGGTGTCGGAGGAGATCGGGTCGGCAGCGGCGGCGGCGGTGGTGGTGGGGGGATGGGGGGGGCTGTACAATGGGGGCGCTGGCAGGGTTGCCACGGCCTCGTTCCGGATGGGCAGGCGGTCTCCTCTCAGGGGGTGAGGGGGGACGTGGGGCTGTCAGGGAGCCTGGCAGGTAGAGACACAACGCCCTGTGACTGGGGGGGAGCACGGGTCAGTGAGAGAGGACAGGAGCGAGGGGATAGAGGCAGCGGAGGGGTGAGGTGGAGGCCTGTCTGATGAGGTGAGGAGAGAGAGAGTGGAAGGGGAGAGAGGCATGAGGGAAGTAAATGAGGGTGGATGAGGAGGAGAGCCAGAGATGATTAGAAGAGAATTATCCAAGTGTGAGTGTGGATGACTGTGGAGTTAGTGGAGGAAATAAAAGGGAGAAAAAGCAGGAGGATGGGCTCGGGGTGCCCTGACATACTACATGTCTGTGAAATGCCCTGAAACCACCCCAGTCAAGAGGCAAGTGATGGAACGCAACCTCTCTTTCATCTCTTTCTTCTTCTTCTCCTCCTTCTTCCTTTTCCCACATAGTATCCACACACCTCCTGGTTCATACCTCTCCTTGATGCGCCACACCTGTCCTGTGGTTTCACACAGTAAGTTTGTGTGAGGCAGAATGAAGCGAGCAACACATAATCCTACAAAGCAGCTACCCAGAATGCAACAGACATCGGAATATGAACAATCACAACAGTACGAGTGCTGGTAGGATCAGAAAATATAGTTATAGCAATTTGGAGACGCACTAATGAACTTTTCCACCTTTCTTCTCGATCATAACCTCCACCTCTGATTCCAGAATCCCATTGGACACGTGGAGGTCACAGCCTATTTGGGGTTAAAGTAAATTTTGTTCAAATTTGGCTGCAAAATCTGGCTGCCAAATCAGGGTGGTATGCTCCATCATGATTGGCGCAGCTGCCTTCCCCATTATGGACATAAAGGCTTTGCTCTGTGAAGAGTTGCATGGCTTTAGGCGAAAACTGTTCAACATGGATAATGGATCCTCATGAAGTTTGCTGAGTCCACGTTGGATGACGGGCCACATGTGAAGAGAAAATACACTCCAAGGAAGTCTAAAACATCTTTGGTGATGTCTTTATTTGCTTTGTACTATAAATGCCACCAGTCATAGTGAAATACTAAAAGGCATGATACTGTATTAATTAAATGATTTTAATTCATGGGGACAGGCTGCAAAAATATTTTTCGTCTCTTGAAGGCTGCAAATTCAGAAACTTGACGGAAATGAATTGGGCACAATTTTAATATTTGTATAAAATTTAAAGTAATTTTAAAAGCTAAAAAGTTTCTGACATCTCAAATATGAATAATTGCTGATCTGCTTCTTCCTCTATAATAAAAAAGTGAATGTCTGTGGGGTTTTGGACTGAGGACATCACCTTGGCCTCTGGGATTTTTCACCATTTTCTGACATTCTGTAAACCAAATGATTGTTCCACTAATGGAGAAAATAATGAGTTGTCGGCCGAGTCTCTAGAAGATGCAGCTTAGATATGATACTGTGCAGTTTATTTGGGGGTAACAGAAGTAAGGGAGGCCGACAGCTGGCTGTATGACTCGCTGTAATTTGGTGAGAAGAGCTACAGTCTGGTCAGCTTGATGCCTGTAGGGTCAGAGGTGCTCGTTTGTACTGGATATGAGTGTGTGTGCATGGCTCCACGTGTGCACCAGTCGCTGTGTTGGTGCTTATAAAACTGTAGTTTTGTCTCCTGACTTCAAGCGTGGAGTCTTCGCTTCTTGGAAAAACAAAACAAGCACATGGAGGACTTGATACATAACATGTGTCATTATTGCCAAATAGACATTAGCAAATTGTGGTCTCGGCCATTGACCTCTTGTCATTCTATGTTATCACAAACACAGCTGAAATGTATATAACTCATAAGACTTGGAGAAAATGCTCCCCTGGCGTTTTCCCCCCTCTTATTTTTTCACAAAGGTGCACTTATTAGTGTCTTGCGATGATCAGTGACACAGACAATCATGTGGCTCTCTCGTTTCCCTCAGACCTTTCGCTGCCCTCATCTGTGTCTCACTCTGTCTTTTTCCATGTCTGTGTCTCTCCAGTTATCACAAGTGAAGGACTGTTCCTGTCGGTGTCATATGATGTCTTGTGGCCCTTTAGTGGTAGCAGAACAGTGACAGTTCTATCCCTGTGCCATCTGATCGACACGCCATTCCCTGTCACATGCGCACACACTGGCTGCTTGAGTGTGTGCGTGCATCCTTGTATGACCATAAATCAGGTCACTGACAGTTCCAGCCCTCAGCCATGTGCTACTGCTTATACTGTATCTCTAGTTTACTGTACAAAGGCTGCACTCACTCTTTTGGAAATGCCACTTCACACCAGTGTTTTGGTCTGTTTATCCAAAATAATTTGACCTCACATGGATGAAGAAATCTCAGTTTTCAATCAGGAAAAAAAGTTTGTTTTACAAAACAGCTGACAGGATGAACTCCTGTAGCACCCTGAAGTGAACCAGTGTTCTCTCGCTGCCTCCTCCTCAGCAAAGAGACACTCATCAACCTTTTTCCTACTGGCCTAAACCATTTATTCCTGCGGCAGATAATCACCGTCACTGCACGAATTATGTTGTTCCACTTTCCTCTCTCTTTGCCCTCTGCTTCTGTCCTTCCATTTGCCCTTATTTCAGTGCGTAAAAGGCCAATTTGAGTTTTGCTCAGTTGTGTTTTCATTCCACGAAAAATTATCCCACCTCCAAAATAAAAGAAAAAAGAAAAACCCCAAAACAAAACAGAGAAAAAACAACACAAAAAACAACATTGTAATTATGACTTTCTGATGCAGCTGCAGAGGTCATCAAACCTCTGCATCTGTTTTGTGCTCACTGTTGTTTGCTTCAACAGGTTTTCTCACTTTGCATAGAAAATGAAAAGCAAGGTACTTTGCCTTTCAAGACTTAAGAGCACAGAAAGGGGAATTGGTTCACTTGAGACTATTCTAACAACCCAGAGCTGTCGCACCCAATTTCTGGGCTATTTGACCCATTAGAACTCGATGTTTGGGAAACAAACAGGCAGCACTGAGAGGTTTGATGGGTATAATAATGTGGGCTTAGTGATGGAGGGCGCCTCCTGAAACACACTTATGGCCAAAGGACAAAAAGTGCAACAAGAGGTCAAGAATATTTTAAGTCTCACTTTTACTCTGTGCACTTATTTTACCTCACATGCTCTATAGGCATATGATCAATCACAACTTGTGACTAGTTGGAATAACATTTATACTTTACTTCAAGCATGTAGCATCCATCCAGGCCCAGCATCCAAAATTAATATATCACATTATTATATGTCTTTGTAAATGGTAATGTGTAAAGAGATTGCAATCAAAATCCAAAGCTTCATAGTCGTATACACAGACATCAAGTTGCACTGCCATACTGTGCAAGATATTTCTTTATTAGTCCCATAAAGTCTGAATGTTTGATGAAAAGTTTTCACTTTCATGCTTTAACAAAGAACGGAGTCATAGTTATTTCAGAAGAGCTTCACGTCACATTACTTGGAAAAAAAAAAGAAGCTCAAACCGTGTGTGCTGGATGATCTAAATCTTAGGCAGTCAGTCAATGCACAATTGATCATTTACCCTGCTGTAGGCATCTTCACAGAGACATCTAAGTTGGGGCTGTATCAAGCAGAGGTCTGGACACCTTTCATTCAGTTTTTATAGCACATTTTCTGTCTTTATAGCTTGTGAAATAAGTATGTTTACGACAGAATATAATCAACTCAGTTTTAGAATTTGACATTGCATTAATGACATCTTTTGGCGTAACATATACCGGCTTTGATTCTGGAAGCATTTGCTTTGGTCTGTAACTCTTCAATCCCAGACAATTCCTTCCTGACTGCTCGGGCTGTGGGACTGAGCGTGTGTGAGTGGCTGGGGAATAAGGATGCTGTGGCAGAGCTTTAACCTCATGCACACACTCGTATTGATCCATACAAGGCTCAGTGACTGTTGCTACAGAGCCGGCTGCACTCTGTCACACAGGGCTCCCTCCTGTCACTGCTCGGTGGCAGCTAAGGAGGACTACAACCAATCACACAGCAGTTTCCAACACGCACCCGTCAGCTTGTGGGCTAACGCGCTGCCACCAACCCTCTGCCCTCTCCCTCCTGCCTCACCCGACCACCCTCACTCTCCCCATCCCCTTTTTTCTTTCCCTCTTTCTCTACCTCACTTTTCCTCTAATGAGTTGCAACACTGATAATGAGCCTGATGATCTTCCATTGATTCGGCTATCACTTGCTTGTCTGGTAATTGATCCGTAGCTGAGCCTCTAGTTAATTATATGGGCTTCGACATGGACCCCTGCCCCGGGGGGAATTCTCTAGTCCTGCACAATAATAGTTTTAATAAAGGAGCCTGAGGATCTCCTGCATCCCTTTTCCTACCCTTTTCCTGCTTCCCAGGATTTTTCATCTTTCCATTTCCTCCTTCCTCCATGTTTCCTCCCAATTTCTCCATCTCTGTATTTTTACTTCTGCGTTTCTTCTTCGTTTCCTCTGTCATCACGGCCATTACCATCAGCGGAGCCGAAGGGGGAAGGAAGGGAAAAGGGGAGAAAAAGAAAAAAAAAAAGATGTTGAGGGAGAGTGAGCAATATTGGCAGAGTCCACTCCTCCCTCCCACAAATAACAGCCATTAACCAGCCAGGTCAGAAGCTGAGCCACCAGCTTGACTTGAAACACTGAGTGCCACTCGACAAACCCACAGACTTGCACATTTACAGACAAGAGGGAGGGAGAGGGAGAGAGGAAGAGAAGCGTGAGCTGGGAAGCAAAAAGGAACCTCGGCCGCTAAATTGTCACTTAATACAATTAGCCCGAGCCTCGTGCATTACCTTTTCAATAAGTTGTTAAGAGCGGAGCGTGCGGTACATGGACAGGAGGTGACACATTACGCCTTTTACGACAAGGCTGCTCGTGGCTCCTGACAAGGCGCAGGCCACTATGCAAAAGATAAATGAAGAAAAGAATAGAAAGGGAATTGGGGGAGGAGGGGGGGGTGTAGTAAAAGAAAGACATAGCGAGGTAAAGAGATCTAGAAGTGGAGAAAAACATCACAGGAGACAAAAGCAAAAGGATTAAGATGTAGGCAGGGAAGGAGAAAGGAGTGAAGATGTAAATTGAGCCGGAGACAAAAGACACAATTGCACATTTTCAAAGTGGCGAGACGCACACTGTACACGTTCCTCCTCGCCAGCAGAAATCCCTTGTACATAACAGTAACGACCGGTGTGATAATCTCAGCAAAGGTTAACAGTATACTGCCATTAGTACACCGTACAAAAGGCTTTTAACAGACCAACCAAGCACCTGTCTGCAGCAATTTACCACCAAATTCGAAGTGACTTTATATCTCAGAAGTCATTTAATGCAGCCGAGGAGAGAAGTTCCCTCTCTGTCCCTTTCTCTTTTGTTCCTGGGCGGTTGGAAAGATCACAGTGACATCTCCCTCTCGCTGCGGACTGAGGCACCTGGTCTGTCATTTCTCTAATGATGGTGGGGTGAAAAGACGGGGTGGAGAAGAGGAGATGGGAGATTTAAAGGGAAGAGGAGGAGGAGGAGGAGAAGGAAAGGGGGGGGGGAATGTCTTCATTGTTTGAGATGTGTCCTGTGCTGTGTCAAAGGAAGCATAGATCTCCTTCCTCCTTTTTTTTTGTTGAATCCTCCTGTGTGTCTTTTTCTCCGTGTCTGCCTCCCTTTACTCCTCCATCCCTCATTTTATTCCCTTACCTTTGCTGCTGTGGGGACCAATTTGGCTAAAATGGAACCTCTTCCTCATTTTTTTCTTAATTAAAATCTGAGAGCCTCCGCGGGTGGGGAGGGGGGTTCCTGTGTGTGTGCGAGTGTGTGTGTGTGTGTGTGTGTGGCTGCGAGTGTGTGTTCATATGCATGCTGGTGGCAGATTGCCTGCGTTCCATTAGTCTTTCATTAGAGTGGGTGAAAATCAAACAAAGGCAGCAGATTTTTTTTAGAGATAAAGTCTATTGATATACTTTTTTTTTGTTTGTTGATTTGGCTTTTTTTTGTTGTTTGTTTGTTTTATCGCTGCCCCAGAAATCAGAAAATCATCTGTGATTAAAGAAGCTTTTCTGTTGAATACGTTCAGCATTTTCAATTTTTCAAAACAAAGAAACAAATAGTTGATAACAGTCTGCAACGGTGATGCTTTTCTTCAAGCTGTTTCTGCTAAGCATCTTGTGTGTGTGTGTAAGTGTGTGTGTGTATGTGTGTGTGTGTGTGTGTGTGTGTGTGGGATGGTCCCTGAGGGGAACTAAGTTGCTCTGAGACGTACCGGCCACTCGCAGTGCAAATGGTAATAAGGCAGGGGGACAAACGCCTCCCCCTCCTCCTCCTTCTCCTGCTCTGCGATGGCGCTTTCCCCCACCTTCGCCCCCCCTTAGCAGAGGAGGGGTGTGTGTGAGTGTGTGTGTGTGTGTGTGAGGAAGCGTGCAGTGCGATGTCATTGAACATCTCAGAGTGGAGCGGCACAGTTGACTCAGTTGAGCCTCCACCGGCCCGACACACACACACACACTTGCTTCCCTCTTGCACACACACTCAGAGAGCCACCATCTCTCTCTCACTCTCACTCGCTCGCCCTCACATGCTCTCGCTCTCTTGCACACACACACACACAGAGGCTCAGGCGCTCAGCTCAGTTCCTCAGCGGCTGCAGCGGAGTACAGAGGAGTCAGAGAGAGAGAGAGAGAGAAGCAGGGAGAGAGGAAAAGAGAGAGGACAGGCGGCGCGGCACGGCACGGCGAGAGAGGGACACAATCACAGAGAGGGAGAGAGAGAACAGGAGAGAGAGAGAACAGGAGAGAGAGAGAGAGAGAGGAGCGGGAGGCAGGGAGAGCTGGATAGCTGGTGGCTCACTCCCACACCTCATCTTCACTTTGCTGGGACAGGCACAGAATTGATGGTAAGAGACATTCATGCATTTTATTAGCTCAACTGTTTGCTTGGCGCTTTTCATGGGACTTTTTTTGGTTTTGTTTTTTTAGAAAAATGTTTGACTTTTTTTTTTTTTTTTTTTTTTTTACATTTTTGAACCCAGTTTTTGTTTGCTTCATGTTTTCTGTGAAACTGTTTATTTACACTTAGTTGTTTGTTTGCTGATTTGTTGAACAATGTCTGCTTTTTAAAATTTCTTTAAAACTTACTTTTTACATGAGAGAAAAAATATTAATTTCATAGATTACACAGAATAACATAGACTTGTTTTTGTTCTCATGTGTGCATGTGTTGAGTGTTGCTGATGGCAGTTGTCAGGTTGTTCAACTTTTTCTTTCCTACTTTTTTTGATTTTTCACTTCACATCCGTGTCTGAATGTGTGCATGCATGCTTGCAGGTAAACATGTGTTTCACTGTGTGTGTAAGTGTGTTTGTGTTGAGTCCATGTCCAAGTACAAAATGACTGACAGATGGATTAAAGCAAAAACTGAGGCCAAGGGCAATATCCTACAACCCCTCCTCGCTAATTCCCATAACCCCCCTTTTTTCTTTTACTCCATTCTCGCTCACCTTCTCATCAGCCCCCTCCTCACCTCCATCCTTCTCCTCATCCTTCCCCACCTCCGGTGCTCCGCTCATCTCGCCCTGTCCAAGACGAGGCCCCCGAGGAAATTCACTGCAAACCCTCTTTTCTCTGTCTTCTTGAGAATTAACTCCACACACACTCCTCCGCCACCAGAGCTGCCAAGAAACCTCGCACACATCTACTCCCTCAACTCCCCTCTCACTGTTATCCTCCTGCTGGAGAAGCAGGACCCGCACGAGACGGAAAAAAAAGGCAACAAGACCCCAAAAGAACCCACCTTCATTGACTTTTTTTTTTTCTTCTCTCCTCCTTCACACTCCCACATCCCTCCTGCCCTCCCTCTCTTGTCTCTCCCTCTCTCTGTCTAAGTCCAAGGAGGCAGAGTTGGATGTGAGAGGCAGTGAGCGCGACACAGTCCCACAAGAGCCCAGCACAGACCCGGAGCCGCCCAGGCCACCTCCAGCTAAGGCTAACGGACCCACCGGCACGGCTGGCGTTTGCACGAGCATCCCCTCCAGTAGCCACAGTAGCAGCCGCATCAGCAGCAGCAGCAGCAGCAGCAGAAGTGGTCTGGGTGGCATTAGCATCGTTAGCAGCAGCGCTGAGGGAGCAGGCGAAAGCTCCATGCAGTTCAGCACCAGACCGCCTAGTGCTGAGCAGCCGGGCTTCATGGGGACATGGCAGCAGCAGAGCACTGACAGCAACCTCCTCTACAGAATGTCCCAGCAGGTACGTCAGCTCAGCCTCACCCACCTCACACTCTCCATCTCTTACCCTCCTCACCCTCTCTCCACCGCTCTCAGTCTGCATTCGAGGACCAAACTTTTATTTTTCTCTCTGTGTTCGTTCAGACGCTTGATGTTGTGACTCTTACTACCTCTTGGTCTGTGTGTGAAAAAGAGTGTTTGTATGTGTGTCAGTGTGTGTGTGTAATTCAGGGGGTAAGGGGGTGGGTGGTTGTGGGCAGTGTTTTGTTGGTGAAATTTCAAATTAAGCATCCTTACTTGCATTTTTTTTGCAACTTCTCCCCTTCTTTTTGGGGTCAGATGTGATGTTGTTGTGTGCATGTCTTTATGTTGTTCATGTTGTTGCACACACACACACACACACACACCATGCCTGTCTGTGTTTTCATCCATTCAGCCTCTGTGTGTCCTTTTAATTTTCTAACTCACCCATTATCTTGCTCTACAAAATATATAAAAATATCTTAAATTGTGTGTTGGTTTAAAAAAAAACACATTTTAATGCAAAATGTGCACAACATCAGATAGTTCATTTATTTCACCATTTGATGGATTATCCCTTGTCCGGATTCGTTACATCCACGCTTAAGTCTCCGTAATTGAGCGGTGTGGAGTTTAAAAGCAAGCAATAGCAGTGTTTTGGTAACCTCAGTGCCGATAAAGACTCGGGAAGGGGCACCCCTCTGGGACCGGCTAATTGACTTCATGTGGCCGAGGCAGGAAGCCCCTCGCGCGGCTACAGAGCAGCAGAGGAGCCGTGACAGAAGGCAGGCTCGCCTGGAAAAGTAATGATGATACCGGAGCGCGTGCACCGACTGAGGAACGTGCACGTTTCCTCGCGACGTTCCGAGGATGTTGCACCGAATTTATCACGTGTTGTGCAGCCGCTTAAAATAATTCTTTACGAAGAAAAAAAAAGTTAGGTGAGATTTGTAGGAGACGCAGGTAGGAATGTCTGTGTGTGAGTGTGTGTGTGTGTGTGGTGAATCATAACGGGCTCGTACCAGGCGCGCGCTGTTACGCACACTTGCGCAACAGCTTCTCTTGAAGGATGAAACTTTTTTTTTTCCTGTCCTCTTGACGGTATTTACAGCCTGCAAGAGTTCAGTTTTTAAAAATCCCACATGTCTAATAGTGAAGGTGAATCTGATGTGTTGAGAGTAAAACACATCCCGGTGTCACTTTTGGGAACATTTACTTCAGCCAATTTTTTTTTTTTGCACTTTTCACACACAAACAACAGCAGCATGTTATTTTTCTTGCCGGTAATGTTGCGTGATAAAGCGTGTTGAGGAGCCGGGCTTGTGGTGGAGCAGGTGGATGGGCCCCTGCGCTCGGCCCCCTGCTGGGACCCCTCGTCTCCATCCCCCGTCCTTCTTACAAATGCGCACCGTTGTTTCAATATAATCAGCTGTGGGACTCGCTGTTATTTATCCGTCCTCGCACCACTTAGAAGACATCTTCCCATGTTTAGTAGGCATGACATAAATTCTCCGAAGGAAGCCTGTTCCTTGACAGACTCGCCTTCTTGGAATCTAACCGATAATGACTTTGTGTTTGCCGAGGCTGGCGCACCCTGGGGTGTTGGAGGAGAGGCATGGGCTCAATCTCCCCCTCTCTGCTTTAAAGATCAACCGGGTGACACGAGGGATGCGCCGTTTTATCGTCGTTAGGCCGAGTTGTATTTTCCATGTGATCGATGGAGACGTGGAATGCGCTCAGGACGCACGCGGCTGTGGAGCCAAAACACGAGCCCCTTACATCCACTGTAAACCACACACCCACTTGCACACACACTCTCTCTCTCACACACACAAGGCAACTTTAGAGGATGAGAAAAATCAACCTTTAACGTGAACAATTTTCCTGCTACAAGTAAAATGACTTCACAGCAGGTGTCTGATCGGATGTGAGAGTAAAGAAAGTAAAGATTTTAATGATCGAATCTTTTTTCCCCTCTCCTTCTCTTCAAGCTGTTTTACTGCACAATCAAAGCCATAAAAAGCAGCACCTGCCACCTTCAGCGTTAAAGACTTAAAGAAAATATCAATCTGAGAAAGAAGGCCACCTCAGGATTTATCGATTTCCTTTCTGATTGACTCATGCATTCAAGGCACTTTCGTGGATTTTATATTTCGGCTGTAATTATGAGTTAATTCAGGATTAATTTATTGCAATATTCACTTAGATGTTTGCAAGAAAATGAAACAATTCCCCATGAAATATTTGGCTGGAGGTGATGCTGGTAAAAAAAAAAAAAAGCAGAAACAGATGAAAAATACAGGTGAATTAAATATTTTTTCTAATGTTTATCGTGCAAAGATTGAATATTAATTATATATTTACATGCAGTCGTGTTTCATCATTGCGTTTTCCCTCTCAACTAAACGAAATTAACAACAGTGGCGATTCGAGCACGACTGAGAGCGAATAATTTACACCTTTCATAACAGGCCTTAATAGGCTTTTAATCTTTGGAGAAACTTTTTTTTTTTCCTGCAGCACATTCACAGGCTTCATAATCCACGCCAGTGTCAACAGGAAACACAACATGAACAGCATGCAATTTAAATGAAATCAATGAAATGGATTCGATAAATGCTGCCTGTTTTCTCTGCTTCCTAATGTTCACAAATCGGTGCAACATTTTTTTTTTTTTGCAAAACGCTGTAAGAGGGGGAACTTTGATAATTGTTTTTATGGAGGGAGGGAAAAAATTGCAAACATTAATTAGGAGTTGAATTATTTCCCAGGCAGGATCATATTTGGAGCCTTAATTGAGCCGCTGCTGCAGCTCATATCCGTGGATCTGAATATCGACCCTTGCAAGTTAAAAAGCCCGGAGTTAAGTGATGCTACGAGTCTAATTGGTTCATCAGGGATAAATCCTGCACAATACAGAAGCCGCCTCTGTTTATATATATATATAAATTTATACTTATATATTTCCTCCGCTGCTAGTCGGAGGAATGTTGGAACAAGTCAAGGTTTTTTTTTAAAAAGTGCCTCAACCTGCAGGATGTGACCCAGAGAGAGAGAGAGAGAATAAAAGAAATCAGTGCATGTGTCCAGTCTCAAACTATCTCTAAAATAGCCTCTTCCTTTTCTTTTTGCAAGGGTGCTGTAACGCGGCTTCCTTTGAAGTGCGACAGGTCGACTATGGGCCGAGACCTGGAGGAGGTACAGTGGCACCACAGCTTCAGTCTGCTCTCAGTCTGCAACTCATGTCAATGCAAGGGCTAGAAACATGCCTCAGAAATAACAGGGAGAGCTTTAGATAATAATAATAACAATAACAATAATAAAAAATAATAACAACAATATTAATATTTTTCTTTAAATTGAAAGTGTTTGCATTCTTTCAATTTTACATGCATTTTTGCCAGTTTGCTAATTTTTCTTTTAATTTGAAAACCTCACTCACCAGCCTGCTGCATTTTCTTTTTTTTTATCCTCAATTCATGCATTTGCACATTTGAGATCCTGAAAAACTTAAAACCTGAAATTAAACTAAAAAGCAGCAGGATTGCAAATATATTTATAAATAATATATTTTTTTTTAGCAATGATGATATATTTTTTTCTCCCCATGTTAATAAAATGAAAAACTGCCCGGTGCTCACTTCAGAATGTCTGTTTTTAATACAGTATTAAATTGTTAAACTGCATACAGGCATTTTGGCATTGATTATACACAAATATTTGCTCTATATCTTTTTAAAAAAAAATTCTTAATAGCTACACTAAATATCTAAAGTCTGACTTCACTTCTTCCATTTCCACCTTTCTGCACTATTTTCTCGTGTTTTCATGTCTTGTGTCATATTTAAATGTCTGCATCAATTTTACAATCACATCGGTTGATTTTTTTTCTCCTAATTCCATATATTGCATTATTGCAGTGCAGCCTATATGTAATCGTCTCTGTGTAAGCTACACCTTATAAAGTGAATGCTGTTCGCTCTCAGGGCAGGATGACTGACATATTTGTGGAATAACAGGCTCTGCTGTGTTTTGTCTGACTGAAGAAATGAGGTTGATATTATCCTCTGCAGTGCAGATCACAGAACGCGCTAATCTGCCCATTAACACACTGATACACTTAGAGTGGTGTGTGTGTGTGTGCATTTTTTTACACAGTGGGGCACAGGCATGTTGCATGTTGCATATGTGGTGCATATGCATTGCTTCTTACCATTGTGTGGGACTGGGAGGCAGTGATTTGATGCATATGTGTGGAATTATCCACAGTCAGTGAATGTGTGTGTGTGTCGTTACACTCAACTGTTATTATTTCCATGTCTGTCTTTGATGGGTCGTTGCACACAGAGCATATGGATGCCTATACGTGCAGTACATGTATCTGGTGTCAAGTGTGTATGTGTGTGCGCACTCCGACACTGAAGTTTATGCATGTGTGCATTAAGACGTTTGTGTCTGTGCTTTTGCCATTTATTTTTCTGAGTGGGTGGCTAAATACTCATATGCCAGTTGTGTGAGTGTGTGTGTGTGTGTGTGTGTGTGTGTGTGTGTGTGTGTGTGTGTGTGTGTGTGTGTGTGTGTGTGTGTGTGTTTGAGAGAGAGAGAGAGAGTGAGCGTGTGCAGTTTTGTGGGTGTGTGTCCTCTCCCTCTGAGTGTGTGTGTTTCTGTGTGTTGGCTCTGGCTCCATGTGTGTGTGGGTGCGAGGTGAAGTGTCTCTTGGCTGGCCTTGGCTGGAGAGCTGGAGGAGAGCAGAGGTGAAAGAGGAGATTTGCAGAAAAGACACGCACCACTTCCCCCATTACTACTTTTTCTTTTTCTTCTTCTACTACGTCTCTGTCTCTCACTTCTTCTTCTCTCACTCACTTTCCCTCTCTTCTTATTCCCCCTCACCTCAGCCCCCCTTTTCTCTCTATCTCTCTCTCCTTCCTGACTTATCTTTCCCACCTAAAACTCTATCTCCACCACAAGTCCTCCTCATGCTAAATCAGATTATTTTACTCTGCAGCTACTGTCTTTATAGAAAGGGCTCTTGAGATTGAACTTGTGTAACAGAGGACCACTTTGGACGCTGCACACTTTGAATGCATTTATAGGATTACCACTTATAATAAGGCGCAAGGACAAGTGTCAGATAAGCATAATATTTCCTCAATAAGGGGAAGTGACGGGCTGTTTGATCTTGTATCTGATTGGAGAAGGTGTCAAGCTACCAGAACAGATCCCAGCAATGGCACCTGTCTCCAACTGTAAAGTTGTGGCTGGCTCATACACTCTTTAATGCAATTATTGCCATGCTACTGGCCAGCTTAGAGGGTGCCAGATAACATGAGCAGCGCTGAGAAAGGCCACTGTGGCATTCAGTCAGCGAGCGCCTCTCTCAGCCTTTGTGCATATGCAACAATGACGACGTGAGTGTTTCCTGAAGGCAGCATTATTTCTGCAAGAGAGAGCAAAAGAAATGAGAGAGTAAGATTGAGTGGGAAGGTGGCTGCAGCTACTTGTATATTTACTGTATATGTGTGTGTGCACTATTAAGAGCCCATCTAGTTTGACGGAGTGGGAGGATGTACAAGGTCCCATTCATGCTGCGGTCCCCACTATATTTACCCAAGCACCAACCAGGGAGATATGACGTCCGCAACATTTTTACTGGCTTTCTTAAACCCAATTTTTTTTTGCTTGCATCACCAAACATGTCCTTTCATTTCTATTGAAATCTGAAGATGCATTAATATAACTTGTTTCCCTGTTATGCCATTTAATAAATATTTTTTATGTTGCACCTACAGTATATGTCTACAGAATACGTTCAAGTGGATAAAATCAATATCCATGATTTTAATTCCATCACGTTTCTTTTGCTTTTGTGGAGACTGGTGAGGAAATCCGTCAATACAACACCACATGCAGACACTCCATTTTCCATTCTTCGCCTCACCGTCTCTTGCTTTAATAGCCTTTAAAAAAATTACAATTTTACTCTCATCTTTATATTATATGCATGATCTTGCAAAAAAAAAAAAAAAGAAATCAAAATTAAAAATATTCCGCCCCTCACATGGCCACGATCATGTGTGTCCCGGGTCATATCGTAACCTCTGCAGCCGTGCAGCAATGCCCTGCAGGACCAGTGTTATGGTTAAGCACCGACCCTGACTCTGCGTGCGAGACCCGGGGCAACCAGCGATCAATAAGCATCATGTGATCATCACTCACGGGTTCCATGTCAGCTGTTTCCTGTTTTTCCTGAGGAGACGGCCGCCTCATCACCATGGTGAATGCCCGAATAATGGGGAGAATACAGAAAGTAGAGACGCCATCATGGAAGTCAAAAGGCTTTCTTTATGTCTGGCAGGGCAGTATACTGGGCGCTATATGTGTGTGTGTGTGTGTGAGTGTGTGTGTTGAGGAACGATAGAAATGCAAAGCCATCTGCTCTGCTCTTATCAGAGGGTTGAGTGGTGAAATCTACTATAGCTGAGTCTTTCCCAGGGACTTCTTTTAGTCAAGTGTGGGCATGTGAATATAAAACATAAAGAAGAGCAATATTTTTCCACTTGTTCTTTATTAACTGTTATCATGCGAGTTGCTTTCAACAAAATCATTTTTGAATAGGAATCTCAATGTGTAACATGTAGGGGATTCATGTGGTATTTTAGGTTGTTGTGCTCAGTTTGATTCAATCTAAATAGATGCAGTGTTCAGTGTGGAAGTTGAATGTGTGTGGCATGTGCTCAGACCCTCATTGCACTGAGAAAATAATTTATAATACTGCAAAGAGAAGTAACACAAATTGTATGGTAAAGTGTAAATTTTTATTTTATATTTTTTTACGTTTTTGTGTTGTTTTTGGTAGATTCATCACAAATATTTTAGTTTTTCCCCCTGACTATTTTCTCCCTTTCTTTCTGCTCATGGCCATTTGAGCACCTCTCTTTTCACTCTGTTTTTCCTTCTTTCATTTTCTACATTTTTTCTCTTTAAAAAAAGAGGGCTGTTACTTATTTGTCTTTGGGTAGTTTCCTGCAGCGGGGAGAAGTCGCCGGTGTGAAGAGGAAGTGTGTGTTTGAAGGGCCAGTCGCTCAGGATGTCACCACCCCGCCACTGGCTAATGAGGGGGACATGAGCACAGGGCCGGGCCAGCAACACACACACACACACACACACACACACACACACACACACACACACACACACACACACACACACACTCTGACACGGCAGGAATGCAGCAGCTGTCACCAAGGTCCAGGCAGTTATGAAAGGGTTGAAGTAAGTGTGTGTGTGTGTGTGTGTGTGTGTGTGTGTGTGTGTGTGTGTGTGTGTGTGTGTGTGTGTGTGTGCGCAGTGGCAGTACCGAAGGTCGTGAGGGTGTTGAGAGCTGGGAGGGGCTCATGTTTGCTTCGGTGACCCAGAGACTGCCACCGGCAGAGAGGATCATCACATGTAATTGACTTAAGTGAGAAGCAAAAGAGAGAGTCAGAGGAGTCATATAGATTTAGCAGCGGCCTGCAGTATTTTAAGACACGACCATATGGCAGAGACATTGTTGTGAGAGGCTGTTCTTTCCCGTACTGCATCCAGAGGAAGGTGACATTAGGTGTGACCTGCGCTAAGTGACAGGAACTTGGGCATACTTTCACCACGGCTTCTCCCTTTTCCTGTTATTCCTCAACTCCTGTTATTTTGTTTCTCTTGGAGCCGCGCCAGCGCAACGGGCAAAATCGACAGCCTACTATTTTTACATCCGTCTTAAGGACCCCTGTCTGCTCGCTCTGCCTGCCAATTTGCCCCATCAGCAGTGGCAGCGAAGAAGAGCTCTCAAGGCACCGAGCCTTTCATTTTTCTGTTGGCGATGTGGCTAATGCTGTCACTGTTATTTGAAAAAGCACTCAGGGTGAATTGCTATTATTATTGTTAAAACCATCATCATCATCAGGCTTATTTATGGTTATGGATAATTATGGTAATTTTGTTCAGGGCTCACAGTTGACTCCGTCTCTCTCCCCCTGTTAATCCGAGATGTACTGCTGAGTGTGTAGTGTGTTTGTTTGTATTGTACATTTTCTATGTGCCGCTAAATTACCGAAGTTGTTGTGCAAAGAAAATGGCTTTCCAGCAGGTAACAGTGATTTCACATGTGAGGTGAGGAGAACTTGTTACATCTCTTAATGCATACGCTGAACTCTGTGGCTTACGTGTGTGTGAGGGAGAGGAGGCGGAGGAGGAGTTTACAGGCTCCTTTCACCCCTCCGCTGTTTTTCTGTTTCATTTCTTTCTCTCAGTCTTTTTCGCTCCCATGTTTTACTCTGCGTCTATCGCTCCGCTCTGTTCTGTTCTGTCTCCGGCTTACAGTGGAGATTTGATTGCTGGAGGCCCGGGGAGGATTTTTAGGGAGGTTCAGGAGAAGGGAGGCTAGTGGTACAGACTGTGGTAGGCTTGTAGCCAACGTACACACACACACACACACACACACACACACACACACACACACACACACACACACACACAGACATTCAGTCCTACAGGCGAAGATACCTGCTTCTATACAGATTGTGTAAATTGCTTCCTAACAATGTCGTCATTTTAACCCTCTGAAAAAACTTGAGTCTAAACTCATTAGCTACTTTTTCTTGTGAGCAAAGTGTTAAAGCAACATGTGTAAGCATTTGTTTGTGCTCTCTGCTGAGTTTGTCAAGATGTTTGCGCTGTTGGATTAATAACATTTAATGGCCACTGTTAAACGCAGCTGCCTTGGCATCCCACAGCTCATGTTTTTCTGGCAAACCGAGACTCTGGGTGGCTTTTGTTTTTGTGAGTATGTGGTGTGTGTGTGTGTGTGTGTGTGTGTGTGTGTATATATATATATGTATGTGCAGTGCAATCAAATATCACAGTGTGTGTGTGTGTGTGTGTGTGGGCTGGATGGGAGAGGCAGCGCGTGTGTTGTCACATACATACCTGTTCATTTCCATGTGACCCCTTACACACACACACACACACACACACACAGCTGAACTGAACCTGCATGTGAACCGATCATTTCACTTCACTTTCTAACAATCCATAACATCAATTAACTCACAAATGATCTAATTAGCCTACTGTGATGCCCGTCAATTGGTCTGACCCTGTATCTGGCGGTGGGAGGTCACCGTGCATGACCTCTGACACCACACATTGTTGGCCGTCCACCTTTTTGTGACACTCATTGTGCGATTGAAGTGACGGCTTCAGTCTTTGGAAATGAGGCAAAGTGAGAATTCTTGTAAAGAAAAAGCTCTGTTTTTCAGTGCGGTTTAGAAGATTTTGTGTTGTTGGCACACACGTGTGCGGGCACACATACATACAACCACACACACGCACACACACACGTATACGCTTGCTTTCTCTGTGTTGATGTTTTCTCTGTAAATGGCCTGAGCTACCTCTTACATTGTCGGGAAACACACTCAGCGATAAGTGCTTTGTTGGAGCACCGTTCGCTGCATGATGTGTGCGACTCTGACTGGCATTTAATATTTCATGGCATTTAATCCATTTGCTATGTTTCCTCCAAATACAAAAAAAAATCTGCAGCTTTTGTTTCCTTTATCCAGGCCATTACTTCACAGCTTCTTGATCAGTTTAGATTTGTAAAGGGTGGCAACAAGGGATTTATCACCTAGATTTACTGCTATTTTTCTGCACGACCATTAAGATAATAAAGTCAGCATCTTCTTTGCGACTTAAACAGGGTCTCATGAGGGCAAAGGCGACACTTTGGGCAACCATATATAACTCAAATACACATACAATAAAAAATGTCATAAGCAAACGGCGGTGAGATTTATGGCAGGGAAAAAAAAAAAGTGAAACGAGAGCACTTAAAGAGCAGTCAGGTTTACAGGATGCAGCAGCAAAGAAGGATAGCGCATTATGACAAAGAAGAGGAAAAAGATCTGACAGCTTGTGCATCAGTCAGAAGGTGAGGACGAGGCTCTCTTCGAGATCAATTGGTAATAGGCTGAAGTCACAGAGGCGATTAGAGGCGTCGACTTGCCTGTGTTGTAAATGCTGTCAGATCTGTTAAAGGAAGCCTAATACCTCTCAGGTTGAAAGCTGTAATAACATCAACTGTAACTGGATCCGCAGGGAAGTGCAAGTGAGACTGAGTGTGCGTGAGTGAGTGGAAAAGGAACGGGAGGAAGGCAAAAGTGTTTCATTGTGTGCGCCTGCGTGTGTGTAAGTGCAATGTCTAGGTGTGTGTGTGTGTTTGTGTGTGTATGGCGCGGTGTAAAGCAGCAGCAGCAGCACGCATAAGGGCGAGAGCCGCGGGGCTGCTCCTGGCATTTTTTCGGCCACCAGATGCCTGTCACTGCTTTAAGAAAAAAAAAAGGGAGCAGGGGATGAGGAGGGGAGAAGGACAAAGAGGAGGGAGGGAGCGAGGGGGGAGGAGAGGTGGGGGCACCGCTGTTCAAATCATGTCACGTAGCGCTAATTCATCCAGCCTCATTAGAGAGAGGGAAGGGACCAGAGGGCCTCTCTCAGGACAGGGCCCCGGCTCAAACACACACACACACAGCCACACGCAGATATATGCATACACACATTGTCTCAGTTTTTCTCTTGCACATACTTACACACAGATGCAATTTCTCCTTTCCTCACACACACACACAACACGTAGACGTACATACACAGATGACACTGGCACATGGCGCAGTGCGGGGGCAGTTTGGGGAATAGAAAATTGCCTTCTCAGGAAGGCCCCGGCCAATTAAGGACCTGACCGTATTGAATGTCAAGTGTTAATTTGGGCTCCCCCTCCTTCCCTCCCTCCAACCCCCCACCCTCACCCTTCAATTTCCCAGCAGTGGCGGCGGCGGTGGTGGTGGTGGTGGGGCGGGTAGGAGTGGCGGGGGTGGGGTTGTGTGTGTGTGTGTCCCAGAGATGAGCAAATACATGTCAAGCCAAAGTTGATTGCCTGCTCCGTATTATGTGTCGCAGGCAAGTGGCAAATGTGCTCCCTCCTTTTAGCCTTTCACATACCCCCTGAGGGACACCGCGATGGAAGAAGGAGGAGAGAGGGAGGATTAACTGTACCGCAGCGATAAGAATGGGGGGTTTTACACTGGGGAAGAAGGGAGAGAGGAGGGAGGGGGGGGAGTGAAGGGGACAGACAGGGAGAGAAGTAGAAAGAGGGCAGAGGGTTTGTTTGATCTCATAGGACTGGGTGGTGACTTTGATAGTCTTTTAATTGCCTTCATTTTCGCAGAGGTGATGTCCCTGGCAGACGCTCTCCGAGTAAATAGTTTTAAATAGAGAATGAGTAAATTTCCTAAAGTTTAGAGAGCCATTTAAACATGACATTAAAAAAGGGCTCTATTAACTTTATGAGAAACTTTAAATGATGTCAACGCGATCGCTCTGTGTTACGCTCCCAGCCGTTGGCACGGTCCAGGGCCAGACGTGGTTGTTTGTGAGTTGGACTGATGGTAAATGCTCACCTCCTTACCTCCATGATCTAATAGACATCCACTTAGTCTTAATGGGCAGATTCCCTTTCTCCTCTCGTGATGACTGTTGCACTCTTTAAAGGTGGAATTGCCTGCTTGTCTTTCCTATCACCCACCCCACCCCACCCCTCCTTTAGTCTCCCTATCTCACGCTCACTACCTCTCTCCGAGGACAGAGGGGAGTTTTTCTAACAAAATAAATATTAATGCAATGCTCGCATCCACACCAAAGCCAATTCTCCTGCTTTAGCCAGCCCTCTGGCAACATCTCTTAGTGAAAGGCCCTTTGTTTTACATTAACATCGGTGTGTTTTCTGCGTGAGCATGTGCGCCCGAGTTTATGTGCGTGTGTGTGTGTTTATGCGCGTCCGGTGATAGTAGTGATGTTGTGAAATTGAATAGAGAGGGTGAGTATTGATCATTTCCCCCTGTGTGTTATTAGTGCCTGCTGCTACTGACAAAGAGAGCATGAGCCACCCGCACAAACATGAACAGACACACACACACTTAGACACACACAGAGCCACGTTCGCTCAAGAAATACAGTATGTTATTTGCATGTTTTGACAGCCCTAATACGTTGCGTCAACAGGAAAAAAGTATACTTTCCAGCTACATAATATTTTATGGAAATATCAACATTATTGCCCAGAAGTGTTGGTGGAAACCCGTAAAATTACAGCTCCTGTAGTGTTATGACAGACAGGGCTATGTGTCACTGACTTATATGCGTCAAGGGTCTTTTCAAATAAGGCCAATTTTTTTGCCCTCTCGGCTCACACGCAGCCACACACACACATTTACATTCTTTATTATTACAATCTGTTTTGTCAATCTGCTGTAAGTGATAACACGTTTTGAGTTCACACAGGTCACGGTGAAGTGTAATTCAATCACTGATCACTGATATCCAAACAGCCATCCGTACAGGCCTCCAGGGCCGGGGGAGCGAGAGGGTGGTAAAACCCAGCTAAGTGCTCCGTCTCTGGTTAGACAGTGATGTCTGCGGGGCCTCTGGAGCTCCAGTGGTCAGCCAGGACTGAGAGGTCTGTCGAGCCCTAATTGATCACCCTGACCCGAGGAGCTGAGGACAAAGGGAGAAGAAGGGTGTGGAAGGATGCAATAGATAAGGCTGAAGGGAAAAGAAAGAAGGGGAAAAAAAGAGAAGAAATTGTGCAACCGGTGGCTTAATCTCTCTGGACTGGCCATTTTTCCCCTCTGGATGATAGATATAGTAGGCCTAGCATGTGACACAGATGGATAATGCAGGCGTCTGGGGTGATAGAGTTATAAATTAACACATTACTGGAACTTAATGTGGACTGCTGTGGACGACCACACACCAACATCATCAACCCTCCAGGCGCGCGCACACACACACACACACACACACACACACACACACACACACACACACACACTCATACACACACAAACACGCCTACAGTCTCACTGATGCGTCTAGCTGAGCTCAGGGTGCGGATTGTACTCCTCAAGTGGCATTGATTTGTTAAAGTGCTGAATTAGCAGGAGAAGTCCAGCTGCTGGCGCTTCTCTACTTTGTTTCTTTCTTTTCTTTTTTTTCTCCTGTATTTTACAACGTCTCTCTCTTAACTTCTCCCCTTCTTTCGCTCCTTCCCCGTTGCTTCGCTTCACTTGCTCAAAGGTTGATTTTTCTTCTCTTTCTCACATGAACTTTCTTGTCTCCGCTCCGTCTATATGATTGACTCGCGCCCCCCTTTTACCAAGCGCACCTTTTGCTCAGTCGCAAGTGCTCCTTCCAGCAACTTCGCTCTCCTCGGCCGTCCTGGCAAATGCCTGCTTCTTTTTTCCCCCCTTCTGTCTCCAGCTGGAAGGTTTCACCTAAAAGAACAGTTGGTTTTTCTCTCCTTCTTCTTGTGGCCCACACAATATTGCCAGCCAAAACTGTTATGTCCCTGACTTTGAGACTGAAAGGGAAGTGGTCTGTGTGTGTGTGTGGCTGGGGATTGGTATTTAATAGCCAGACATACAGAAGAGCTAATATCCAGAGCAGCAGTAGCCTGCACATTTTAAGGCCACACACAGTGACACGGTCCAGCTCAGCTCTCTGTATTTAAAACTCACCCAACTCCAGCAGTGCAAAGCAATGGCTTACACATCTACAAGCTAACCGCAGTGAATTCCACTGGTGTAAATGTCATTTAACAACAAATGAGTGCCTCAGGAAACTGAGCAGCGTACAGTAAGGGTCACTGGTCCCTCTGTCTGCTGAGTATGTAGTGGTGTGTTGTACTTGGGCTTATGAGTTGGACAGACTGTCTGCTTTCTGAGTCCATCAAGGCCCCGAGCCAAGAGGTGCAGATTTGTTAGTGTCTGCTCCATTATCACCCATCACTCTCATGGTTTGTTGTATGTGTGTGAGTGCGTGAGGAAGAGAGAGAGAAAGGAGAGTAAAGAAACTGTCCCCCTCTTTCTTGCTTACTGCGGTCCAGCCCAAACAGTTACCATCTGGTGACCAGTGACTGACCCTTCTCTTGTCTCACACACACATACACAGACGTATACACACACGCACACACACTGAGTGCCGGACTGCGTCCAAGTGATGAGTGAGTGACCACCCGACTCCCCTCCCTCCCTCTCCTGCCGAGTGTCCGTCTCTGCCAGACCTCCCAGGTCCCTCCCCTCACTGCACATGATTGGTTGATGAAAGGTTGATGGGTGACTGATCTGTCCACAGCTCCAATATAATGCTCAATAAAGCACCGAACCCGGCTAATAGAAAAACACCTAAGAGGAAAAAGCACCTAAACACACGTACAGTACACACGGGTACACACACACGTCGTTGTGGCCCAAAATAAGCACATTTCTCCTCGCTAGTTTAAACCACATTGCTGTTTTGTGACTGTATTTGCTTTTCTTGTGTTTGCTTGATTTAGTCAGGCCCCTGTGTGCTGCAGTCAGAGTGACATCTGGCATTTAATTTGTAACGTACTCTTAGCATATTTTCTATTCTGTTTGGAATCTATTGTGTCCATATTAGAGTTAAAACAGTTAGTTGATCAAGTCTGGGTTTTAGTTAACACAGAAAATGAATTAGCAACTATTTTGATAATGGATTAAATGTTTAAGCAATTTTTTGGCCCCAAACATTATTTGTGTAAGACAGTGTGGATTTTAGATGCTTAGTCAGACAAAATAAGACATTTGAACACGTTCACATGGGTTTTGGGAAATTGTGATTTCACATTTGTCACTTTTTTCTGACGTTTATTAGACCAAACAATTCACTGTTAAATTGAGAAAGCAATCGCCAACTTAACTGATAATAAAAGTAACTGATAGTTGCAGCCCAAGTCCACATATAGCGGACATATATTGACCTTTAAAAAAAACTCGGAATAGGGAGTATATTTGGTTGACAGGAAGGAGCAGTCATGTGTTTTTGTGTGTAGTAAGATGAAACAAGAGAAAATGTGTGTGTGTGTGTGTGTGTGTGTGGGGAGTCTGCTTTGGTGACAGAGGCGTGAGCACCAAGGTCAGAGGCAGAGAAGAAGTGACACATGCATCACAGGGTTGTGACATTCCGGGGTCACCACAAAGGTCACGCCGGCTGTCCAGAGAACACACACTCCTTCAGCTCCTCTTCTTGGTGCTGTGCTTTTGTGTGTGAGAGTGTGTCAAGGAGTGACCGTCCCTTCAAAGGAAACAGGAAGCAGAAGCAAAGTCCACCTCTGCCTCTCCTGGCCCGGCGCAGCCAAGGGGGAACGAGGACTGAGCGGAGAGCAGGTCACAGGCAGGGCCAAATGTGAGGCAGTGTGACGTTGTCACTACAGCTCTCCTTTCAGGTTAAATGCAGTGTGGGGACATAGAGAGAGAGAGAGAGTGAAAGAGGGAGGAAGTGGACTGTGTTGGTAGGGTGACTTCAGAAAAAAAAAAAAGAGAGACGGAGTGACGGAGAGAAACGGAGCGAAAGCACAAGTGGAGCATCTCAGCAAGAAAAACACTTAAAGTGAGGGATAGTGAGCAGGGATGGGGGCGGAGGGGGTGGACGCAGTCGGGGGAGGGGGGGAACTGAAGGAGGGAGAAGGAGGAAGGGAGGGGAAGCAAGCGGGCGTGCGTCCCCCGCCTGAGGCTGATGCATTGTGACAGTCACTTAGAAGGATTTCACTTCCTCTAAACTGTGGCTTGCAGGAAGAAACACCATAAGTTGGGACAATTATGGGCTGAAGGAGATATGACGGGACGCATGCAGAGCGAGCCGCAGAGGGAGGGACGGAGGAAGTGAAGCGAGGGGGGGTGTGAAGCAAAGCCTGCTTGTGTATGTGTGTATATCTTCTCGCTCCGGAGAACACAATCATATCATCTGCTTGCATTTGGCAGATTGGTCTGTATATGTACAGTACATATGCTGTCCAAATACTGTGTGTGTGTGTGTGTGTGTGTGTGTGCGTGTTTGTGTGTGCTTGCCTGTGGGGGCCAGGGAGGGGTTCTTGCTCGGTGCACGCCATGTCAGGGAGGGCCGGCGTCTTGCTCCTCATGGTACCGTATGTTACCACTCTGCCTCCCTCATTCCTACGCCTCATGTCTGTAACTTAACCTGGTGGCGGAGGGTAGGAGGGAGAGAAAGAAAGAAAACAAAACAGAAGAAGTCGGGTTTAAATGCTTCCAAGAAAACGGGCCCTCTTTTGTTTTTCTATTCTTTGCTTGATTTGATTTCTCCCTGGGATTGTTCTTTGTGCATGTTAATAGTTTGGTCTTTCGTGTCACAGCCCTGATAAGTGTCCCAAAAGTTCTTTTTCTTTTTTTTTTGCTCCAGTACATTGTATTACCCCTGTGCTGCAAGCCCTGCCAAGAATGTCACTGTAATTTGAGTGTAAGTGGATTCCAAGAAATACACTTTTCCTGTTTCATTGAGTCGTTTTGCTTTCAGCGCTATTATGTCCTTCGTGCGAGTGAGGTGCTGGTGAAATTGTCTGTTTTTCTCTGACTTGTGTCTTTGCCACCTACAGTTACAGTTCACCTCTAGTTCTCTTAATTCTGTTTCCATTTGCGCTTCCTTCTGTGTGTGTGTGTGTGTGTGAGTGAGTGTGTGTGCCCATAGTGGGACAAATAATGACAACAGCAAAAGGGGCTTTCATTTTGAAGAATAAACCACACTCGACTGCCCCGTGATATCATCTATTCAAACATAAACAGATAGATGTGTCTCTTACTCCCTCTCTCTTTGTCTCTATCCTGCCTCCTCAGGGGTTTTTTAATATCTCCTAAATCCTCGTGCATTCAACAGACAGAACTGCACCAGGTCATACACAGAGCCCATGTGCCACCTATAAAAATCAATCAAAGAAAAGCTAATTTAAATATGCCCATTTTGGTTTACATATGGGTCTGGACATCTGATTTATAGTTTCCTTAAATGCAGGTTAAATTCCTAAAACAGCACTTGATTTCACATCATAACCACCTACAGTGAATAGTCACCACTTGTGTCTGCGACCTATGTGATTTTAAAAATGATATTTCTTAGGTAACGATTCCTTGTAACCTCCTCTACTGCGGCCACAAAGACACAGTTTCCCCTGAAGTGATGTATAAACTAAGCTCTAGTCTTCCGTCCTCGCCGCGCTCCCTCCCTGTTTCGCTCCCTCCTCATCAGTATGGCAGTTGTGTTTGCTGAGCTGGCTTTTGATAGACTTTCGTTTGGTTTGGTCATCTGAGATTTGGTATTAGCTCTCCCTCTCTTCTTTTCTCTCTCTCTCTCGCTCTCTTTCCTTCCCTCCCCACCTCTCTCCTGTGGGTATTATTCAGATGCACCTTCAGACTGGCTGCGTGCGGGAGTGATGGAGGCATGGATGGAGGGAGGAAAGGAGGGGCAGGCTGGGACAGAGGTTGAGGGGTATTAGACCCCTGAACACAGCTGGGACCCCAACTATCAAAGAGATGGTAATGACCGTCTGCTAGCATTAGAGAAGCTCGGATGAAAGAATGGCCAACAAACCCACTGAGAGAGGAGAGTTTGGCACTGGGTCCGGCCTGAGCACATAATCAGTGCTGCCACCTCTGCCTGTCGTGTACAGAGGGATAATGAGTGAGAATAAATGTTGACAGATTTTACTTTGCAAACAATTTAATAGTAAAAGCTCCAGAATAAAACTCAAGCAGGTTAAAGGGGGAGTCATAATTAGCAAAAATCATATCATATTTCCTATACAATTATCAGCAAAACAAACTACTGGAACTGCTATAACTGTGATTTGGCTTCTGTGAGCCTTCAAAGTCAAACTGGAATTTCTGTATTGCTCTTTTCTCACCAGAACCCACAGGAACACATCGACACAGTGCCTTGCCTTTTTTTTTTTTTTTAAATGCAGCGCTATTTTGGGTCTGAGCGCCTGCTAAGAACTTTCTTAAGCAAACAAACAGACGGCTGAAGATCCCAGAAGCTGTGAAAGTAGTTATGTTTATGTTTAATCATAGGAGGGTGGACCTGCCCCTGAAGCCACGTCCTGACACTTATTAGCCTATAGGTAGGAAAAAAGGAGGGCTTCTTCCCACTCCTTAGCGCCTATTACCCATACCCACTTGCAGCAGTCATTACCCGTGACAGGGGTCAAGAAGGGTTGTGGGCTAAGCACTTCATCGTCTATAGAGTCAATAAAGGACTCGTGTCTGTCCACAATGACCCTCAAAGTGATCTATTTAAGCTGGAAAGCAATGTGCATCTGTGTGTTGGTGTTTGGGAGGGGATGACTAGTCAGCAGATTACCATCCATGTTGTGACTTGCTGAAGATTCTCCCAAAGCCGTTTAAAGCACAATAAGATCTCTCTACGGTGTATTAGAAAAAAAAAAAAGTTATTTGTTTCCAAAGGTACAACCGTGGACTGAAGAACAGGCATTTTTCTGGCCCTAAGTCCATTTTTACCACTGGTAGCTGCAGCTCTCCATACAGTCCATGCAGCCTTAAATAATTTATCTCCTCTTGCTCTCCCTCGATCTTGTGCTCTCTCTTCATGTCGCTCTCTGTTGCTCCCTCCCTCCCTCCCTCCCCGTTCCTCTTAGCACTTGCTTCATTTGTTTGCTTTGAGGAGCTAAATCTTGTTTGCGCGTATTAATAAGTCAAGGCGGATTATCCCCCCCCCCCAACACAGCCCCCGTAGCGTCCTAACCCCTCTCTGCTTACACTGTATTTGCGGCCGGGTGGCTCTGTTTGCAGAATGCCTCCCCCTCCCCACCTCCCCATACCAGAGAGGCCTAGTGTGCTAGGCTAATTAGATTAATTCCGATGCCTGTAATGATTGCTCGCCATCTATTTTTAATGACTGGCGCATATCAAAGAGTAGTAAAGCATGCTACCAGCGAAGCCTGCTCCCCAGTCCCCCAGTGTGTCAGGCACTGTTGGGGGGCACTGACTTAGTGTTAGAGCGTTAGCGTATTGCCATTGTGTGTGTCTACATGTGTGTACATTTGTGTCACTCCAGGCTAAGAAGGAACATGTGTTCAGCTTGGCCTCTGCTTGTCAAGGCGGGCGGTTGCGGACTCAGGCGCATCACACGGATCAGTGCTCAAAAAGTCTTTAATGAAAATAAAGTACTCAACAAAACTCACGGCATGGTACGACAAAATCAGAAAACAGGCATGACTTGGCATGGGAACACATGGACATCGACATGGACGGGAACGTGATCTCAAACGTGAAGCGTAGCGTGAAAAGACGATCTGGCGGTGGTCGAGGCTCTGGAGGGTCTGGCGGTGGTCGAGGCTCTGGAGGGTCTGGCGGCTGCAGTTCAGGCACAGGAGGGTCTGGATGCTGCAGCTCGGGCACAGGAGGGTCTGGATGCTGCAGCTCGGGCACAGGAAGGTCATGATGCTGCAGCTCGGGCACAGGAAGGTCATGATNGAACAAAAACAAAGTCTAAACAGAAACCTAAACTCACAACTATGACACTGCTTGGCCTCCTCAAAAGAAAAAAACAACACAACAACAAATAAATAAATAAATCAGCAGCCACTCCAAGACCTGACATTGTGATTTTTTTTTTTTTTGCGGTCAAAATATACGTAATTCCAGCTGTTGCTGTTTCCGAGTGCTGCTCATACAGATTTATTATTTTTTTAATTTGGAGGGGCTGTAAAATATAATAGATGACAGAGGTTAGGTTACGCTGCAAAACAGATGCAGAACTAATTTAAAAATCTGCATAAGGTAAACAGTCTTAGCATTACCTTTTCTTGCTCTATTACTCCCATGTGATGTTGTTTCCTCTTTTAAAATATACCCTGTTTTTCCCAGCGCTCTCTCAGTTGTAGTAAATCAAAAAGTAAACCTTCACAGTACGCCATCAAGCATTGAGTCATGGCTTACACCTTTCCGCCCCTGAACATGTGTGTTCATCAACCCTCTTTATGCATTTGAGTTGTCGCTCATCTTTAATAGATGAATCTAAGTCTCATCCCTCTTTCTTCACCCCTCTGTCTCTTGGCCCTGTAAAAGGGAGTATAAATATTTGAGAGGAGAGCAGTTCAAAAGTGGGGGGAAAAGGGGCGTTTAGCGTAGCCATTTGGAAACACAAATCTGAAATGGGAGACTGTGAAGAGTAAAGGACAGGCGCGAGATCATGAGGCAAGAAGCAGAAGTCATTCAGAACAAGCCCTCCATATACATGTCTCTCTCTCTCTCCTGATTTTCTTCTTCTGTTCCTCTCTCACGCTGAATAAATACGTGCAACTTACAACTCGCACACACACACAGGGTAGATTTCCATAAAATATTAAAGGAGGTGTTTCCTGTAATTATAGCACTGTTTGCCTCTGCCTCAAAGCCTGATCTGTAATTAAACAGGATTGCACACGCATATGCCAAAGTAAAGCACGCACAAACACACCTCCACGCCCCCAGACTCTCTCGCTTTCTCTCTCTCTCTCTCTCACACACACACACACACACACACACACACACACTGAGCGAAGTGCAGATTTGTGAGGAGACCGCTGTAATTCATACTCTCTCATAACACATGCTCAAATTTGTACACACACACACGCATTCAATGGACTCATTCATAGACAAGTGTTCATACACATCAAGGCTTGAGCAAACACACACCTTCCGCCTCCTCACACTCACACACACACAAACACCCATCTTTACCTCATTCCCACAAGGAAATAAAAATCAGGAGTCTGTAATATGCTATCTTTCCGAGACACCCTATTGTGATGTTATCTCCATAACTATCCATATATTGATCCACCTCCCTCCTTTCTCCTCTTTAATTCTCTCTCCATCTGCCCCACTCCCTCCCACCCCTCACCCATCCAGCCCTTATCTAATCTGGCTATGCCACTAATGGCAGCCATTCCCAGCCATGAACAAGTGCCATAATGTGCTCTGGTAAGCCGTTATGATGTGAAATGACCCTATTGATTGGCTTGCATCCCCACTGACAAAAAAGAAGTGGCGGCAGTCACTTATTACTGTTAATGAGCTGTGGGATGGGCCCTAAGTGGCACGGCACACATGCACACTCGCACACACACACAAACACCTGCACGTGCGTACAAATGCAGACTCGCACACTTTGCATAATTGTGTAGGCATTACTCCTACCTGTCTGTGTCCCGCCACATTTCGGCTCGTTAGCGACGGGAGGTCCCACCGTGTGGGCGAGTGACGAGCTTTTAATGGCCGCCACTTGGCATTGTCATGTCGCGTTTTCGATGACTGTTGCATCTGTTTCTATTTTTGCGTCTGTTGTACACACCTGGTGTGTCCGTAATGAACAAAGCAAAAGACTGCCACTTAGTCTGACGGATGATACAAGCTTTTGCTTTTTGAGTAAAGCGTGTTTTAGCACAGGAGCCCAGATGTGAGCCGATGCAGGCGGCGTAATAGGAGCTGTAGCAGCGGTAAGTGTAATGATGGCCAAAACAAAACTGGGAGGTTTGGTTAGACCCCAGTGTGTCGAGGCCACAGGCATAGATGTGACTCCAACACAGTGCCGTGTAGACAGGGGAAGGATGTGTAAGCCAGGCGTCTTTATGAATGAGGGGAATCTTCTTGCTTGTGTGTGTGTGTGTGTGTGTTTTCCAAGCTGGCAGTGACTCCTGGGGATAATCCATGGGACACATCCAATCAGCCTCAGTGCATGTGCGACACATGTTTTTTTATTCAATCTTCTTGTCTTTTCATCTTCCGCCACCACCAGAACGCTTCCTGCTATTTTCTTCCCAGCTCGGGACAAACGAATAACAGATGTGAAAGGTTGGAACGAACCCTCCCCTCCACCTCTCCCCTTCCCCTCCTCCTGTGCTGTGACTAGTCTGCGACAACCTTTGCACTCTCCCTCTCTCCTCTCTCCCGCTCTTTTGTTTCCCCGAAGTCTGCCCATCCCTCGTCCGCTATGTGGGGACATAAAGCTGCACCCATCTCCCACCCGATCCCACTGGATGACTCTGTGTCTGTTTGCCTCTTTTGTGTCTGTGTGTGCGACCTGGATAATTTTAGTGTACATGTGCAGACGGGCCTCGGTCCTCAGGGTCCCCCGTCTACGCAGTGAATCAGACATTTATTTAATTTACGGGAATGACAAGTCAGCATGGATTGGAACAATAACTGTGTCATAAAGTCGTTTTCACATTTCAGTGAGACACATCATTTATTTCAGTGGAACTCAGAAGGGGAACAGCTACAGGAAGCGCTGCGGAAAGTAAAGCACTTTGGAGACAAAGAGGACTTATCTAGAAATTATATGTCAGGTTTTTTTCAAATAGCTGACTAACAATTGAAAAATATAAAAGTTTCGAAATCAGGATTTCTAGTTTCTTTTCTCTGAAGTTTTGAACAGAGCTTAGAGTGGGATTTTCTGCTCTGTGTCTGCTCAAATGTTCCCATACAAATCAATCAGGAACTTTAGTAATTAAACTATAATTCAATACATTTGCTTATTTATTAGATCCTCAAACGAATAAATCAATGGCGTATCAATGTTGCATACTTGAAAAGATTTATTTATGCAAGGCCGCGGCTGGAACAGAGGATATAGTGGGGTGTCTGGGAAGAGTCAATATTTTCATATGTAAGCCTGTGAAATTAATGACCTAATATCTGCAATGAGAAAGCTCGTTTTAAAGGCATAATCCTCTCGCTGTTTCTTGGGAAGACAAGAGCAACTGAATCAATGAAGGTTTAGGCTCTGGGAAATTATAACTGCATACACACGCACATGCATGGACTCACACACGCAAGCACATGTTTATATCCAAGACAACACACACACACACACACACACACACACACACACACACACACACACACACACACACACACACACATACACATACAGAGTTTTATTCTATCTGGTATGCTGCTGCGAGAGAGAGTGCTTTTATTCCATCGCACAATGTGACAACCTGTGACAATAAGTGCTATTAAATTGGTATTAATGTTCTTTTATTTAAGATGATTAAGGCTGATTAAATAAAAGTTTACCTACAGCCTTATTTCTGTGTGGAACCAAAAGCAGTGCATGACATTTGGCAGCTCTTAAAAGTAGCAATCAGTTACTGTATTAAATCCAAAAGGACCGAATACGAAGGGAAACCGTACCTGCACTTTACAGAGTGAAAACACATGTTAGAGGAGTGATTTCTAATTTTACTGTAATATGCTCCAGTTCACAAACTGTACACTTTGAGAATCCACTCTCAGATCGTGCGGCAGACCCTCACCAAGCTTATCGCTAACAATGCCAGGAAAAGACAAAGGCTCTTATGCATTCATAAAAGAGCGGTAGTTTCCTGCACACACGCACACAGGCACACTCACACATGGAGAATTAAAATGCCATTACTTAGCTGGAACGGAGGAGCTCAACAAGGCAGAGGAGACAGGGGAAGGGAGAAAAAGAGAGACCAAAATGGTACTTAATTCTTTCATTATCCAAATGAATGAAAATCACATCAATGCGTGAAGACAAGGCCGCGCATCTGTCTCAAAATTAGCTCACCAATTTCGCGAGGAAGCTAATGAAGGCAGGGGCTCAGTGTGGCGATAGCTCGCAGCCGTCAAAAAGCCTTTTGATTCCATTTGGAGGAGAGACCTCTGAGGGCAGTCTGGTCTGGTGCCAGCTGACCTTCTTTATCTGACCTCTGACCCCCGTAGCGGCTCGGGAACTGAGCTGATCGCTGATTTGTTGGCTCAGCCGATAGCTGAGAGAAAGAGTGCGCGCTCTTGGAAATCTTGTTTTCACTGAACTTCTCAGTACTTGGTATAGATATTCATTACAATTACATGCTGGCTGGATGACTTGTTAACAGATTTCAGCCTCGCAGCACACTGACCCTGCACTCATGTGATGTGACTGCCAACGCCGTGTCTCTACACCATGTTTTAGTATCCATAGGAGGCCACAGCGGCTGAGGAAAATAGAAAGAATAGGATGGTAGGGGGCATGTAGAGGACAATCATTAGAGTGCACAGAAGGAGGGATGAGGAGAGGCGGCTGGGTGTGAGAGGAAGAGAGCGGGAAGCGCAGCGGTCCCCGAGCATCTGGCAACGCGTCGTGGGGAGCCACGGTCGCTGTCATTAATAGTGATGAAATCATTTAAGCCATCAGGACTAAACGAGCCAGTTAAGAGACACTCAACGCTACACTTCTGTCTCGAGACGGAGAGGCATCGCCTGCGTGCGCTGCTGGCATTGACACACAGAGAGGGGAAATAGATGTGTGCGTGTGTGGAAGCTGACAGGGTGTAGAAGAAACGACATTATCTATGAACACTCCTGAGTTTTGTTTTATTTAGTTTTTTTAACTCTGAGGGTGGTTCCTCCTGCTTTTTGTGGGATATAAGTTATGCCATGATCAAAACTATTTAAATAGTGTGCTTTGAATTTGAATTACATGTTCTGATTTTGACTCTTCTATGGGAAGAAGGGAAATAATTTGTGTCTGTATTTTGAAAAATGATTCTGTATTGATAAAATTTGTCTGTTTTTAAAATGCAAATTCTTCATAACAAATTTATTGTGTATGTTACAGTAGCAAAAAATTCAAGTAATACACAAGAAAAAAGTGTTTAGTTTTTGGCTACATCTGGAATGGCAGTGCACAGCATAATGGACAGATAAAGAAAAACTTACACATTAAGCAGCGAGAAAAACTTACACAATTCAACATAATCATTAAGAATAACACAAACTCAAGAAAAAACTTAAGTTCAGATCCAGAACTTGCTGTTTACATTTATTTGGTTTATGCCCCAACTCTTGAACCTTGTGGCGTTTTTTTTCCTTAAAACTGTGTATCTTGGTTAAATTGAGACTCATTGTGTTGACATGAGGACCACAGGGCTGAAAAGCATTATAAGCTCACCACTAAATGAGCAGAACAGTAAATGTGGTCCTTTTTATATCAAGTTCCAGCCTCAACAGCAGCTCCGCTGAAACAGTTTGAACAACAAACAGGTCAATTATCTAGTTCAGGCACTACCTGTACATTAACTCAATGTTCTCCACTGTATGTGCGTTATGTCAGTCAATACCGAAATTCATTTTTTATTTTTTTCTCAGTGAGAGGAACATAAACATCATATGTGTCTGTATGATAAACGTTGGTGGAATCAAGCAACAAACTGTATTACTGCTGTGCCACAATTTACAAGAGATGTGCCATCATTAGAGCTGTAGTGAGTGAAGAACCAAACCACTGGCTAAATCTGCCATGAAATACTAGACTGCTGCAATAAAATCTGAGCATCTGCACCAAACTGGAAACAGATGAACCCCGTCAAGGATACATTGTACGTTTTTCCCCTCCTTGTTTCCTACGAGGCTGCGGGTCTTCTCTGGATGAGTGGTGAGAATTGTGATTTTGTGCATAATTACATGTGTTGATGTGCATGTCCAGTGTGCACCGTGATCAGCAGATCTTGTGTGTGTGTGTGTGTGTGTGTGTGTGAGTGTGCGCTGATGTACTCTTGTCGGCCTCTTTGTGTATCATGTTATGGCCTATACAAGTACCGAGGCCACAAAGGAAATCCATTGCCAACAACAGCACAGATACTGGCATGGAGCCATACCACCCCAGAGGCTTATGGGATAGGGTTTACAACCAGAGACGACGTGTAGGAGGGTAAAATCTGTGAGGGTCACTCTGTGTTATACTGTATATAGTGTCCAGTTATTCCTCAGAAAACTGTCAAATGCTTTCCTAGAATTCCATATTTCTCACATTTCTCAATAATGACTGTTTTCATCTTGTACATGTGGAGATAAAAAGCAGCGCTCGGCCCGTATGCTGCGCCGCACTCGATGTACAAATCAGGCTATTAATACCAAGTATTACACTGATGTAGAGCAGAGTACCAGAGATTTATAGACTACATTAGGAGTCAGACGAGAACATTATGGTGCTTATTGTGAATTAGGGCATGGGCTCTGTGCCTTGTTTGCTCCTGGGGAGAGGTCGTGATATCCCGTTACTTCCTCAAAACCCTCACTCAGAGGGGACAAGTGTGCTTTTTCCATCTCGGCCCCAGACAACTTATTTCCAGCATGTTGGCTTTTTGTTATTTCATGATATTTGATCGTTTGACGGTCGTGCTGGATGGCTGGTTACACTATACAGATGTACAATGGCGACTGGTTTATTAGCCATATAAACGTAATGATGTGGTGTGTTTGTCACTTTGGAAAAGCAAACTAAAGTAACTGTGAGAGTGCTGGGCTGTGCCTCTTTCTTATTCTCCTGGTGGCTCAGTCAGATGAAGCGTTATGTTTGTGGTAATTCATCTGAGTTGGTGTTAATAGTCGACATACATTTTCTAATGGCGTAATATAAGATTTGAACCCAGAGCCAGAAACCACCATGTTCACCACTAAGCTCTACTCTCTCCCTCTCCTTTGTCTTGTCATCCTTTTCTTCCCCTTCTCTCCAGTGAGCATCAGCGCTGCCTTTTCGTCAGTGGCGGTGCCGTCTATTGACAGAGCAGTACATTCTAGACATATCTGGGGGATTAAGTTGCAAATTTAAGCAATGGGAAAATCAATGGGTTCCTCTTTTAATTCATGAGAAAGGCTGTCACTGTGAAAAAACAGTAGGGAGATGTGGCTCTTTAGATCACATTCATCCAGGGAGAAGCAGAGGAGCAGGAGGAGGAGGAGGAGAGAGCGAGGACAGCATCCTTTAAATCTCTCCATCAAACGAGGGGCAAGGCTGATGGTGATAAAACCACCGGAGAAAAAGTAGATCCTTTGTTTCCACCTTTATCAGTGTTTGCATTTGTTTGACTCTCATAGACTAACTGCTGAATATTTGAATGTAATGGAGTGTTAATTTTCCTTTACTAGAAAGCAATGTGCTCTGGTTCGGATTGTGTTTCTTGTATTTTAAGTGTAGAAACACTAGTAGTCAGCAGTGTAGGGAGAAGCTGCTGCAAAGATTTTAAGTACTACCTGGACAGCCAGCCAATAAAAACAGATATCTGCCTGAACAGATGGATATTTTCACTCTAGCTGAGGAGTCACTCAGCCCTTTTGTTTTCATCTGCAGGGATTCCAATCACAGATCTTTCTGTTCTTTAAACTTCTTCCACCAGAAAGTAAGAGTACAACAAGCTATTTATATGAGAGGTGTTAGAAGAAATGGAAGTGAGGAAGAAAACATTGCCAGGACTGCAGAAAAAAACATTGTTTTCTCAAGCGTCACTCTAATTCCCGAGCATTAGACGTTTCTGGCGAACATTCAGTAAAGTCATCACATCCCCTGTGTTTTATGACTCCTCTAAACAAGTCGCGTTCATCCCCAGGTTACACTCTGGTACTGTGTATCCCCTGCTGACTTCAGGGAATTTGATTTTCTTAATGAACAGCTCAATATCTAATTCATTAAAGTGGCTGTTTTATTTGATGCATTTTCCTTACTCCAGCTGAACCGAGGGAGCGAGCCAGGGGATGAGGGGAGATGGCCCCATTGATGGACGTCCAGTTGCACACACAAAGCGCTCCAAGCGCGTGCCTGCATGTGTCCCTCGGTGAGACTCGGGGGGCCTCCGGTCGATCGTGGCTCCTTCTCCGCGGGGGCTGAGAGCGGGAGTTTTACTCGGTTTGACTGCTGAAGGACGGGAGGTGTAATTGGCCTTGCACACACTCTCTCTCTCGTCATTAGAGGCAGGCCAAAGGGAGGCTTTAACAATCGGTGTGGGGCGCACTGCCAGTGCTTTCTCTTGTTCTCTAGGTGTCTATCTGGCAGTGAAAAAGCATACGGAGGCATGTTAGGCTTTAGTAGCTGTATTAAAAATGTCGCCCATGGCTCCGCTTTGTGCGCGTACGTGTTGTGATGGAGCAACATGTACACCAGCGAGGAGAGTGTTTATAGGCCCCTGCTCACACTCACTTCAGAAGCTTTTCAGTCATTGGCTGAGCTGGATGAGGGAGGGTTGGGTTTGTGCATCAGGAGAACTGGAAACACCTGTAGCTTGAGAGTCGATTGATGGACTCATGCAGCGTTTCGGGTCTCCCCTCTTGTTATTGTTCCTTGGTTTTCACCCATTCTGAGCAAAAAAAATTACTTGAAACAGAGTGGTGAAGCAGTTTCCACGCTTGGCTCCTGCATTCTGTGTATATCATCACCACCCTGGTAAACCCACATACCCGCTCCTCCATTCGGTCCAGCCAAATATTGACACCTCCCACCAACATCTCATATTTTCATAGGTAACAGATATCCTCCACTGCTCTGCAATTAGCACATCTTTCATTTAGCTGCTCCTCTGTGCTCCCCTCTGATCAACTGTCTAATCTCTGCTTAGGTTACACTGTCCACACGCTCGTCCCTCTCCAAGACACATGTACAGTAGCAACAGATACAAGACTCACAGTTCATCCAGAGGTATAATAGGAACACGCATTGCATAATGTAAAAAACAGGGAATCTGATATACAGCAGGTTGGAGGCCCTGAAGAGAGAATAAGTATAGAGAGAAAAGGTGTATTAAAGTGAAACAGAGGGCCTTGGAGGAAATATGAAGGGCTCAGAATAAGAGTGGAAGGGGCTCCTCAGCGAGGGCCTGGGGGGGCGGCTGGGGATGTGTCAGGTGCATGAGCCGTGCTCTGCACTGGGCAGTGTTGTTGTTACACCGAGGGCAGCGCCACAAGTCCGAAAGTATTGATTTCCCGCCTTGTCGAGAGGCAGAGAACTGTCATGTGGAGAGCACTGACCTTGGTACACACACTAAGACAACTATTCCCCCCGGCCCCCCACGGCACAGAGAGGAGAGAAGAGGGGAGCAGATGCAAGACACAGCAGTGGCAAGTAACAAACAACAACGAGCTACCGAGTCTCCTGTGCAAAGGGGTGGGGGAGGAAGAGGAAGAAGAGAGAGGAGGTGAGCTTGAGAGGAAGAGAGGAAAGAGAGAAAGCTTTCGAAAAAAAAAAGTAGGAGCAGGAAGCACAAGAGAGAGAGAGAGAGGAGCTAACAGTCAAAGCCAGGGCCAGTTCCCCTGAGTTGTCAGTGGGCAGCCCAGTGTCTGGTTATCACGCTGTTTGAAATGACAATGGCTTGACTTGTATTTTCCTCCTGAGACCCAACTCAGATCTATAAGCCAGAGGGAGGGAGGGAGGGGTGGGTTAGAAGAGCAGAGAAAAGAAAAGGCTGGTCATAAAAGGAGACGATAGAAGAGCGAGAGGGAGGTAGGAAATAGTATGAGAGAGAGCATGACAAAAAGAAAAGTAAGGGGGGGGGGGGGCAAGAGATTGACTCCTTCTGTCTCTGTATCACTGCTGTAGTTGTAGCCTTTGACATCTACAGAGAGAGACAGAGAGGAAGGAAGAGAAAGAAGGCAGCAGCGGCAGCAGCAGCAGCAGCAGCTCAAGTGAAATGTTTTTCATGTGGATGCTCCATCAGGATTTGACAACAAAAAGGGCTCCCTGTCACCTGCAGCTACACGGCAGGGCTCATCCCCAGTCACTCCGGAGCGCAGCGCACAGAGACAGACAGAGAAAACACAGCCTACAAAGAGCTCTCCTCGGGTTAGATCAGGGTGACAGACACTTAAGAGACCCAGCTTTAGTCACACATCTCTCGCCTCAGATCAGGGTGTTTTGCTAACAAGCTCGGCAGCAAGTTCCCCCGCGCTCGTGCGCCGAAGCTTATGAATAAAGGCCACTTTTTCATGATGAAGAGTTCTGTGTAGAGTTGTGAGGAAATCTGTTCACAGAGTCTCTTTTTTCGGGGGAATCTCAAAGAAGTGGAGTCCTAATTGAATTAGCTGGCTTATTAGTGTTTGACATTGTAAGCCCGGCTATAAGTAAGGAAGTGGGGACTTGGGAAGTGGATTTAAAGAGCAGTGTTGGTTTTGGTTCTAATTTTACACTCTCCTGACACACATTATTCCCCTCAGCTGCAGTTAGGCCCAGATATGGTAATGCTAATAATATGTGTGCAAGGGGGTTTAAGTGGCTCGCTCACCTCAATTGCCAAGCCTGAGAAAGACAGTAGTCCATAAACCAGGTGGCTGAAGCCTTGTCAGCGGTGCAGACTCGTCATTTATGGATAAAGCACAAATAGTGAAATGGGTGTGATTAAAAAAATATTCATATTTCAAAAAAAAAAAAAAAAAAAAAAAAAAAGATACGGCGTTATTGTTCCATTGAAGGATAAGAACCAGCAACCTTCCTCCTCCTCTGCCCATCTTTATCTGCACCACAATCCTCTTATTTCAACATGTCTTCAAGGGAAAAAAACAGACTAAGCACACCTTTGGCCATAATACTGTTTAGTGGCCTTGATACTGAGGGTTGCCTCTGTTAGTATGCCTTAATTTGGTCAAATCTAATTGCTAATTACACTTGCTTTCATTATCTCAGTGTGGTAAATCCAAGGGCTTTATCAGTATTATCTTTCCTCAATGAAAGTAAGAAAGAACCTTTGATCACGATTAAGCACATATACCCTCTTTGCAGAAACACACACACACACACACACACACACGTCCACACAAATGCACTTACTGCACAAACTTAATGAATCTGTTTCATCTGTCTTCTTGACTTTCTCTCTGCGTTGTCAATATTCACCTCCCTATGCCCCCAGAACGCAATTTCTAAAAAGTAGTACAACTTCATGCTTTTGGAGAAGTGGATTAAATAATAACACAAGCTCACACTGAATTGTTACTAATCTTCTTTCAGCCAGCGGTAGTCTGTAAAGGGTTAAAAAAAAAAATGACTGAGGCAGTGATTAACATCTTAATCTTTTGCCTCATGTTGATTGTCAGCTTCCTTTGGGAGCACGAGAGGAACTTTGTGGCTTTCACCACATCACCACGAGTGCTCTGACCATTTAAAAACACAGAAACACAAACATTGGCATTTATTGCACCTCCCCAAAAATACAGTGGGACAACTGGCAGCAAACAAATGAATAAATGTGATCCTCCACAATTAGCCCTCGCTCTCAGTGGATGCATAATGGATCTCGCTGCACAAAACAATTACATGCCACTTGAGATAATGACAGATTGTGCTAAAAGGAGCTCCTTTACCCACTCATCGAGCTCTCTTTGGGGGTATCACGCCATGTGTGTCGGTGGTGAAAAGGGACGTGCCACTGAGGCCTCTGGGCCCCCTCAGCCTCCCTGGGTGCCAGAGGGCGTAATGCCAAGCAAATGCCCGGCCTGACACATGATAAACTTGGGGACAGGTGACCAAAGTGAAGCGGGCCATTCCTCGCATTCCAGACAAGATTGCGAGTAATGACATGCCAGCAAAGAGCGTACATGTCACTTTCACCTCTCATAAATCCAGCAGGAAAGAAAAAAAACAGGTCAACACTCTCACTGGTGTCAACAGGTATGATGAAACGAGGGAGCATGGAGGTTAGACATTTTGACAATGTAAAGGCAAGTCTTTTTCTCTCTGTGCCGAGCTCAGAGAAGGCTTCATTGTACTCATTCCAACATCAAATTTGGCGAGTTCTCAACAGCTATCAAATATAGTGTTGAGTGCAAAATGCCAGTACAGAACACAGCAGCATCCCGCCAGAGGGTGGAGTTTGGAAGTTGCGCAGAATTACAACCAGACAGCGAAATCTAAAACAGTGACAGCACCAGGTTCAGCCGAATTCAAAGTTCATAGTCCAGAATATTATTTAGGACTAAGATATTGATTGAAAAAACTAAATTTCTTTGCATTCATTTAACATGTATTGTCTGTTTCTAAGATCTATTCAGAGGCAGCAGATGCATTAAAATAGAGGGAAAATAATCATCTCAGTACACAACAGCATTTCATTTCCATCCTTGTTTGTGTCGTTTTTTTTCTTTGCCCTGGTCTTGTATCTATCCCACGTATTCCCCACTGCCCATGACATACTGGAAATGCCTGGTTAAGTGCTGTTCTGACATTAGCTGAGTGTAGTCACAGCATTTGGCCTGGGGACAAATGCTAGAAAGGCCCTATAAATATGGATGCCACCCACCCCTCCTCTTTTCTCCCACTGCCCCCCCCTCCCCCCCTCCGGCTCCCTGATGAGTTTGCATGTGTCTGTGTGTCTGTGCGGCACGCCGTTTGCTCTGTCACACCATGTCCCCACTGTTTGTTTACTCACACTGACAGAGATACACTCGCTTGCCGTCGGTGCTCACCACCTACGCCTGCTAACCAAGTGCCAAAGAGCTCGCTAATGCTCCAGCTCCTCCTGTAAATAATGCATCCGCCAATGCCAGGCAGATACCATAGTGCTGCCGCCACAGCTGTCTGAACTATTTCATAGGCTGATGGGTCTGTTAGCCTGCACGTCGCTCTTGGTGCGTGCATGCACATTAGCGAGTGTCACTGTCACCTGCTGTTGCGGAGCACGGCGCCCAGAGAGCTCAGTGCTGCATGAAAACGACGGCGGCCCGAGCCAGGCGTCTTTCCTGTGTGCCCGCGTCTGCCCCCGGCCCTGTGGTCGCCCCGTGGCTGCACTGATGCCAGCACGTGTGGAGCCGCTGGGAGGGTCCCCGTGGGGAGGAAGCGGGCCATTAGTACAGTCCTTGCCCCGGCGTTTTACTCCACTTCAGTACACATCACAGAGGGCCGCCCTCTCACTAACTAGCTAACACATGCTAATTAGTCTGGCGACAGAGCCAGTTCCTCCTTGCTTTGGGAGCGTGCGATTTGTAGCTCCGGAGCAAAGCGGGCTGAGAGGACCCGGCCAGGGACTGGTGCTGCTTCATTAAGTTTTTCTTTAATGTGCTTCAAATAAATGAGGAACAGTAGCTCAGTGCTTTGTGGAAAATATGACTGATGGAGCCAGAATTCAGTCTTATCTTTGGTAACTAACAACTCGCCTCTTTCAAACGGGCATCTCACATAAACTGCCGTGCTGACTTTCCATACCTTCCAGATGAGTGTGGCGTGCCGTCTGCTCTCCGACCAACTCGCCTTTCCTGCAACGTCTTCATTTTCTGGAAACAAGAACAACCACAGCCTTAATGAAACTTAATGATGATAGTCATAACACAACAATAATCCAGTGGTCTGGAAAACTAATCAATGCGTCCTCTCTCCTTCCCCTAATGACCTGTGAAAACAAAGCAATAAAAAGGCGGCGTGTGTTTATTTTGGCCAAAGCAACAGGCTGATAAGAGCGGCTGGCTGATTAGCGCTGAGCAAAGCCAAGACTGTCACAAAGATCAGGACGCCACACAAAGCAAATGTCACCACATGAGTTAAAGGTGCGTGCGTTTGCATTTCTGAAACTTTCCTCTGGATGGAAAGTTTGCAGGCCCATTTACCGAAACACATTCAATCTACCACAGTGGGCTTGTTATCTATGTGTTAAATAGATGAGGATTTCCTGATTCATGTCCACACGCTATGATTTTCCTGTTACTATAACTCTAGTCAGTAGTGTAGCAGTTTGTTATCCCAGTAATGCGGTGATAAACACATGTTGTTTCCCTTGTCTTCTGTGTGAAGTGGCTGAGCGGCGTTGCTCTTGTTTTAGCATGCCTCTTGTCTTTTGGTCTCTGGTTGATTCCTCCCAGACTCTGGCCATTCACCACAAATCATTGTGGTGTGCTGTGTGCAGCTTCGGGACACAAATGTGCCCCCAAAGTGGTGCAAAAGCACCATTCCTCAGATTCATCTTTTCCCTTTTCAGAGAGAAATATAAATCCAGGGGGGTAATTTTTTTTTAAACAGGCTTATGATTTCCACAGTTTCTTTGCAGTGTGATGGAAAGTGTTTGTTTGAGTGAGTGGTTTTAATTAGTTAAGTACAGATAGACACATAGGGGGAAGAAGGAAAAACAATATTTTGCATTTATGGTGTAGAGGGAAATATAAAAAGCAAAAAAAAGGGGGGGAGGAGTTGTTATATTTGTCATTTTGTAAAAACACACAAACATACTCTTTGTTTTGCAGCAGTTATCTGCAGATTCAAATAAGGACAAGTCAGTACATAATTCACATCAGTGGGAATCATGATATGTGCATGTGCTACACAAACACACAGAGGAAAAGACCACCTCAACACCATTCTCTAGGGTCCAAACCAAATATAAGTCATGCATACTGTATTAGGACACACGGAGTCTCTGAAATTCTCCGATTTTAAAATGATTTAACAAGCCCTGTAATAAATGTATTTCTTATTCCCTGGTCAGATCATATGAATTCCTAAACACACAACACATTTCACATGACAACATGGGAGATCAGTGTCAGGTGGATTACATGGAATGATGGGGTGATGTGTCTTTTTTTCCTGCTTGCTGGAGAGCCCGGTGTCCTGATTAAAAATTTCAGCTCCACTGCCTTTCTAATTAATTAGCGAGGCCACTCAGAGGAGCGCTATGGACCAATTAGTCTCTAGCAAGCCGATGATGCCTATCGCTACAGCATCACTGTACAGCTGTCGCTCCCTGCTCCGAGGACGGCTGGGGATGGACCCTCAGGTGCTCGCACAGGTTCAAACAGCAGCGAGCGTGCATGCACACTACATCAGATGCATGCATACACACATCATGATAGTAATAATAATAATAATAGGAAAAGGCAGGATATACAAAATAGACACGCGCAGACACACTCAAGAAAACAGGATCAAAAAAATATTTCCAGATTGAGCTCATCTTTCATTAAATAGAAATGATCATAAACAACAATAAGCCTTTGAAGTTTAATGAAAAATACGTGTTTTAAAGGTAGATGGTGCAGGATTTGACTTTTGCCATTCAAAGTTTGCCAATCCCCCCATTTAAAAGAATGTTAAATGTTAAAAGGAACAAAGCAATGAATCAGATAAATAAAAGTTTATATTCTGATCGTTTCGCAGCGGTAACGTTCTAAAACACCAATAAACACGCCGACACCAACAAAAGGTGTTGCATTGCTGGATATTGTGTGAATGAAGCTAAAGTGCATGCTTCATCCTGTCCACTGCTGCCCCTCTGCTCTGTGTGTGTGTGTGTGTGTGTGTGTGTGTGTAGGTCAGCCACGTCCTCAGTCAAACAGACCTGCAGCTCTTTATACATCCATGACACAGTCAAAGAGTAGAGGAGAGTTTTATAGAGTCTCGACACTCTGCAATGTTACTGGCTGGGGGCTTCACACCCACTGCCCAAAGGGTGACACCCAGAAAAAAATGTAGTTGATTATTAATTAGTCAACCAACTGAAGATTCCTTTTCACAACAATTTTGACAATTAGTTATATTTTTAAGTAATAAATCAAGTCAAAATGCCAAATATTTTTTGTTAACTTGGTATCTTCTGAAATTCAACTATTTAAAAGAAAAACCAGTTTTGACCGTTGGTCAGATAAAATAATATTTTTAATCAGTGACATCAATTTCAGTTCTGCCAAATTTTGACAGGAATGTGATATTTACAAGTTTAGAAATTAAACAATCGATAGTTTATTTGAGAAAATGATAATTATTTCTACCAATACTGAAAAAATGAGCCATAATTTGAGACAATAATAATAATACTGCAAATTTGAATCATTTTGTGCAAACTAAAAATGACACTTCTATTCATAGCTAGTATAAAGCAATGCAGCTGGAAAACATGAATGTACAGTTTCAGTTTTTGGTTGCTATATGGAGCTGACTGTGGGGTCAGTCTTATATATTATAATACTATGAATTTTTTCCTATCTAACTGACAGTAGTTGACATGTCAGGACAAAAGCCACGAAAAGACACTGAGGCTGAACCTCTTTCATCCTGATCCCCTCCATAGAAAAGCAGATGAAATAAGATGGGCCTGTTTCTGTTTCTTCGGTCTTGATAGTGAATTCATCCTGCATGCTGACCACAGGGCTGGGTGGGGAGGTTGGAGGGTGGGGAGGTGTCTGCATTTCTTTGGAGGGGTGGCAGAGTTTGCTGACTTTGTGAGAACGGACTAGTTATAAGACCGAGGAAGCTCATTTCCACTTCAAGGGGTCGTCTGAAACATGGCATCAGCAGGCCTCTCTGTTAACTCTCGCTCGCTGTACAACTCGCACATGAGCATGCATGTACGCACACACATCATCTGATCGGCTCACATTCACAGATATTAATAATGCCTCGCCATCGCCTCCTCTCCCGAAGTCTAATGTTTATTCGCACTTGAGGAAAATGCGCTGATACAGTTTTTCTTCAAGACTGAAAAACAGCCAAAAGCTAACAAAAATGTGGAACTTCAAAGCCCCCTATGGTGGTGGGCACACATTAATGAACACATCACACACAAACACACACGTAACGTCATGCAAATAATTCACTTTCTCTTACAAGTTTAATTACAGTGGAGCGTGGATTGGCACGTTTGAGCATAAAAATGTGTGTGCGTGTGTGTGGGTGTGTTGTGCAGCGCAGACACACACTAACACGAGTCCCTTTGCAAGCACAAACAGTCAATACTGTAGTGGCTGATTAGTATGAGAAGAGGGGATGAATATTGGAGAAGGACTCTCAAGAGCCACCCATGAAACATGGAGAGGATGTCAAAGCATTTTGTTCCCATCTCGTTCATTAGATCTAAACCAGGCTAGTGGACGCTCAGAGTGTTTTTAAGTTCACAATCACACACACACACACACACACACACAAAGACAAAAAAGGCACACACTGAAAACAACACTGTTGGAAACAGTTGTAGTTATTAGATCGGCGTGTCTGACATTTTGTCGACATAAGTAATTAATTTAGCCTTTCTATTGGGAAAGTCCAAAGAGCCCAATTAACATGGCTAATATTGCTGCATCGTGTAAAAACATCATTTTTTTAATACAGAGGGAATATTCAAATGACTTGCCTTCATTATTCAAATGTATAAGCAAAGTCATCACTGGGGAAAGAGACAAGATGGGATTCGCACTCGCAGGAACAAGAAAATGATAATCAATCTTTTATTTCTGCAAAGCAATCAAATATTCAGCATATGTGCTTTTCCTTTATCTTGCTGTTCTTTATTTGTGTCATCTGAAATTTGAGGGGTTCTTACATTTGTCCTCATTATTTCTCACTAGAAATTTAGAGGCCTTTTTTTTTTGGCGTATATTGATTAAATGCCATGCTGCAGTGATAATTGTTAATTATTTAATTGAACAGATCTGGAAATCTTGGCAGCATGTTTGCACGAGCCTAGAAGCAGTTTACTATTTAATTGAAATTATACAGTAAGTCAAGGCTTTAGAGGAAGAGGATTTTTTACTTTTACCAGTTGGTCCAGTACACATGCTCAGACAGGAAGCCAGGCCAAGACTCACTCAGTTACCAAATCCCACGGCTTTGTAAGCAACACGCTGCAGAAATGGAGTCAGACAAATAATATTCTTAATTTAGAGAGTGAAAATGTAAAGGTCAGAGGCAGCAATAAGGGACGTTTTATGGTTTATTTGAATCTGTTTTTATAGATTGCTATTGTGGTACTGTGTTTTCTATTTTCACGGCTCGTTCAAGTATTTGTTTTCTAGCGAACTCGAGGGCCCCACTACTGCAAAGGCCCGGGCTCTTGGCTCTACTCTCCCACTCGTATAGCTGTAACAAAGTCAATATTACAAAGAGGTAACACATGTCGAGGTATGCTTCGGGCCTGCCCTGGTGCTGTGATCCTGGTTTGGGACACACACACACACACACACTCAAACACACACATACAGTGTGTAAAAGAATGCATGCTGTCAATAGTAGGCTGCCTACTTCCATGAAGAAAAATGTATCCCACTTTTTTTCAACTCTTTGCAAATTTGTTCTCTGGTTTAAGCTGGTATTTTGTCTTTCGCACATGTGAAATTGTTCATGTATGTGCGTGTGCGGGGGAGTGTGTGTGAACTTCTCTTCCTACCGTGTTATGTGCGAGTGCAGAGTACTTGTTGGTGTCTGTGCGTTCACATAAATTTTGAGTGTGTGTGTGTGTGTGTGTGTGTGTGTGTGTGTGTGTGTGTGAGGGCCAGTTTGTTTTGTTTTTCCCTTACTTCAGCACATCTGAGAGAGCTTTTCTGGAACTCCTGAGCCCTGTCCAAACAAAGATGGCCGAATGTGAGGGATGGAGGGGAGGTGGATCAGGGCGTGCGTGCGTGTGTGTCTATGTGTGTGTGTGTTTGTGATTTTTCAAGTAAGCTGGGACCAGAAGGGCCTTGCGAAAAAACCATGAGGAGGGAGAGAAAACCGAGCCCCTGAGAAAGGCAGCTGGAAACACGGAGACTTGCGGTCTTTCTCCCCCACCACCACACTTCTCCTCCTCATCCCCCACCTCTCTCTCCCCTGGTCCAGCTGCACTCAGATGTGTCTGCCTGCCCCCCCCCCCACCCCACCCCACGCTCCCAAACTCAATGCCACTGCCAAGGAGAGAGAGAAAGAGGGAGAGTGAGGGAGAGTGTCGCAGCTGGTAATACTTACTGGCCATTTTACCGCGGTAAAGGCATGAGATTCATTAGGCCAGGGCCCGCGTGTTTTGTGCTGAGTACTGGCCGTGTTATTGTTAGGATGTGGTAAAATTATAAATATGGAGGGGCAAGGGGGATTTGAAGCAGGGGGGGTGGGGGGGTGGGGGGCAGGGATC